>JAJOZX010000944.1:467500-820000 GCA_023014485.1 Bathynomus jamesi
TTGCATTACTATTTCTGCCAATAGAAGCATAAATAAAAAAAAAAAAGGAATAGGCTATATTTAGGGGACACTGGGATGGCTATGAAATACACAGTTAGTAAAACTTGGTCTAAAAGCCTACAGACAACTTCAAATGGAAAGCAGATCACAAAATAAGCTTACGTTGGCAAATGAAGTTTGTGATCCGGACTCTTAAATCAGACCCAATACACTAAAATTTTAGCAGGCCTACATAAGACCAGGATTACATGTTACGGACATGTTCTGGGTTTACACTAAGAAGTCCGTTACCTCTTATGAAAAATACTACGGTATGAAACAAGACTCAGAGCTACCATTACAGGTATTCAATCAGTCTTAAGTAATCCTGAATAACAGACTTTTCTGCGAGAATTCCAAACCTGGTTTACACTCGGAGAACGAAAGCAAGCCTGCCACTTCCATATTTTTTTTTTTTTTTTTTCCTCTGAAGTAATATTTTAATTAGTTAAACGGTATTGTGTGCTCTCAGTACAATACGAATAGCCTACTTGTCAGCTACAATTTCTTTTTTAAGTCCAGTATTTTAAATTGAGTCCTATACGCCTTAGACCTCGTGCCCATACCAATCGTGAGGGAGCATTTCTGGTAGAAGAGAATCATGGATTACAGCGTGCAAATAAATTGGATGGCTAATTGCTTTTTGTCGCAAGTGGCGGCCAAGCCTAAAAATGGTTGAGCATCAATGTCAGTTTACGGCTTACATTATAAATCCTCAAGAAAATAAAATACACAACTTTTGGATTTTTTTTTCCATAACCACACAAAAATGCCAATATATTCTCATTACAGAGATGTTAATAAAGGAAAGGTTATCACAGTACTTATGCGAGGCTGTTTCACCTGTAACCAGTGGCGTACTAAAGGGGGTGTGAGGGGGGCGGTCCGCCCCGGGTGACAGCCAAGAGGGGGTGCCATCGGGAGAGTCGAAATACCAGTACAAGTTTTCAAACCAAATGAAAAATTCGCCAAAGTAAGGAAAAAAATTTAAAATTGTTCAAACTATTACAACAGCTTAATGTTAATTTCCACTATAAAATAAATTTTTATTGGCAATACAAAATTTACAAACGAAAAATTAAATATTTGATAAAAATTACATCGAAAGGCGAACGTTTGTTGACGTTTTAGTCATCAGTTTGTTGAGCATAGCCAGCTGGCTGCAACCGACATTCCAAGTCTTGTTCACTTGACACTGACTCCACATACATGAGGTATGTTTCATTAAATAATTATGATAAAGCATAAAGTGCTGGTGTTTATAACAATATCATGGTACTTATACCAGTGTCCAGTAATTTTTGACAATGTGGTATCATAGTGATGTTTAAGCGTTTATAAATGCATCGTCGTGATGTTATAATACCCAGTAAATGCATCGTCGTGATATTATAGAAACTCGTGTTTATGAATGGTGGTCCCTGTGACTACTGGTTATCAGTAAAAAGACACAGGAGTCACACTTTGCACTAAACTTTAGACTACTTTTCTCCTACAACCATGACTACTGAAGTAACGATGATGTGTATGACTGAGTGAGTTTTTTATGATGACTATGTGGTGATCTTACGATGGTGGTGGTGGTGGTGATATGACCCTTTTTTTTTTTTTAATGCAACTACATGGTGATGTTAAGACAGAGGGTGATGATGTGACTGCATGGAGATGTGTTAATGCTTACATGCTTAATATAGTAAACACCGTTTCAGATTTACATCAACAACTACAGTACTATTCTATATTGAATTAGTACTAATGGTTATTGGCTTAGTCAAGTTCAACAATTTTACAATGTCCAGTGTAGTATCATTGTATATTTAATATGTTGTTAATGCTTACTGCTTATTAAATAATGATATCAATTATAATAGCTAGCGTTATACCATATTGAATTAGTGTTAATGCATTGGCATTGATAATTAATTAATTGGCTCTGCTTATCTGGGTTGATAATCTGATAACTCAATGGGTATCTGGTTGGAAAAAGTTTGAGAACCACTTGTTTGAAGCTTTTCTGTCGTAATAAATTTTTTTTACTTCTTTATTTACTGGATATACTGTTAATTTTCATTTTGTCAGTCGTCTAGTTATTTGTGAGTAATGCTCATAGTTTTCTGCTTTTTTAGGAGTCGTGTTTACACTTACCCCCCCAAATAATAATTATTTATGGGGGGTGCCAAATACTTTAGCTACGCCCCTGCCTGTAACGAAAGAGGAACACCTCGAAACAAGTTTAACTATTACACCGAAGCCGAGCCTATGTAAATTGCCAACCCTTTTTATCTTTTTCAAATAATAATATATATAAAAAAAAATAACTTTTCCACTAGTTTATTAATTACTTCAGTTCAACATCGAAAACGAAGCCTTAATGCTTTTCAGAATAAGGATAAGACCATAATCGCGGGAAGTAGTTTTTTTTTTTTGGGGGGGGGGGGGGGGGGGACGCTACCCCCAATTTTTTTTTTAAATCAAATGCCTGCAAACGCTATTCTGTAGCCTTTTGAATCTTATTAGCATGTGGAAACGAACCGAACTATGTCCATAATTATCATGACACAATAATTAGCCAATTGTAATTTTTTTCATTATATATGGTACATTTTAATAGTAGGGTATTAATTTTTTAACCCTATTTAAATGCCATACCAAGTTACATGAATAGTATATTCAATATGAACACATTAAAATGCCATGATTTTTGTAAATTTTCAAATTTTCTTCCGAAATTCCAAGGCTGGGCAAATGCCCGCTCTTGCCTCCCTATTGCGGACGCCCATGGCTGGGCCCAATCCAAATATTTCGGCCTAAGTCGTATTATACTTATAAAATTTCGAATTTGGATAATAGCCCAACTTCGTAAATATTAAATTTAATGGTCTTTACAACCTAACCACCTGGATTTTACTTAGTTTCCCCTTAGGCAGAACTGTCTGTTTGCATAACACTATTAAACATTCTTACTACAGTATTACTATAGTATGTGCGAACCTTAGAAAATCTTGCGAAACCTATTTGCTGATCAGAATGAAACAAACTGTTTCAATTATAAAGGCAATTAATTCTCTTAATAGACATCATTTGGGCAGCGTCGAGTCAAGGAAGAAGATTGCACATATTTCGTAGCCCTTCTCATAATGAAAGTATGGGTAGGTCAAATGAATTATATATATACGCACTGAAATTTTTCAATTTTTAACAAACGAAAAAAAAAAAAAATGGAGTTAAAATTTATTGACTATTATGTGCCAAATATGAAATTCGCAAAATCAATCTCAAATAATAATAATAATTATTATTATTATTTAAGAGTTATATTGACCGACGATTCGAAATTTGAGACATCTCGTAATATAGCAATAAACAAAGCAAAAAGAATAACTGGACAGATACTGAGAAACTTTAAAAGAAGCGACAGGAATACTGTACAAGAATTTATTTTTTGGCTGAAATCACTGATCTTCCCTAAAGCTGGAATACTGTTCAGTTTTAACGTCGTAAGGTACAAAAGATACAGAAAGCTTACAAAGAAAGGCGGGGAAACTTCACAGATCATATCAATAGATTCAAAGAAATAATTATTGCGAAGCATTACTTAAATTAAATCTGTACTCGTTGGAAAGAAGAGATAAAGCGGTCCACCATAATTTATACTGAAGAAAATAATGGCGAAACTAGTTCCAAATCTCAAACCACCTTATTATGACCATCCAAGCAAAAGATAGAAAAGGCAGAATGTGCAGTGTAAAGGTTAAGCTAGAAACATCGTCAACACTGAAGGAAAACAGCTCTGCCATCAGAGGGAGAAGACCATAACCAGTTACCAAAAGAAATAATAAACACCGATTCTATCAATGTACGAAACATCTGGTTCAGAACAATTCCAGATGAACCGGGTGTGCCTGGCTAAGTGAGATGGGGAGCTCAAGAAAGCAACTCTCTACTTCACTAGGTCAATTCTATGGGCAAGAGCAACGAGCCGAGCTTGAATTCAGAGAGATCGCATCATATGGAATAATTTTTTCCCTTGTGGGTTTGCATCATATACATATATATACATTGTGCATAGACCAAGGAACCCTTCTGGGACATTAAATCCACTATGGTCCGAATAAGTAATAGTAAATGGCCATAGTGGATTTAATGTCCCAGAAGGGTTCCTTTTCCATGCACACTCTGTGTATTACATAAAAGCTCTCTCAGGGGACTATTTTGTGTCATTATATATGTGTATGTGTGTGTGTGTGTGTGTGTGTTTGTTTCAATGAACTTTCAAACTGCATGCTAAGTAGCCTTTTACACGCGTCAATTCTGCGTATTAGGGTTAAAAAGCGCAATGCCTAAATACTGTTACCGGAAAGCTGCTTGCTACCGGCTGAGTACTTGTTTCCGGATGCGTCACTCACTGATACAATACTGTTACTGGGACTCACTTACAGTACTTATGGGTTCGAAAAGCAATATGGTGTTTAGCAAACAATTTATCCACTCGGCCATTAGGTCCAGTAGAAGGCAGTACGTCCTGTGCCTACTTAAAGTAAATTATCACTTCGGCTAGTCCAGTAGCAGTGGTGGTGTTTAGACGGGCAGGAAAGGATAGGTTTTGCTCCAATCCTGTCTTAATTCTCGAATTTACTGATGAAGCTCAACCTCGGAACGGGGCCACAAAACGTTCCGACCGTTCACGTTCAGCTCGGGTAGACGAAACAGTTTTAATTGAACCAGGAATTCAGTTCCCCAGCAGAACCAAAGCGTTGTTCCACACTCCAAATTTGAAGCCTCGTATAGAGGCTTCCAAACTTGCACTATAGGCAATGCTCAAAGACACCACTGTACTCTGTACCCTGAAGTGATTACAGACCTAATGCCGACAAACTCGCATTCAAATATCCAACTTCTTGCAACTTCTAACTTTGAATCTACCGCTTCCAACCTCTATTGTTCAGATCACAAGCACGAATCATCCCCAAACTTCCATTACTACCTTTCACCTTGCTCACTTTCAAATCATTCACACCAAGCTCTAGTTTCACACTCCACCTATTGCTCACGTTCAACTTTCACAATGACCCTACCATACCAATCATTCTTACAATACTAGGGACAGTGTGACATTCTAGTAGAGACGCTGGCACACTTATTTCGGATGTTCCCTACCGGTGCGTGTCCATAACTTGTAAACCACAGATTCCACGTGATGACAAGACAGTGAACATTTGAAAGCAGTGTGCCAACGTCTCTACTAGAATGTTACGTAATGTCTGTAACAGTTTATGTAGCTACTGGAACTGATGAATCTGTGGTAAATAATCTTCACGGCGAGAGAGAATGCTCGCACCAGGACTCGAATCCAGCACCTTTTGAGTAGGCGACGAGGGCCATATCACCAGCATACAAAGTAAAAGTTAGTAGGGATTAGGGATGTACCGGATCACAATATAGCCGGATAACCGGATACATGGCTTTTTATTTTTGTCGAATACCAGATATTCCGGCCAGACCAAGAAATGGCCGGATACCGCGGATAACTGCCGGATCATGTATTCTTAAGGACAAAGTTTTAAAACTTGCAGTTAACTAGTGTTTTTTTTTTAAATAAACTTCTATGGTGCCTACTAATTTTACAAAATCATTATTCTCCTCCTAAAAAATGCAATTAGAAATTTTGTTTATTCAATAAAAAAAATCCATAAACCGAAAATAAGACGAACTTTATATGACAAAAACATTTTCTTTCTTAAAATATAACTATTAACTATAAATGATAAATGTGTGATAAATAACTGAAAATATAGTTATATTTTTCATTCTGTTTTCAATAATTTCATATTTTTCGTCTGGCATCAGCCATAATAAAATAATAAAGTACACAAAAACTTTAAATATGAAATTTTTTTAACAACAAAATGTGATTAAAATGTTAATTAATTATCCAGTATCTGGCCGGATCATACTTGCTTGATATCTGGTATCCGGCCGAATACTGAAGTGGTCGGATTGGTCGGATACCGGATCCGGTATCCCTAGTAGGGCTGCTACGGATATAAAAAAAAATTGACATACACGGATGTGGATATTTACAATATCCCTAAAAGTTAGTACTACATGGTAGATACGGTTTTTGAACGCTCGAGAGAACGCTTTCGCATCCAAAGGTGTTTTCCGTACTAACCCCCGCCCCACACCCGAGACAATGGCAGCATTTCATCCAAACTTGATGTAACACTGGGGACCCACAGTTGGAAACATCATGCATTAACACATCCGATTTGAATGAAATGCTGCCATTGTCTATGTCTCAAAATCCAACTGGCCGTAGGATCTATATTTACATAAATTTAAAAACTACTTCGGCATTACCACAAGTCCAGGGCTAAATCAATGATTACAGCCACGACGACTTGACAGAGGGTTCTCTACTGGTCCGGTGCTGCAATAAACTCGCGTTTACAGAATACATACAACTGAACAAAAGCATTTCCGGTTTCAGCCCCATTTAAAAAAAAAGGATTGTGCAACAATTACTAAATCAAACGTCCCTGCTCTACAACGTTTACGGAAATTTAATTGAAAAGAAATTTTTTTTTAAAAAGTCCAATGTCAATCAATAATTTGTGCGAGATATTAGGTATATGCTAACTGACGGTGGCCCAATCTCCCTTTATAGATTAGAGCTACTGAATGTAAAGCCTATTATAGCCCTAATGCCTACGCTAAAGCTAAGCTACTATTTTTCTAATATCATCAAGCATGGCCCTAGGCCTAGCTAAGCTTTGCCGTTGTAAGTTACGATATTTGCTAAACTTTAGAAACTTGAACGTTCGGTTCCAGCTGAAAATCGTGCTGTGCAGTATTAGTTTTATGGATATAAAATCATGTTAGGTCTACAAGCTACGATAACAAGCCAAACCTTAATTACAATTTTTTCCTACTGGCTAAGCCTACTATAAGGTAAGGTGACAATAAACAGCTTTTATGACCAATCCTACCCAATTATTTGGATGGGACCAAAATCATCGACGCACTAAACAAAACTAACAACCTAACGTAATCTAACCCACGATATACTGTACTTGTTGATACAATATCAAATCTATCTGACGTAATCTCACTGACAAAGTGACACGTAACCCAAAACCAATCGGTGATGCCAATAATGTCCATTCACACGTATTTCGTTAAAAAAAATAATAAAAGAACAACTGCCTTGAAAATACTCGAGCAGTAATGGAAGAAAAGAACAAAAACTTAACAGGTTAAGTGAATCATCTCCGCCATTTCCCTTCTCCATCAGAGCCAAAGGAAATAGATCACGATTAGATTAAATAATGAACAAAAAATCAATATTTACAGAATCTAACTTTCTCCTGAAGGACTTCAGTTTTAACACTAATGGTATATAACTCACCCAAACACTATTTAATATCTACTTCCGAATTCTGAGTTATGTCGAAGTAAAAGGGTTAGACTACAGGGTGGCTCATAAATCCCCTTACCCCTGAACCTCGTATATACATACACACCTTGGTTTTGCTTCCGCCCGAACTGTTCATTCTGACGAAGGTCAAGCTTGTCACTCCACCTTAGCCTTACAGTTTAACGTGGAATCCAAACCACGCCCCACAACGGGTGGTCAGAAATTACAAAGTCCTCACCTAGACTCGATCTCATCACCACACGATCAGCAACCCAGCATCTTGACCACTAGGCTACCCATTTATCTACCAACCAATTTCTATTGTATGGAAGGATGAACAGCTGGGTTTTGTTGCGCGCCGCCTACCGTCACCGGGTCTCGATCCCGGGGCCGATGGATTCGTACTCAGCGATGCTAGCCACACCACCACCGAGGCGCATATTTTATATATATATCATGGGGTAAATGGACTTATGGGACACCCTGTACAATGAAAATAGATTAGCCAAGCATTTTTTCCTTTAGAAATCCAGGAAGCGTATACATTAAATGGGTCTACCGCAACTCAATGGGTCTAAGCTATAAACGAGGCCTATAATGACTTCTTGGCAATTAGCAAATAATTTAAAAGCCACAAGTTCTCAATGCGATTAAAAAAAATACATATTTTCACTTTTATTTTGAAAGAGAAAACAAGGTCCAATTATAATGAGAGTATATTTCGCTAACTGTGCCTAGGCCGCCAAATTACCCCCCCCCCCCCCCCCCAAAAAACACCTACCGCACTAGAAAAATATTTTAAAACCAAGTTTAATTTGAATTACGGTTTTACTAATATATTCGTACGTACCACTACTTACCAAAGTTGGGATACAATAACCTTACGACCAAAACACTTCATCGAGGGAAGGATAAAAAGTGAATAAAAAAAAAAATGCAGACTCGCTATAAAAGAATGAAACAAGAATTACAAAAGTGAAAAAGGAAGGAAATAATTTATTATCGTTTGCGGATTGCTCGTTCAAACACGTTCGAACATTACGTGAAGTAATGCGTGAAGCGCTTACTTGAAGGTCTTGAACCAGTCGAGGGAGGAAAGTCTAAGTTTCGTTTGCCCTCTGCCATTCCGGAGTGAAGACGAATTATTTAATTTTAGCTACATGCTCATCGCGATCATTAAACTCCGAACTGGAAACCTTTTTACACTTTCTTAACATAGGAAAGTGTAATGATGGGTTTGTTTAACCTCCTTCGCAACCTCCTTACCCCATGGGTAGGGTTGCCAGACGTCCCAGATTTGATCCAAAAATCTCTGTATTCAAAATGTCCCGCAAAAAATATTTTTTAAGCAAATTTTTTCCGGATGAATTGATTTAGAGTTTTCTAGAATTATGTAGGATCGTGTAGAATTCTATTGAGTAATGCTGTAGAACATCCTACAAATTACATAACGCTTATAAAATGTTGTGTTTGGCCACGAGTTAGCAGTTTTTCGGCTGTAGTTATAATGTAAGCTTTGAATAGTGTGAATCCTGCGATTGCTTGACCATACAACTTGAGATTGTGTAATTCAAATAAAATCTATGTCTGTCTACTTTTCATAAGAAATCGTTCGTGTAAATTGCTGCATTTTCGTGGAAAAGGAACATGCACGCACACACACTTGATTTTATTTATAAGATTTAGAATATTTTTTTTTATTTAATTATTTACACTCATGACTTGCAAGGAATTTCAAGTTATACTTAAAGTCAGAAGATGGAGCTAAAATTTCGAAGATTAAAAGTTCAGAAAAATATCGACACGTCATAATATAATTAGTAAAGCGATGTATATTACAATATTTAATATGCTATGATAATTTCAATATTATTTACGATATTTCAGTATTATGTATAATAATTTTAATATTATTCACGATGTTTAATTGTTAAGCATTATTTTAATAAAAATTTTCTAATTTTGTTTGTTTAACCGTTGAAGAAATTTAAAAAAAATTGATGGTAGATAAACGGGTAACCGTTGGGTTGCTGATCGGGAAGTCATGAAATTGAGTTTGGGCGAGGATTTTGTAATTTCTGACCACCCGTAGTGGGTCGTGGTTCGGATTCTACGTTAAGCTGTACATCTAAGGTGCAACAAGAAGCTTGACCTTCGTCAGAATGAATAATCCGGGCGGAAGCAAAACCAAGGTTAGCTAAGGTGTGTATATGCATGCATGCATGCATGTATAAGTATATATATATATATATATATATATTATATATATATATATTAGTCAATGTATGAAACCAGTCATTTCACGTAATGCCTAAAAGCTTCAAACATTTTGCATAATTCGATTAAGCGATTAACGCCTTCGTGAAGGTTAGGCTAGGTTAACTTTGGGTGGTTAGGTTAGTAATGCGTATTACTTATGTTTAATCCTATATGGACAACCATTACGTATTTCTAACCTTTCATATACACGCATTTTTAACTTAACCCTACAGAAAATATATATATATATACATATATATTTTATCGACACATTCATAGTTTAAGGGCATAATTAAAATAAACACTGACTGGCTGCATAGTTATTCAAGATTTGGGGTATATTTTTATTAATCCAATTAGCTGTATCCTTTACTTCGCTTTAAACCCTTTTAACTTTCCCATATATATATATATATATATATATGTGATATTTTCAGGTGATGACTGAGGGCTTTAGTCTTCAGGTGATCCATATATAATTCTGCTAAATATAAATATTACAGGATCTTCATCAGGAAGTGACTGCCGAGTCTTACATATTAGAATAGTGAACTTCTCGAAAATGACTGAGAGATATTCAAGTAAAGAAAAAGATTATAATATCCAAATATAAGCAAGTCGAAAAACATTCACGATGAACGAGTCATACATAAGTTGGCACCACTGATGTTATGACGTCATAATATTGAGGGACTGGAAAGAGATTCCAGATTCAACTTTCACATGAAATTAATATTTTTGTTTTAGGGAGAAATAAAACGCCAGGCGATAAATTAGTTTAGTTATATATAATTACATATCAACGATGCCTATTAAAGAAGAGAGAAATAGGCTCAGCCCTACATAATTTCTTGAAAGACAATACCCACATCAAATGGGTACGACATTCTTTGTAGTTACGTCAACCAGTGACTGAGCGAGTGAGTCAGTCAGTCAACACAACCCAACACGGCTTACTGTAAAATTATTACGTTCGTTAACGTTTTTAATAATAGTAAGAATGTTTTAAAATAAAATCTTGAAAATTTCAAATTATCTGTATTTTGGGCTGCATAACTTCGACCACAATCATTCTTAAATGACGTACGACAGCACAAGATGAAGAATTTCAATATATTATATTTTAGGATGGAGGGAGCAAGAAGCAAGGGCGAGTGCCCACAAAAACGCACCCCCTCCGCATTTTAAGGAGAGAGCCAAAATCAAAGTGTCTGAGGCCCACGATGCAATTTTATTCTTTTTTACAATAAATTTTTGAGAGATTGTACAGTGAGTAAAATGCACGTACTATAGTGAAGAATGGAGGGAGAAACGTGTTTGAGAGCATGCTGAACTGATCACATGGTAGATGAGAGACAAAAGGATCAAGAGGACTGATAGGAAAAACGGGAGTTCCAGCACTACCCGTCTCTCGCTTAACGTCACCCCCCGAGTATTTCCCTGGTCAATTGGTGTCTACAATCTCCTCCATATTATTATTATTATTTTATTTATATAATATATATATAATCACCAACAGACATTCATTCTAGATGCACACCATGCTTTAAAAAAGTATACTGTAGGCCTTATGAAATTAAATCACCTTATTAGTGTTAATTATTGTCAGTTGTTATAAAATAAAAATTGTGTATATTTTTACTGATCGTTATCAATCATAACCAATGGCGCAACACAGTTACCTGTCGATCACCGAAATTAAGCAAACACGCAATATTGGGTAATGGGTATGCGAAGGAGTTGGTTGGCAAACTGTCCATTATCAATTGTATATTAACTTATTTACGACGCTATTAGAATTTCATCACAGAAAATTTTATTTACCAGTGGAATTAGTTAACTGGAATTAACTCAAACGTTATTACTTTAATAAGCATTTACGCGGTATTATGATCATTTAGCATAATTTTTATACAGGGTGATACAAAAAAGGTATTCCCAAAAATAGTCCACCCAAAATTAATTTTCAATATTTTTTGGAAAAACTTTTCCGGATTACCCTATAATTTACGTGCTGTACAAGTAAGAACCGTAATGTACAAAATTTATTGTTAGAAACTATTATTTTATTTCCCCAAATACAATAATTTCACTAAGTATGGTAAACTTTCGGAAAAAGTTAGACTACAAAATTTCTAAAAAGCATAAAAAATTACCAATTGGGACTACTGTTTTTATTTGGATATTATAATTCTTTTTCGCGAAAATAATAACATTTGAAAAACATTACCTAATCATTAGTCATTTTTTAATGGTTTTTAGTGTGTTTTTAGTTTAATTTTTTTCCGAAATCGTACATATACGATAAACAATTTTAAGGGTTTGTAAGGAAATTTCCACTCTAAAAATAGCTCAGTGCAAACACGTCCGGACTGCGGAATAATTGTCTAAGACCTTCACTGAAATTGATTGGGACCCGCGGCATGTGCTGAGTGGGCTACATACAGCCTAGAGGCACCAAGGACTAACTAAGCCTACATATAACCTGTGTTGGTAAACGCTGCTCAATACCACAAATCTTTTACATTATAATAAAAAAAATTGGATATATATACGATTTAATGGGAAAATAGGGTCCGTTATACGGAAATTCGGTTTACGGACAACTTTTCAGAAACGTAACCCTTCCGTATAACAAGGACTGCCTGTATATATTATTATTTATTTATTTTAACAATTTCTGGAAAGTTTCAATTTTCTAACAAACGGCAAAAAGTGTTTTTGGCTTTAATTTTCCCGAAAGGAAAAAGTCTTGAAGCCGAACTTGAATCAATCTTGTGATGGGTTAAATTTGGCTTTAATCAATTTTACTTAAATGTTGGTTCGCTAGGTCTATTTTGCTGTAGCTACTCGGAGTTCTACAGTATAGTCTATAGCAGGGCTTCTCAAACTTTTTTCACTTGCGACCCCTTTGGATCAGAAATTTTTTCGCGACCCTTCACTCAATGTCATAAAAGCAATAGGTACTAACACTGTATATTTATGAAAAAAAATAATATTTTCAAATGTTTCTGCGACCCCCAACAATATTTACGCGACCCCTAGTTTGAGAAGCGTGGGTCTATAGGACTCTAGACCTAGTTTATACGGTGTCCTATAGGGACATCATCATCAGGCCTAATTATAATTGATTCATAGATAATCTGCAAATTACTACGTTATACATAGACTGCAAGGTATGGTACCATACACATTACACAGTCCAAGCATATATTATAGCTTATAGGCCTATAAATATTATTAAAATAAGTATTTTATCCCAACTTCAAATCAGGCTCTGTTATAAATTTTTCTTATATACTGTAGTGCGATCTAGTCTGTTCCATCATGTCGTAGCTATTTATAGGTGAGGAAAAGACTCAATTTAACAGAAATACGATCGATTTAGGACCACCTAAATGTGCCCTAGGCCTAAATCTATACTTAAAAGTAAGATTCTTTTCTTTAGCTATCACTATCAGGCAGGCTTATGCATAAAATCTGTAATTAAAGAAAGATATTTGAGACACTTTTGTGAAATACAGGCTAACGTTATCTCGTACAATTTCTACACATGCTGGTTGGTTACTATCAACTTTTAAGTCCGCGGCGGTTAGGTCTACGCTGCTAATTGGGTGCAGGGTCTGATTGCCTCCAATTTACTGGCTCACATTTTTCTTCCGAGGATCGCTTTGGAATATGAATAAATTTTACGGACCCCTTTTATTATTTTCAGACTTCTAGGGTATGTTAAGTATAAAAATTATATTATAATTTTAAGATTTGGCAACAATAAATATACAATCTTTTTCCGTTATTAGTAGAGTACAATTGCGTAATTCATTTTTTAAGTGAGTCTGTGAAGCCAGAGGGTGAGTAGCTTACGGGGCATTCCTATTTTTTGGGGGTAAAGATCCCCTGCCTAACCGCTGTTCTAATTCAAATTCATTCTTACTTTAAAGTACTTCGGCTTTGCATTTGTTGTTCATTCGTAGGGTCTATTAGAGATTATTACCGACTAAGGTAGCCAACTGTTATCACCCCAAAAAATCTGGTTTCTACAAAATACCAAAACCCTATTATTAACAATTTAGCCCTAACCCGGCCAACTGCGTTCTCGAAGCATGACCAAATGTAACAACGTTTTTCACTAGAGAATCAGCATGTAATGCATGAAAAGTAACGTTATGTACAGTAAACCCTCAGGATTTCAAGTGAATGACTGACTCTGAGGAATTCAAATAAAAAAAATCCACAAGTGAAATAATTTTAACAATTTCTGATCCGTAACACACAGCTACAGTAGATGGGAACTACGAAAAAAAAAGAAAACACCAAACACATCATACAGGTAGCAAGTATCCAGAGAAATTTTTCTCTTACGTTGGTAACCTTGACCTCTACTCCGACTCTTATTGAATAAAATTTGTTTTTAAAATTTTGGTCTAACTGTTATATATACAAAAAAATTAAGTTATTTTTTTACGTTATTCTTTGTCGTGTCTGTGAATAAACTTGACCGCGAAATTATTTTTTTTTTCTGTATTTAGATTTTCATGGCGTAACGTTTCTTAAAATTTTCTATCATTCATTTTAAATTTTAATTTAAAGGTTTGGTGACGAAATATTTCAATAAAAGATTTATGTAGGCTTCCATCTTATATCGCAAGAGTGGAAAATTAACCCAGGCCTATTAATGTTTATCAATAACAAGCTCAAATCTTTAATTAAAATATCTTAGTAATTGTATGAAAAGTTAAAAAGGCAAAAATTATCTCTTGTAGAATGTTTATCCATATGATTTTTACTGTAGTTTTTAAATAAAACACTATCTCTACTGATCAAACTCGCGCAGGCTTGTACACTGCGGGATATCGATATGTATGGCAAAATACGATAAATCAGAAGTCACTGACTGATAATTTTAATAGTTTCGGTTTCTCAAAGTTTCAGAAAGTTTTTGAATTATAACGGACAATTAGACCTATCTAAAGCATGTAATCTTTAACGGTCAACTTTTATGCACAAGGTTCAGAATTTATTTACACTTCAGAAAAAACAGAGCCCCCGAGCCTCACGACTAATTTTTAAGCTGAAGAAAATTGTTACATTAATCTTTAAGTAGGCCAAAAACTAACCTCCGAGTTGTAGTAATTTAAGCTAGGATAGGCCTAATCTCATTATGGCTTGTAGCATAAGCCCAAACATACAATTAAAAAGGTCTGTCCTAATCCTGGACTATGTTTAACACCGTAATATTTTAAGAGAAAAATCCATAATTAATCAACAACTCAAATGATGAGCCTTAATCCACTCATAAATATGGTTGAATTTAGGCCTAAATTGTAAAATTAAATAAGGTTAATAACATTAAAATTGTTAAATATATAACTAAATAATAATTACATTTTAAAGCTTCAACGAAACGAATAGTCCCCTTATATATATATTATATAAGCTACGTGGTCTCAACTACGGAACATGTGTATGGTTAGGGCCTACTTAAGCATTACTGAGAACTCAAGCTAGCCTAATTACAGTTGGCTTACGTTGATTTTAATAATTCGAAATATACCTCAGCAAAAAGCGTTTGCCAATTCGTATTCAATAAGCTTTAGAGTAGACTATGGTCAAAGTATGAAAAAGAATAAAAACGGCTTCTATAAGAATTGAATTTTGCTCTCCTCGATCCGACTCTTACTTTCAAATTTCAACTCTAATTAAATGCGTATGTTTAAAAATACTTATGTAGGCTCTTGCTTACAGCTTGGCAATATATTTAGATATCAAATAAAAGTGCAGCTAATAAGTGTATCTATTCGAGGTTATACAAATTCCATAAGTAGAGCCAATGTAAGTGTAAAAATTGTGAAAATAACTTCAAATTTTTTCATAAATTAACGAAGTTCATGAACAGGGCAGGATTACCAACTGTGTGAATAGAAGCGGTTAGATTTCAAACACACAGCCCTAGCCTACATAACATCCCCTCTCAATACAATAATTTTTAAACCCCTATTTTACCACTATATAGAAACACATGACAACGAATATTTTAATTAAAACCTTTTACAACATTAAAATAACTCTTAATACTTAACTTTGAAACTTAAATTTATCACCACACAAAAACCAACAAATAAAAAATAATTAGGTATTCACGTACATTAGATGGAATGTAGAGAAACGGACGAACTTATTAACACGTCCACACCTGAGCGCGTCGCTCAGAAAACTAACACACTCTATTCACACACGGTGGAAAATATGTTGAAAAATAGCAGGAAAAACTAGGAACATTGGCGAGCAAAATGCTGTTTATATTTTTTCTGTCCCTCCACGACAGTTTCGTTCACCATCCATTCCCCCAACTCCCCTACAGTTTAAACCAGTAATTAGGGAGAAGTACTCTGCCATTATATTCATTCAAGTTTTTTAAATAAGCATTTGCATGAAAGTAAAAAGCTTCGCTGTATATAATATTCATGTACATAAAAATTTATCCGTAGTAATACAGTATATTGAATAATGTCATCATGAGATAATTCTTTATTGTATAAAATGTATGAAAATATCGCATGCTGCCAGTAGCTCAAATTATTGACTTTTAAATGAAAATTATAGAATAAATCTCATCAAAGTTTTTTGTAATAAACTTACTCATTATTGAAAAGGTATATTAATTATACTTTAAATTTTACTTTTTAAACTTGAATCATAATAATTATAAAAAATTTTTAGCACTAGGGAATGTAGCAATATTAACACCATTATCATCAGTAAAATAAATACATTTTCGTCCTTTTCAATATGATTTCATGTAAATATCTTAATTTCCACAACAATGAATATGTAATAATTATTAGCGTAATAATTAATATTATCAGCAGTCATTATGTTTATATTTTCATTATCACATCACGCCATTTATATTATATATATATATATATATATATATATATATAAAATTACTGTGACATTTAATCCACAGACAACTTATGGATTCACGCGGATGTTTCAATTTTTTGTCTGTGTACCCGATACGCGCTAAAGAACAAAATTGACCGAATCACAAAAATGAATGAACTTAGTTTTTATGAGATAGATAAGAAGAGAGATAGATAAGAGAGAGAGATAGATAAGAGAGAGAGATAGATAAGAGAGAGAGATAGATAAGAGAGAGATAGATAAGAGAGAGAGATAGATAAGAGAGAGAGATAGATAGAGAGAGAGAGAGAGAGAAATATACGAGACCCAAAATATGAGGAAGAAAACAAAATAAATTAGACTGTGTAGTATATTATATATATATATATTATATATATATATATATATATAAATTATTTCACGAAAGTAACACGTGAATAATATTTAGGATGAAAATATCCACGAAGGAAAAAAAAAAACAGAATGGTGCTCAAGCATTTTCATCTAACGACATCCTGAGGAATTAGGGTGGAGCGAAAAATACTTTTTTTCTAGTATGAAGTTCTAATAGTGATTAGAAGTTGCATTTAGTGGACGATATATACCTGCCAAAATATGAGTTCATTTGTTTAATATTTTCAGCTGCCACCAGGGGGCTAAAGTTAACACAATTTTCGGTAAAAAGGAAAAAAAGCTTCTATTTTAGGTTTATCAAACTATTATAAAATTTTATCTTAGAATTATCTAATAGTTTCATTAAGATTCTTATATGATAAGAATTCGTTTTGTAAAAATGCCTTTTCATATGCTTAATATCTTCAGCTGCCACAAGAGGGCTGAATTTAACTTAAAAATGACAATTAAGTATGATTCTGTATTTACTTGAAAAAGGGAACAGTAATAAATTAGGATGTCTCTCCTCCTTTATACTGGCTTGAGACAGTTAAGAAACGTTATTTCGTGCCTTAGCGGAGTTACCACCCTTTCCCCAACCAACCTCCCTCTAGAAAGGGTTCTTGCTGAAGACTATTTAGTAATTTGCTTTTGTGTCAAATTTTGGCTGTTTTTTCCTTGATTCTAATGTAGCACGAATCCAACCGTCTCTGTTTGTAGGTCCGCAGACTGATCCAGCAGCGTCTGTAACGAGCTTGACGCATCTCTCTACGGCTTGTGTATGACATGGAAACTAAAATAATTCTGAATGAAGAGTAGTACCATGTTTGATGCATGATTCAATATCATCAAGAGAAACTCCTTTGGTTATCGGTGGTTCTGCTCTTTGAAAATCTTGCCACATAATGAGATCTGTATAGTCTTTGGCATAAAAATTTATTTCTGGCACCTTAAAATACCTGATAACATCTGTTTCTTGAATGCTTGCCCTTGCTTTTATGATACGCCTAAATCCCAACTGACGCACATGCTCCCTTTCATCAGCTATCATTGCAATGAGAATGTTTTCTTGATTTGCGTAATATGCATTTCGCTGAATGACTGAGTCATGTACTCTCCTAAGCTCTTCACGGAGATACCGGCTTCTTGCAATCATATGCCACATATGTTTAGCACCATATTGGCATAATGGTTTACGCTTTATCTGAAACCACATTGGTGCGTATACCCTAACAATGAAAGTAGCTAATTCTTGTAAATTGCCTGAAGGATTCTCTGTGCTTGCATATAACCGCAGAGTCCTGTTTGCTGTGGTGAGCCACCTTGAATGTGATATATTGCCTGGACTCATGACTAAGACTCTTTGAGAATGTTCCACTTGATATAGCCTTGTGAATTTCAAGAAGGTATTTCTGGTCAGTACTTATGTCATCTACATCAACCTCACACATTTCCTCTTGAATTTCAATGGGTTTGAAGTTAACTATGGGAAGCTTTTCACAGTCTGAAAGTGCTCGGCCAATTTCTCCTGAAAATGCTCTTGGTCCAGTAGTGGTACCATCCAAGTGATGAAACAGATGGCGCAATGGAAGTTCATTAAGGTGTAAAAGGTATATCAGCCACTGCAATGGCTTATTAAAGGCTTCTTCCAGTAATCTTATTGTGCCTCCAATACTACCAGTGTTAACCACTGTCGAATCACAGCCAACTGCAACGATGTTCCCTATATCAACATTCCTTTCTTTCAAGCAATTCACTAGCGCTGTGCAAATGTATTTAGCTTTGCCACTGGAAGGTGTCACATGTGCAAAGTACAGTGTGTGTGGTTCAGATATTATGCTGATATGCTCTTCGCGTTTGGTTCTTTGGTGGTTAGAGCCATCACTCTCCTGGACTTGAATCATTGTTTTATCCTTTCTGCCATCAAAGTATAATCCCCGCATGGTTTTTGGCTCTCCTATCTGTTGTAGTTCCTTTCTCTGTTTTTGTCTTTCACGTCTTAGCTTACTTCTGTCTATAATATTCCCTTTGTCTTCGGGAGTAACAATTTTAAGATCTGCCAATACTGCGGAAGCAATAGCAGCCCCAGCTCTGTCCGACATTTTAAATCTATCACAAGTAATTGCTAATGAAGGCAGTGGCTCACGCATCTGTTGTTCTGATATTACATATTGAGTCAAGGTTGTATCTTCCTCATTATCTTCAGATATCTCTTCTAGTTGTTGAAGTTCACTTGTCTCTGTTTCGATTTGTAAGTTGGACGTATTGGTTATAGCAGCACTAGTTGTTTGTGAGGATTCCAGGCGTGCTTTTTCCATTTCCTTTCGATGTTCTCTTGCTTGTAATCGTCTTGTGTGTGCTATGCCAATGCTTCCTATCACCATTATTCTGCGTGTTCGTTGGTCATTTACAAAATCCTGCTCTTTTGGAGGGACTTTCTTACTCTTTTCACATGAGCATCTCCTAAACTCCTTACATTTGCAGGTGCAGATTTCAAACAAAGTGCATTTTGAAGAGTTTTCAAATTCTTCAAGCTGATTTTTGTACTTAGGCTGATCCTTGCGTGACTTGTATGGCTTTAATAAGGACCTGTATTTATCATGGTACACTCGCATCATCTGTAAAACGCGTGTATGTGAAACTATTGGCAAAGAGGCCTTCCAAATATTTTCTACCTTTTTGGAAACTGCCTCTGCTATTTCAGAAAATGAAGGCTCCTTGTTATTCATCTGCTCCTTCACTAAATGTTTTGTGAACAGGTAATCTTTCATAATGCAGTTATAAGTTGGTAGTTGCATATCACTCATCTCACAAGGTACTTCAAATATGGCACACTTCATATGTTCTCTAGTGAAATGTTTATATTTAGTATTTAATGCCATAATATTTTTAAGAAAAATTCACAATCACAAAATATCCTGTAACATCAAAACATTATATAATTAATATATATAATATTTTATAAGTATATATAATATATATATAAATATATAATATATTATATAAATAAACTAAAATTATATAATACATTATAACAAGCATTTTATAATAAAATCAATATTATCTCTATATAAATCACTAAAATAAAGTTTTATAATATTCCGATCATATTAAAAAACTCTCCGATCAGCTGAGCGACTAGGCCTACTACCTAAGAAGACAAGTGTTAACACACTGTTCTAATGACTCACAGAAAGAAATTCCTTCACACCAAAACCCTCACCCACAACCCTCCCCAAACCCTCCCCCACAACATTCAGTGTAGTCTCAACATGACTCAGTTACTCTAAATTGTGTTAACTTCAGCTCTCTTGTGGCAGCTGAAGATATTAAGCATATGAAAAGGCATTTTTACAAAACGAATTCCTATCATTTAAGAATCTTAATCAAACTATTAGATAAGTATAAGATAAAATTTTATAATAGTTTGACAAACCTAAAATAGAAGCATTTTTTTTCCTTTTTACACAAAATTGTGTTAACTTTAGCCGCCTGGTGGCAGCTGAAATTTTAAACAAATGAACTCATATTTTGGCAGGCATATTTCGTCCACTAAATGCAACTTTTAATCACTATTAGAACTTCATACTAGAAAAAAAGTATTTTTCGCTCCACCCTACGTGAGGATGTCATTAAACGAAAGTGGTTGAGCACCATTCTGTTTTCTTTTTCCTCCGTGGTTATTTTCATTATATATATATATATATATATATTTGCAGTAGGTGTATCCACAGGGTAAGCAGTAGCTGCAAATATATATATATAATATATATATATATATATATATATATATACAGGGTGTTTGAAAACTTTCTGTACAAATTGTAATGGGGGATAGGCAATACCAAGACAAACCCTTTTCGTCTATAAGTGTATGTCCGCTGACGTCACCATTCGGCGCGAGAGGGCGCCGCTGCAATTGGCTAAAAGGTGAAGTGGGCTAGACTCGCGCTTGCCGCGGGCATTTTTAAATCGGACGTAATACGCGTAACATGGAGCGCTTCACGACTGCTGAGATGGCTGACATGCATATGGTGTATGGGGCTGCCAATGGAAACGGAAGAGCTGCTGTGAGGTTGTACCGACAGCGCTTCCCAAACAGACGTGTGCCAAACCACCAAACGTTTGCGCATTTGCATCGGCGACTGCGAGAAACTGGAACATTCCATGCAAACATGCATGACACTGGTCGGGAGAGAAACGTGCGCACTCCTGACATGGAAGAAGAAATCCTACGGCGATTTGAGGACAATCCAAGCGCAAGCACGCGAGGTGTTGCACGTATCCTCGGTGTGAACCACGACCTGGTCTGGAGAGTGTTGCACGAGCAGCAGTTACATCCGTTTCATCGTCAGAGAGTCCAGGCATTACAACCTCGGGATTACCCTCTTCGTGTGGAATTCGCACGCTGGTTTCTGCAGCAGACAGCGGTGCAGCCTAATTTTCCGGCTTATGTGCTGTTCTCAGATGAGGCCTGTTTCACACGTGAGGGTGTGTTTAACATGCAGAATTCTCACGTGTGGGCGAACGCAAATCCACATGCTACACGGGTGCATGCTCATCAAGAACAGTTCGCCGTCAATGTTTGGGCGGGTATCGTCCATGGCAAGTTGCTGCTCGTGCAACACTCTCCAGACCAGGTCGTGGTTCACACCGAGGATACCTGCAACACCTCGCGTGCTTGCGCTTGGATTGTCCTCAAATCGCCGTAGGATTTCTTCTTCCATGTCAGGAGTGCGCACGTTTCTCTCCCGACCAGTGTCATGCATGTTTGCATGGAGTGTTCCAGTTTCTCGCAGTCGCCGATGCAAATGCGCAAACGTTTGGTGGTTTGGCACACGTCTGTTTGGGAAGCGCTGTCGGTACAACCTCACAGCAGCTCTTCCGTTTCCATTGGCAGCCCCATACACCATATGCATGTCAGCCATCTCAGCAGTCGTGAAGCGCTCCATGTTACGCGTACTACGTCCGATTTAAGAATGCCCGCGGCAAGCGCGAGTCTAGCCCACTTCACCTTTTAGCCAATTGCAGCGGCGCCCTCTCGCGCCGAATGGTGACGTCAGCGGACATACACTTATAGACGAAAAGGGTTTGTCTTGGTGTTGCCTATCCCCCATTACAATTTGTACAGAAAGTTTTCAAACACCCTGTATATATATATATATATTTGCAGTAGGTGTATCCACAGGATAAGCAGTAGCTGCAAATATATATATATATATATATAT
This sequence comes from Bathynomus jamesi, assembly GCA_023014485.1. Lineage (NCBI taxonomy): Eukaryota > Metazoa > Arthropoda > Malacostraca > Isopoda > Cirolanidae > Bathynomus > Bathynomus jamesi. The sequence goes on from JAJOZX010000944.1 coordinate 489,743, forward strand.
ATATATATATATATATAAGCATCATAACTTTATATTAGTTTTCGATTACTGTAGTAATATAGGGTGTCCATAAATGACTACCCTGATTAAAGTATGTTATAACTTTTAAATAAACACTCGTATTCAAACACAGTTTTAATCATAAATAGATAAACATACAAAATTTTGATACATAGTTAATGAACTTAAGCTTCCACATGTGCACCCCTAGTGGCACTAAAATGTCTAAACGGTATTCACACTCACGCCACACATTTTCCAACATTTGTGGGTTAACTGTTGCAATTGCATCCGTAATGCGTTCTCGCAATGTCCTGATATCTGGAACAACTGTTGCATAAACAATCTTTAACATGACCCCAGAGAAAGAAATCCAGTGGGGTAGTGTCTGATGATCTTGGGGGCCATGGGATTGGCCCGTCCCTGCCAATCCATCGATTTAGAAATGTTGCGTCGAGAGTTTCACGAACAACAAGCGCCCAATGAGGGGATGCCCCATCTTGTTGGAAGATGACAGTTTGAATGTTTTCCACCGTCCCATCGGAAACTGATGGTCTACCACTGCTCTTTCCCTTTTCCACGTTTCCAAGAATTTTTTCATCCACGACTTAATTAACTTCACATCAGGTGGATTCTTTCCATACTTTGTTCTGAACCTTCGCTGAACACTGACAGGAGATTTTGTTTCTGCAAGCCACAAAACACATTGTGCCTTCTCTGTCACAGACGCCATCTTAACTGAACAGCTACTACAGCGCTCTTAGCGGCGAATACGGTAGACGAAACACACCAGCACAGAAACTCTCTGCGTGTACGAGATCACCTGTGAAAAGAAAACGGATGTAAGATTCGTCATTAAAACATGAGCATACTGTTTTCAGGGTAAACATTTATGGACACCCTGTATACTGACTTTTTGTAAGAATAGTTAGAGAGAAAATGTATGACCTCTTGGAGACACTCATTGAGAATCAGGAAGATCATACCTATCACAACTATCAGAATACTATAACAATATCCTAGATGCACTGGAGTCTGGAAGGCAATGAAAACTACGATGTCATATATACGGATTTTGCTAAAACGTTCGACAAATGTGATCATGGTATAATAGCACATAAAATGAAACATACGGGAATAACAGGCGAAGTGAGAAAATGGATCTGCAATTTCCTCAGAGAACGTCAGCAGGTTGCAAAAATCCAAGGTATATCATCATCAGAATCGGAAGTACGCAGCCCAGTACCACAAAGAACAGTATTGGCCCGACTCCTGTTCTTTATCATGCTAACAGACATAGACAATGAAGTACCCAACAACAGTATAGTGACATTCTTTGCAGACGATACAAAAATCAGCAGAAAAATCAGTGATGCAAAAAAGGTGGAGGCCTTCCAGAGGGGAACGAACAGAATATACAAATGGTTAGAAGGCAACATGAAATTTAATACAAAGAAATTTCAGCTCTTGAGAAATGGAAGGAATGAAGAGCTAAAACAGACAGCATATTATGCCCCAGATAGACAGGAAATTCAGAAAAGCAAGAAAACAATAGATTGAGAGGTTAATAATGACCGACGATGCAAAATTTGAGACACAAAATCAGATAGCAATAAATGAAGCAAAAAGAGTCGCGAGACAGGTACTGAAAACCTTTAAAGAAAGGGACAAGAGAGTAATAATTCCCCTGCTGAAAACATTGATCACACCAAAACTTTAATATTGCTCAGTCTTGACTAGTGATATAAGCCGGTATTGAAAAACCAGTATTTATACCGGTATTGGACAAGAAACACGATACCGATATCGTGATTATCGATACCGGGTTTTCGGTATTGAAGAACTGCCTATTGTCTTTATTGTGGGAGCAATCAGCAAATGTCAAGTTAACAAAGATTTGTTTTTTGTAGGATTTTGTGGCCAATGTGAGTAGAAATAATGATTTATCTTCATACATAACTTACACATGCAGTATATCTTTGAGGGGCGTCATTAGTGTATGTCACAATTTATCATTTATAATATTATGTTATTGATGTTATATGATGTGTCCGTTTTTCTGAAAAGGGAAACAATCATCCAAGACTTTGTTAAGGACCAATTCAACGGAAAGGAATTGAAACTCATTTTAGATTGTAAAACAAGATGGAATATAGTCTTTTAAATATGGTCGAACGATTGCTTAAATTGAAACAATGCATCCCCAAAGCTTTAAGAGTGATTCGTTCTACTGAAACCATTTCTTCAAGAGTGGGAAATTTTGGAAGATCTATATGATACACTTCGTCCTGTTGAAATAAGTCTTAAAAGACTATGTTCTAAAGATGCATCTCTCTTGACGGCTGAAATCTCCATCAAATTTATTTTAAAGAAACTTGTAGAGAAGAACACTCCAACAGCATTACAGCTCAAAGACTGTCTCAGTAATTTCTATTCTTCAAGGAGACAGAGATATTATGGGTTTAATTAAATATCTTCACAACCCTGAAGTTTTAAAAGTTCAAGAAGAGGAACTATTTTCTGTTCCATCTAAACTAGTGCTCAAAAGAACTGCAGAAAGGATTTTTAAAAGGCTTTTTCCTAAGAATGAAAATTTAGTTGATTTCGAGGAAGAAAGCGAAGACCAAGACTTACGAGCATCTAACTACTTAGAGAATGTTACTGAAGACAAGAATGAAGTAGATGATCCATTGATGTGCGAATACATGAAAGAAATAGAGAAATTAGAAAAGGTACCATTGAAAAGCAGTGCAACTAATTTTGATCCTACTAATGAATTTAAGAGTTTCGAAGTTTCTTTATAAAGAAGTGAAAATTTAAAGAAGCTACACAAGGCATTGCTTTCCATTAAACCCACTAGTTTAGAATCAGAAAGAGCTTTTTCCGCTGCTGGCTTATTTCTGACCAAGCTAAGATCAAATCTCTCTGAACAATCATTAGATTGTCTTTGTTTCCTCAAAACTTACTTCTAAAACCAAAATAAGAAATAAATATGCAAAATTATTAATAAACTTTTTTTTTTTAAATTGTTATTTTTCCCTTTTACCTTTGGTTAACTGATATACTTAATCACTATAAATAGTCCTTCCTTTTTCCTGCCTTTCCCTAGGAGCTGCTGTTCAAACTTTTTTCAATCAATGATATTTTTCCTTTGGTGTCGGTGACAGAATTTTAAAAGTAACTTCAGTTTTTATTGTCGTGAGTATTACAGGTCCTGCAGGCTTGTGGGAGGGTTGGCACTTGGCAGGGTGACACCAAAAAAATCATCATAAATTATTCTCTGCATAAAACCGATATCAGTAAAATAATTGTTCAAATACCGGTATTAAAAATTGTCGGTATTATTTCATCCCGTCTTGACGTTCCCATAAGGAAGAAATTAATAAAACAGAAGAAATTCAAAGAAATTTCACTGTCAAGATTGATGGCTGCAAAGAACTCAACTACTGGGAAAGACTTATACGTGTGTGTGTGTGTGTGTGTATACGCACTAAAAAGTTCCTTCACGAAATGCAATGTTGAATGTTATCCACTTTTTACAGACTTCCACACTAACGTCTGTCAATCAATAACATTTTTATATTGCTCTTTTAGCTTTTATGAATATGAGACGAATGATCGGTCCATCATAATAAAAGTTACACAGGGAAATGTCACACACACACACACATATATATATATATATATATATATGTATATACACACACCTTACCTTACCTTACAAAGGTTTCGCGCGATGATCTCATTTCGCGAAGGTGAAGCTATATATATATATATATATATATATATCTATATATATCCAGGTAACACGATTGATCAATCGACTGCTGATACATGATTGACATCGCTGAAATGTGGATGATATTTATAACAAATCACAAATTAATATTGATATACTGTTGATGCAACAACATGTTTGATAAAATGAAGTTCAATCAGCATCTCCAACACATATTTCCCTCAAAGATAAAGGGATTGTTTCTGTATGTACTGAATATACATCAGTACTCAATTTCAACCTCATTTCGCTATCAAGATTTGTGCCATTTAGATTGCCGTTTCGAAATGGCTAGGTCACTATCGTTTCAGTAATAAAAGGTTAATTCATCGATATTTTTTCATCACCATATCGATGCAAATGTGCCACCTGGGTATAAATAAATAAATAAATCAATAAATAAATAAATCAATAAATAAATAAATATAACCAGTCTGACTAAAACCTATTATTATATAGCAGATCTTTCGATAAGTTAACTTATCATCATCACTGCAAATACTAAACTGTTATAAAGTTTTAAGTAATTATAAAATTAACATATCTACCTAATTAAACGTTCGTAAAGTTACTATAATGTTAAAAATACCAGATTCTTATAAAGAACTTGGGTCGCAAGATTTGTCTCACGTTAAAAAATGGGTCACCCCTTGAAAAGGTTTGAAACAATCAACGATCTATAATGTTAGAAATTTTCTTTGTTAGTTATAATAATAGAAATAAAATTAGAAAATAAAAACGTTGGAGAACAAAGGCGGTCTCTCGGACCGGCTGAGAATCTCCAGCAGTTAAGATTTGAAAGCCATTCAAAATAGAGTTTCCTTTTTTTTTTTGGGAGACTCTCAGTATGTTTAATTCCTATATTACAAAGTATTTGATGAATAAATTTCTACGACACGTCACTATTTTCAGGGAACTTTGTAGGTTTTTTAATCCTGTAGTTTAAACTACGCAAGACTATCATCGAATTTACAGCACAAGATGACGTATTCTACAGCTTTCTTTCAATGATCATGAATTTTCAAATGGTCTTTCACATCTCTAATACACTTGTATAAATTAAATAGGTTTTCCTACCACGAGTACCACCAAATTACAGTGCTGTAATGGAGCAAATTAAATTAAATTTAGTTTCATTTTTCCTTAAATATCAAATTTAATTTACGCCATTGGAAGTGTAATATTTTCCTACGATATCAAAAAAATACTGTAACATTGTGTAATTTGGTGGCAAACGAGATGTCACCTCAATATTACGAAAGTTTTCCTTTATTTTTCACAGTGTATCTTCGAATTTCTCAATTAGTCTTCATTGCATATCTACTAATGGCTTCCCTTATTCCAAATCGTGTCTTAAAATCTCTTCCCCCTCATTAGCATAACACTCTTTGTATAGAAATAACACTTCACAACAACCACGTGTTGAGCTTAGAATACGCCATTTTGTATCGTAAATTCGATGATAGTCAGCCAAAATTACAAAAAAAAACAAAAAAACTTGAGTTCCATAAAAATAATGTTATACTGTAAAACTTTCTAATATGTACAGGGTGTCCCATAATTCTGGTCTCGTAGAAAAATTTATTTTAAATTCAATTTACAAAAGCAGTACATTAGAACTAAAACGAATGTCCAAATTGATGGAAGCGAATCACACTTGGGAAAAAGGCCTTCGCGGAGGACTTTTCCTCACCAGTGTAACTGGCTTCCATATTAGCCATTGCAGGTTTTTCTACCTGCAACAAAAAAAAGGTCCCAAAACAAGACATCAATTTGAACATTTGCTTTAGTTCTAATGCATTACCATTGTAAATTTAATTTAAAATAAATTTTCCTACGAGACGGACTTATGAGACACCCTGTATATTTTAATATGAATTAAACAAAATAGAGCGTCCTTTTTTGGACACTGTCGTTAACCTCGTTTAAGTTCCCTGTGTTGGTCTCTTCACACGAAGGTCAAGCTGGTGGCCCGGCCTCTAGGCCTGGCTTGGTGGAGGAGCGAGTTGCTCTCTTGCCCTCTCCACCGCACATACCCAGGTACACCCAGCTCATCTGGTACCGTCCTGAGCCAGGTATCTAGTCTTCTTTTGAAGACTTCAACTTTGATCCCTGTAACAAGCGACTCTTAATATGTGAAAATTTTGAAAAGGTATTTTGAAATTAAATTAACATTTAATATTCTCAATCTTACAAAGTGCCGCTATTGCCCTAAGATTTTATTTATATATATATATATATATATATATAATATAATGAGGAAATGCCTTTCTGGTCAAGTGGCCAATGAATGTGATGTTCAAAATAAGTTAAATACTTCTTGGGTGTGATATCAGTACTTGACAAAAACGTTATGAATAAGAAATAATTTTAGCCTTTTCGACAAAACCATTCTTCAAAAGAAAAAAAGATTTTAATGGTGACTTTTATAAAATTTTCAAAGAATTGTAAAATGTCAGTATTTGAAAATGATATTTACGGTTTAATTTCGAAAATTAAATTTGTACGAAAAATGAGAGATTAATTATATTATATATATATATATATATATATATATATATATATATAATGTAAAGAACGACGCTTGTGTAGAAGAGCGTCCGCACAAGATGAGAAGAACGAACGAACAAATGAAAAACGAGGCACCTCCCAGGAATCGAACCCAGGATCATCCAATTGCCGGTCGAACATGCTAACCACTATAACAAGGTCCCCGATCAGTCAGAAGTCTTAATTCTCCTACATACGAGCGGAATCGAATGCCCTGAGGAAGCACCTTCTCATGCCGTACATGTATACATTCTAATTGCAAACACAGTTTTTCATTTGTTCGTTCTTTCTCCTCATCTTGTGCGGACGCTCTTCTACACAAGCGTCGTTCTTTACATTAATTATACTGTGTGTTTGCAGTTAAATATATATATATATATATAATATATATATATATATTGAAACAACATTTTTCTGAGAGAGATAGAGATATGCTGTTGAAATGATAAAGGAAAACAAGTTTTTTTGTAACATTACCAAAAGAAAAAAAAAGAAAAAATCACGTGACTACCGGACTTTTAATAAAAGAAAATTCTATACTAATTTATAATCTAAACATAATATCTGAATTAAAAGCTCACAACGAATCAGTTTTTAGTGTCCCAAAAACAGATAAAATAATATATGATAGAGAACCTTTCTTTAAAGAATTACGCAGAGAGAATAAAAGATATTTTCATTTTGCACCAGACGATGTAGCGTCACTATATAAGACCCTCCTAGGAAGAAGTGGCTAAGCAACAAACGTAAAAAACGCAATTAAAAGTTATACCAAATTGAAAGTGGAATAACTTTTTAACTTTTGAAGATATTTCGTCGAAATGATAATGATGCTCTCGAAAACAATGTAATTTATGATATAACATACACAGACTTCGGCCAGAATTCGATAAATGTGAACAAGTGATAACAACATACAAACCTGAAAGATACGAGAATAACATCAAAATAGATAAACGAATATATAATTCTCTGAGAGCGCGAGCAAGTCGTTACATTCCAAGGAATACGGTCATCAGAATCCAAGCCCTCAACTCAGTACCACTATACTGTATATGGATATGAAAAAACAAAAAGCGCGGTTGTAACATCCCTTGTTAACGATATTAAAATCAGCAAATAAATTAAAAACTCGGGCAATAAAGCCTTTACAAACCAACACGAACCGAATATATAGCTGGTCAAGAGACAATAATATGAAATTTAACACCAAAATTTTCAACTCCGAAGATATGAATTTCTATACTCCAAATGAACGGGAAATTCGGAGAAATTTGACTGCCTGATGGCTGATGATGCGAATATTTGACGAATAACTAGACAGATACTGGAAACCTTTAAAAGAATAGACAAGAATATAATAATTTTGCCGTAAACACTGGTCATAATAAAACTAGAATACTAGTCAGCTTTAACGTCGCTATACAAAAAAAGAAATAATGAGTTAATTAAAAGAAACTTTACAACCAAAATCGATGGATTCAGAGAACAAAAAATTACTGGGAAAAATTATATAAATTATATACAGGGTGATCGAAAAGTCTCTCCGCAGTAGCAAGACTTAGCTTAGACTAACCTAGACTTCGCCAATATTTTGTTAAAAGATTTCACGATATCGTACAATTTTCATTAAAATATCTAACTTCTTGTATGACTGCATTTTTGTCTTACAGAGTCATAGTTGAGGAGTGACTTTTCGATCACCCTGTATATACTCATAGGGAAAAAAGAAAAGAAAATGCAACATACTTTATACACAAGGAAAATAAATACGAAACTATTTCCTATTCTCAAAATGAACCCTGTAACCACTTACAAAAACAGTGGAAACAAGAGACAGACAGAATGTGTAGGAACAGTTTTAACCGTGCGTGAGAATGTGAGTGTCTTTAAACGGAAACTAGACACCTGGCTCAGGAAAATTCCAGATGAACCAGGTGTGTCTGTCAATGAAAGATGGAGAATTCAAGAAAACAACTCTCCCTTTCATCAAGACAAGAAACCTCCGTGCCTAAACCATCGTTGCACAAAAGGTGTATATATATATATATATATATATCTATCACGCGAGAAAAATATTTTGTTTTTCTTAATTAAATATATAACATCCATATTCATAGATTAATTAAATGCGCGCGCACACGCACGCACATTATATATATATATATATATGGTGGACCGGATGTCAGTTTTTCAACATATGCGGATGCGGATTTTTTATTTCAATATCCGCGGATGAGGATATTTAGTTAATCTATCAATATAATATAGAATTATGAATATATGACAATTTTTCAAATTTCGTGATACTACTATTATGGCAGGAATGCTTAAGAATTAAAATTAATATTTTCATTATGATAAAAATAACTTTCTCAAGAGTTTCAGCCACAAAAAATTCAATGAAACAAGTTTCATTCAATTTTCTGTGTTACCAGCTATTTATATTTTGAGGTTTATATATTTGTTTGTTCATTAATAATTAATACTTTACATGAAATGTGCATGACTGGGCCTTATAAGCTACTTTATAAGCTAATTTAATTGTAAATTGCATAATTTATTAGAGGTAATATCCGCATAACATCCGCAGTCAGAAGTGAGGATGTTAAAATGACGCGATTATCCGCATATGCGGATGCGGATATCCGGTCCACCACTAATATTATATATATATATATATATATATATATTTTTTTTTGGAGGCTCGCAGGGACCAGAGGAAATGTCATTCGCATGATGATGAAGGAACACAAAGTTGAAATAAAATTCCCACGGGGGTAATAACCCCGACGAAGTGGTGATTTTGAGATAGGAGGACGATGTGGAAAATTGCATCGCGCCTCTTTTGTACCTGAAGGAGGAAGACCCGCAAGGCACGGTCAATCGAGCAGTAGTTCTTCACTCATTCAGCGATGTCTTTGACGCCTTTTCGCCCCCACAAACTTCGGACAAAGGCTTATTTGTCGTCCTCGGGGCTTCTCGGCATTCAATCCACCCCTCACATAGACTGAACTCTCCCCTTAGGACTTCCCTTTGATGGGGGAGCCCAGTGTTCGTTTCAGCAGCCCCGATTTGGGGGTCCATACAGATGCAGCTGAAATGTGTCGCGTCATTATAACAAAACGAAGGTGAAACACCTTCTTGCCTACTCCATTACACACTTACACACACACACACACACACACACACACATTCTGGGGAATACGAAATTATCGTAATTTATTGAAACGTATATTGTTGAAAGGAAATGCAAAATATAAAAATATATATATACAATCGTGGTCAAACGTTTAGAATTACTTTCAAATTTTCGGATTATATCCTTTTTCGGTCGCAATTTGGCATTCAAAGTTAGAAAATGACACTTGTATTATGAAATGAACGTTACATCATGAATTAAAGTACGTACTAAACCATGTAAAAATACAAGATAATTTTTTACAGATGTAGTTTTTATCCTCAGTGATGTAAGCCGAGAGTCAAAGGCTGCTGGAGGCCGATTTGAAAAAAGGTGTAATTTTGGCGTTATTCATCATTTCTTAGTTTGTAAATAATGATATAGAATATAAACTATTTAGTCTAAAATATTCAACTTTATTATTATTATTTATTTTATTTAAGTTGTGTATTTTTTTTAAATATTAGATTATGAATCAAAATACTCTGCATATTTCTAAACTGCAAAACATTTAGAAATCATAATTTTCAAAGATTCTAACATTGTTTTTTGCTGTAAATTGAAAGTCATTCTTTTGACTAGTGTGTATTACCTAATTCCTAATGTACACAAGCTACAAATGGGCAGAAACGAGAACTTTCCCTGCGGAGAAACGCGGTTAGGTGGAAGTACTTTTATTAGGACTGCCACCTAACCGCGTTTCTCTGCAAGATGCTACAGTCGAAGGTAGGTAGCCTGTCCATTTCAAATATCAGTCCCCAATATACGAAACCAAAAAAAACTTTCAAGGATGGAGAATACGAGTCAGAACCAAGATCCGACAGGCCACGAATAACGATTCAGCGTACTGATAATGTAATCAAAAGGAAAAATAATGAAGTTAATGGAGTATGGAAAAAAGACATGGAAAAAATAATTTATATACAATTAAAAATAAAATTGGACCGAAGATTGATTCCTGAGATACACCATCTTTTGTTGACAATTTAGCTGAACAGATGCTGTTGAGTGAAGCAAATTGATATTTGTTCGACAAATAACTTAAATCAATCATTTACAGCACCTATGAAGCCACAACAGTATGGTTTGTTGAGTAGAATATTATGATATATATATATATCTTAAATATTTAAATTGCTAATACTTGCATATATTTTATGGCCTTGACAAGTCTCCGTCTGTGGTCCGTGAGTAATAAAGTTACAAATATGAAGTTTTATCTTCAAATATTTAATTTAAAAATTCAATTTCAGTGTGAAATGGATCGTTCCATACAAATAATCTTATAAATTAATTCTCTTAAAGTCTATATTACACCAAGTATACACACGGTCCCGGATTAAGGGTGGGGGGGGGCCCGGTGTAAACTTTTTGTGGTACCCTCTGGGCTCCGGCCCTCTCGACATTATCATATCTTCTGTAGTGTTCGCACTAACGAACCATAAAATGTTTATTTGCTGCACAAAATGTTACTTCTTTATTATTAATTATTAAATACATATACTCACAACTTATGTTGTGCTGTAACACTGACTGTTAAGTTAATATGTAGGCTAAATTCACTCTTCCCTTAAACCCCAACGGGAAATGATCACCGATTATTTTCAAAATGAGAATGGTTTTTGTGGGGGGCCCGGTGCAGTTGTACCATTTGCATCATGGTTAATCCGACCCTGAATAGACATTTATCAGGAATAGATATTAGTATTTGCGTTTGATAAAGTACTCTGTCAATCTCAAGATCCCATTTCAAATTTTGTGCCTCAGCGGGTAACACCATAGCCCTTATAAGCGAAGTTTGACTTCCAAATAATTCAGGAGTTAGCTCAATAATTGTTTGCGTTCGTCCGTTGTGGTGAGAGACCAGAAATACACGAGCGCTGTACTAGTTTCTGGCTCTTCTGACGTATTGTTATGGTCAATGCCTTAATAAAATTCACACTTAAAGAAATTAATAAAACAATTTTACGTTTTAGTCACTCGTAATCTGCACACGCTTAGGTATATCTCCATTTACTCGTTGTCGCATCGTAAGTCGACCTCCCGATCTCACTGGCTTCAATTCATTTACAGGGAATCGGTGTTACCTACTACGTCCGGAGCGCTGGCTTTAAATTTTCGTCAGACGAACAGAAGAGAAGCTAACCATAAACGAAAACTGCTGTCAGTGGTTAACGGGATTTTAGCAGACGATACAAATAATTACGTAGTTTGACTCGAGGGACTACTCATTTTAATTTACCTGAACTTCGCTACAAGCAGGGCCACCGAGAGGGCGGGGAAGCTGGGTTAAATCCCCGGGGCTCGGACCTCTAGGGGGTCCGGAAAGAGGGGGGATAAAATCTAAAAATATTAATAAGCAATTGGTTAAATAACGGAGGAAATATAATTAATGAACATACATTTTATAGAGATTATCATACTGCATGTTTTGACTAGGGACTTAGACATAATCAGTTTGCTTGTTATGTACACAAAAACATTCATAATAAAATACTGCGTAAACAGGGGGGCCCATATACCAATCCTTCCCCGGGGCCCGTGGCAGCTCTCCGCGGCCATAGCTACAAGGGAATGTGAATCGATGAAAACTATTACTTGCAGCCGCCATAGTGAAAGCAAAAATATGGATGAAAGAAGTGATAATAGAGCTCTATATTAGAAGAGAACGACAATGCAGCTTCTCTGGGAGTAGAGTAGATAATATTTAACCCTTTCAGTACCAGTGGGATCGTCAATCGTCATGTCCCACCCAAAGTAATAGTATAAAGCGTACTAAAATACAACTTTTGTACAATTGCTTCTACATATTTAAATATTTTTGTCAGAAAAAGAACAAAATGTGTGTAAAGTATTTGAATTGAACTGAATAACCGGTGCTACTATAGTATGCCGTCTACCTACGATTCGGCCGTCTACCTTTTAATTATAGCTTCTTATCTTGTTTACTAATTGCTTGTTTACATCCCAATGTCAATCGCCCTTGACGATTGGTTAGGTTTAGTCATGATATTTTCGTTAGTTTTAACGAAAATATTATGACTAAACTTAACCAATCGTAGGTAGACCGCATGTTATAGTAGCACCGAATAACCTTTATTAATAAAATACATAAAATTTATAATTTTTGTTTTAACATAAATAATTGTGAAATTGAACTATTTATTTTATTTAATTTGACCCTTAAACTTTAGGCTTTACAGTAAATGACGAGTAACTAAAATATTTGGTATTGAATAATAATATATCTTTACACTTTTTGATTCAAATAAGTAAAAAGTCGTGAAGGGAAGGGTTAAGAAGGAATAAATAAGCCTCTAAAGATGATAAATTAATAATTATTTTTTAGAAACAGTTATTTTTTTGTAAAACTTTGAAATTGTTACTGAAGTATACGCACTATTTCTCTAACATACTAAATACTGTTACAAATATAAAGCATTTATGTATTTGACAATTTTAAAATACCTAAAATTAATTTTCTCACCTATACTAAAGAAAAGATCTTGAAACACTTTTTCATCGCGTTAACTCACGTGATCTTACCTCGCAAATCAGAGCGTGTGTCTAGGACTGCCGTTCTCTTCTAATATCGGACTCCAGATAATATAACAAGAGACTCGTGGGATTTAGGTGGTTTGTTCCTTTCTCGAACGAGGATAATCAATTCTCGTTCAACGACGAACGTGGGTTTAGAGAATGGGAAAGGAAGCTTTTCACGAATATACTGTTTACAGTCCACAATTTAACGTGGTGAATTTACTGTAATATACTCGTATTATAGGAAGTGATTTGGGATGCAAGAGCGACTAACTTGATATTCATAGCAGGAATTTTTAATTTTGCTAAAATCGCATCCATTTTCGAAAATCACTTCCTCCCAGTGTTTGAAGAGAGTGTTTTGTGTGCAGCTAAAGACACAGGCTGCAGAAGGACTGTAATAATAATAATAATAATAATGTTTGGGGTTATTTAACCGCATTTCTAACGGCAAAGGTCCTACAGGGGACCTACAGCTTTACGTGGGAACCGAACCATCATCATCCGAACGCAGAAGGAGGCCCCACCCATTCAACTGCTAAACAAACACAAGATCGCTTAACCTCGCTGATCAAACGGAAAACGGTGTTGCGATGTGACCACAACGGAGCCCGCAGAAGGATTGGGCCACACACACCCCAAACTACCACTAAATGAAAGAGAGAACGAAGGGGTTGCAGAGTCTTTCCTAAACACACAAACCCCAACATTTAAGCCTTGCTGAACACAACTGCAAACACTCACCAACTGCAAAAACTAAGATCTCGTCTCGCATCTTGGCAGCTCGGGGAAAAAAAACTTTAACTGATCTTTAACGTAATCTTAACCGTGTCATGATACCTAAGCTTTCTGCCTCTCTACCAAGACGTGTCTCAGCGGTACATGGGACTCGTGGAAAAGTTATTTTATATTAGTAAGCTTCTGCTGTTTTTCTACAACTTAAACGTATTTTAAGAGCCAAAATAAAGTTTGTTCCTGTCACACAAGCGTCTATTTCATTTTAGCACGCTTCTCTTTGTCCTTTTCTTTCCTCTGAGCTTCATTTAGAGCTCAAACGTCTAAGGACTGAAAATGTTTATTTACACTCTTATACTCACGGAAATATTAATTGCATGATATATTCCAGTTCTTTTCGTCTTGGCATCAGATATCACTTCACAAGGCATTGAGAGAGAGAGAGAGAGAGAGAGAGAGAGAGAGAGAGACACTTCCGTCAACCTATTTCAAATGCACCTTCTTAATTAAAACTGAATTACAACTATATTTCAAAGGGACAAAATATGAACCCAAATAAGCCTTGAACTTATGTTGCTATCTCTGTTTTGAGAGCATATATATATATATATATTATATACACACACACATTATTTTGCCTCAAAACATCAATGACAACATAAACATCTCAATTTTCAAAAAAAAATTAATTTTTTAACTTTTTACAACATCTCTCAGCTTGCAGAACACTCAGGAAGTAAAAAAAAACAAACACATTTTGGCAATTTGTTCCACATTTTCAATATAGTGACTAGACTTTCCGATATACTTCAATCATTTAGGAAGAAATTCAACCTTTATAGTACAGTAATTACCTTCTTGGCTCAACGCCGAATCTGTTCGACCACCTTCTTTTGACTTTTAGATATTGATGAGGGACAATCAAAGTATTTAATAATCATGAGAAGCCATAAGATGACTTTAAATTATGGTGTTAAATGGTAATTGTAGAGTTTATTAGTATCGTATTGTTATTTACGAACACTTTAATTAACTTCTATTTTATATATATATATATAATATATAATATAACACACACACACACACACACACACACACACACACACACACACACACAGAGTTGACAAAAGTAAATAGACAATTAAGGATTTGATTTGATACTGAAAGTCAAATAATAACATTTATTGAATCGCTATATTTAGAATGGTGTTGCTCTCCCCTTTCCATTATGTAAAGGTGACACACGTTGTGGCATTCCATCGATGACCTTTGCCAGTTGTTCTTGAGGACAATCATCGTGGTATCTATTTACGTTTCTCAACCCTCTGTGTATATATATATGCGCGATGAATTTCACAATTACACACGTGAAATGAATGAATGATGCAAACTCACAAGGAAAAAGAAAAATGATTCCAAGGTCTTTCGCGTGTTCAGAAGTACACCTCGTCAGGGAAGTACACCTCGTCATTCCCTGACGAGGTGTACTTCTGAATACACGAAAAGCCTTGAAATCATTTTTCTTTTTCCTTGTAGGTTTGCATCATAGATATATACCAAACTACCGGGTGTCGAAAGTGTTATTCCCATACAAAAAAGTACTCACTCATGATTTGAGAGCTGATTGCGCGCGCACACACACACACACACACACACACACACACACACACTTTGACCTTGCTTTTAGACCCGTTTGCGCAAGCGTGCACAAACACCAAAGAAAATACCCACCCCACCCCTTGCCCCAACAAGTGCCATTTGATGCCGCATATTTTTTTCTGTACTTATCCGGACATAATGTTTCGCTCTATATGCACGTTTAACTCATTTTAAAGGCTATATTTAAAAGCTTAATTGTTCGATTCAAGCCATTACGACACTTTATTTGGAGCTAAGAGACGCTTCCCTGATTAGGTAGGGAAGATTTGACTTTATTTTTTCTGGATGCCACTGAAGGAGTTTTATAATTTCATCACTGCGATGATTAGTTCCTCTCAATATCATTCCCATTCCAATTCCCATTTTCATCCGCGGTCCGCAAATGAAAGTGCGGAGAGAAATCCACAGTTGAGTAAAATAGTATATAAATACGAAAAAGAATGTCACTTCCATTTGCATTGACGGTAAAAGTGCGAAATGAGAATGCCTAATATTTCCTAACTGGACATAACTTAACCTAACCTTGACCAAAGTGGTGAAACCGTGGATGAGAATGAAAGTGGCATGAAATGGGAATAGATAAATTTGAAAATTGTTTTTTTTAAGATTCTTATTCATGATTTCTTACTCTTGGGAGTGAAATGAAATGGGAATGACAGTCAGTGGGAGGAAATAATAGTCTTTTCTACGCGAAGACTGAGCTAAACATATACACATATGGAAAAATAATGGAGGAACTAGCCCCTAATCTTACTCTGAACCCTATAATTCCCCAAGCAACAGTGGAAAGTAGAAAAAGAAGAATGTGTTGTGGTCCCAAATTGAAGGCTCGACAGGGAACATCCTCAATCCTGAAGGAAAATAGTTTTGTTGCGAGAGGACCAACACTGTTTAATCAGCTGCCGAAGGAACTAAGGAACACGAGTGGCGTTGTGGTGGACATCTTCAAAGGAAGATTAGACACCTGGCTCAGAACAATCCCAGATGATCCGGGCGTACCTGACTATGTGAGATGGAGAGCAAAAGAAACCAACTCTTTACTTCACCTGGCCAACTCGAGAGGAGGGGCGACAAGCTTGACCTTCGTGAAGTGAGGAATCATCACAGAACATTTGAAAGTAGATATATATATATATATATATATACCTTTCGTAATCATTCGTTTGCTTTCGCCCGAATTGTTCATTCTGACAAGGTCAAGCTTTTCACTCCACCTTAGACCTACAGTTTAATGTGGAATCCGAACCACGCCCCACCAGCAGCCCAGCGTCTTAATCACTAGGCTACCCAGGGTACCTATTTGTTATTTCATCCAACCCTGTCACTATCCTAAAGCAAAAAAAAAGTGTCCTTCCTAGTCATAAAATTTTGTCATGTAACCAAAAAAAAACGGAATAAAAACAAAAACATGAAATTTTCTTCTGCATGTTGAAAATAAAAGGTACCGGAACGACGTTCTGGCTCGTTCCGCCAGAAAAAGATATATATATATATATATATATATATATTATAGTATATATATATGATGTTACGAAAGTTTTAGATTTTACCGTTATAAAACCTTTCATTTATGTAGAACAAGTGTGAAATGCAACAACAAACAAATGTCAATAAACCCAATTTGAATGTACATTTTCATTATTATATAAAATGTCTAAAATATAAAATTATTATTGCCATTATCGTCATCATCTGTGGGAATTGTAGAAATTTAGTGTAAAAAAAAACGTCGTAAGTTCCAAAAAGCCAGAAATGGCTGATGAAAACGCGCGCGCGGAAAAAGAAGGTGTAATTCTATTAATTAATGAAGTTTTGATAAACTAAGTAGTAAATAAGAATGTTTTACTTATTTTGATTAGATATTTTGAGGAATTAAAATAAAAGTTAGTATTTGTAATAGTTTCTTTAGTTCAACAGAGACAGTAGATTAGACGTTAAGATTTTAGTTCTTGAATAGTTCAAAGATTTGTAAGCTGTATATTATTAGGCAAAATAGGCTATTGTAAACTGCTATTATTTTTTGTTATTCGAGGTGGCAAGTTCAGAAGAAAGGGCAAAGAAACGCCTTTTCTTTTTTTTTATCAGGAATATACAGGGTGATCCGTTTGGGTATGGATAAAATAAAATTGATGTGAAATGGAAACAGTAACATTGTATAGTTTAATATTTGGCAAACAATGCCCACAAAGATGGTAGATTGTGACAAACCTAATTAGTCTTTAACATGATCCCCTTCCGGACACGACAGAGGTCATAACGAGAGGCTAATTCTTACGACTACCTGCATATGGTTTAGTGATAGACCCCGTTTCTTCAAATGTGCGGTACCACTACACTATGGAGTCGTATTTAGGAGCTTTTCGAACTCCATGCACACGGCGAAACTCACACTGTACCGCTGTCACTCTCAAACTTAGCAAACCAAATGACACACTTCGCACGTTGTTGTGCATTCGCCGCCATCTTCGAAACTGGCAGAGCTGTGCGCGCTAACTGATAAATATAGCGCCGCTAACGCTAACGCTAATGCAAATAAGTTCTAGCGCCGCTAACGTTAACAGTTTTTAAAATTAGCGGCGTTAACGCTAACGCTAATTTTGGCGCTAATTTTTATGAAATGTATAGCTCAGTACTATTTTTTAATAATAATAATGCATTTGTATATATTTATATGTGTTCGCTATTTGTTATTATCTTTTATAGTGTCAAATGGGAACAAAATTATACCTTTAAAATGATTATTGGGTATTCAAGAAAATTGTGTAATTTGATATTTATAATTAAACTTATTTATTGGAAAGACATTGTCCTCCTTTACATACTCAGTTCAGGAAACATTCTGCATTCAGCATTATGCACAAACAGCAACGTAATATAGAGAATACCATTCTAAAACTCTATTCATTTTAATTTATATTAGCGCTTAGCGGTTAGCGCCTAACCTTGCCTAAAAATGTAGCGGCGCTATCTGTTTCGCTAACTATTTTGAAAATAGCGCCGCTAATGGATGCGCTAATAATTAACTAGCATCGCTAATTAGCGCCGCTGGGCACGGTTCTGGAAACTGGCATATGTCTCATAAGTCTGACAGCAGATGGCGCTCGTATGTCTGGCAGCGAATGGCATAGCCTATTACAAACTCCCACATTTGTAGCGATTCCCCTCATTCACAATTCATTATTTACTTTACTTTATCCATTTTTTTTTTATCATTGCTCTTTCTTCTCTTTACACTCGCTTCACTGTACTTTATAAACACGGGCAAACGGGTAGCCATGGCCGGCATTATGATTTCGAGCAAAGAAAAGAGACCGGGGATAAATTACACACTTTTATTTACTATTTACTTACTTTTTATTAATGCCGAAATACTTTAGAAGTTTAGACGAACGGGGTAATGCGAGGGCGGAATTAGCATTAACATTTAATCGCGAAGAGAGACATTATTAATATTTTAAATAAACAATAACATCCCAATACGAAAAACACCTTATTGGGGCAAATCCCGTCCAAAGACTCCCGTTTTTGGACATTCTGAGTCGGCACATTGGGCACATCTCAGATATTGCCAATTTGTATTTTTATATTTTTAACTTCAAACAAAATATTATCAATTTCTTATTTACATACAAACCATAATTAAATTTCTTATTTAACATTATTTTCTTCTTTATTAAATAAAACATTATTAAATTCTTATTAGACATGATTATCTTTATTAAAAAACCCAATAAACTACACATTTTATGACCACACGTTCAATAGATGAGCGCTGTATCACTTCTCGGGAGATTCTCACAGCGTTTTTATTTTATCCACGCACAAACGGATCACCCTGTATATATATATATATATATATATATATATATATATATATATATATAAAGGGTGAATTAAAAGTCAGACCCCATGTGGAATATTTATTAATTTCATTAGTGTTTAAACTGCATGCTGTAAAGCCGTTTACATATGTCAATTGCTTTTAAGTACATTATTAGTAGAGACTTCAAAAAAGTTCATAAAAATTTTTATGAACTTTTTTTGAACTTTTAGTACTTTTACGAACTTTTTGAACTTTTAATAATGTTATGAACTTTAAGTAGTTTTATGCACTTTTTGTAATATTATTATTAATAATATTACAAAAAGTGCATAAAATTACTTTAAAAGTTTCAAGGCATTTTTTATGAACCTTTTTGAAGTCCCTAATTATTAGGGACATTACATAACAGTGTAGTAGGGACAATGGCACACTGCTTTCGAATATTCACTTTTAGTTCCTGAATGGTGCGTGGCCCTGATTTTGCTTTACATATCCGCAAAGGGTTGCTCAACATTGCCTGGCAGATGGATAGGATGAAGTAGCTGATCTTTTTTTGTGGGGGTCACCTGAATTCTGTAGTCTATAAGTCACGGCCACACACCATTGAGGAACTAAACGTGAACATTCGTAAAGGGTGTGCCAACATCTGTACGAGAATTTTAATCAATATCCGTTTCAGTTCATGAAAGAGACATGTTGTATTCGTATTCATATAAAATATAGTTAAAATGTGAGAAATTAATAATAATGTTTGGGTTTTTATGACCTACTCCGTAACATCTAAAGTCTTATGACGGAAGGGACCTACAGCTTTACGTGGGATCCCCGCCAAAGAAGACTAAAAGAAGAAACGTAATCGTCGAAATCTTAATAGAGTCCAGGCGGAGACTCGAACCTGGGTCTTTGAAATTAATAGCCCTGCGCTTCACCACTGTAGGATATACTCTGGCGGATATGTGAAGTATTAGCGTTCGTATACTTCGCCAACACAGTATGGATAATGTCGAATCAGAATAATTACTAATGTAAAAAACCTAAAAAAAAATGCAAGCATCGAAACTTCAAAGTCTCGTGAAATCATGGTAATGATAATGATAAGCTTTACTGGCAGGATATAAATCCCATAAAATAGTACAATATTCTTAAGGGTAATAAACGTTAAGATAAATTAAACAATAATTAATTTAAAAAAAATAAAAATTATGACTAAAAGATAAATAAAAATAAGACACGTACTGAAACAAGTAATAATAAAACCCATCCACAGCTGACACTACAAAAAGGAAAAATGGAAATAAAAATAAAAAGTACACGTAGCGACAAAACCAACAATGATAATGATAATGATGATAAAGATAATGACAATATAATGTTTATTGGCAGGAGACACATCCCATAAAATAAAAAGGTACAGTATCCATCAAGGTAATCAACGATACAACTAATTAAACAATAAATTTAAAAACAAAAACGGACTACGGTAATAAAGAAAGCAATTTGTAAAGCAAATTGAGAGTTCTGCAGGAGCCTTTTTTTTATAATTAACCCAGATCTTGCTGCCCATACAAATTAATGCAGAAAGTACAAAAAGCGTGCCTTTAGCTTCGCTTGTACAGAATTTGAAGTTCCTTATAATCATGTTTGCCTTAGCAAACACACTCTCTCTCTCGATATATATATATATATACAAAGGTGGGTAGGACCGAACTCCAGGAACTCGGTCCTTTTTAAGGACCGTGAGCGGGAAAGTCGGTCCTTTTCTCAGTGAGGACCGATGAGGAGCGACGGTCCATTTTTAAGCAATTCCGGACGGTCTTTTTTAGTGATTTTAGTGTGTTTAGTGATTATTTGAAGTTCTAAAGAAGATGGATCGTTTCCTCCAGAAGACTCAGAAAGAGACTGAGACTGAACTGAAACTTGTTTCAACACCTGGAGGAGACGAAGAATCTACTGATGTTAGTGCTTCAACTTCAAATCAAGCAACTGGAGCTCCTAGCGGAAGAACTGAACCCGGCAATCCCCGGCCGTACCTGGACAAATACTTTGAATACCTGGGCCCCAAGGGTGAGCAGAACCTGGAGTACAAGTGCTTGCTGTGCCTGCCGAACAAGAACATCCTCTCGACAAGCAACAAGAGCCAAAACAACCTCAAGCGACCAGTGCTCAAGCCGAAAAGGTCAGGGCTCAGTGACAGCCATTTTGGAATGCTAGTCTTCTTGAAGGGAAACTCAAGCATTTAACTTAATAACTTTTTTTCATCATTTATGTATTGTATTAATTATAATTTACGTTAATAAAATTAAAGATTTCCGGTGTCTTTAATTTCATTTTTCATTTTAATCAAATTTTTCACTTATATTATATATAAGGACCGAGGACCGAGTCGTTCCTAGGTCCTATCTTCAGAAAGGACCGTGACCGGGACCGTCGGTCCAGTTTGAGGCAAGGACCGGGACCGTCGGTCCTTTTTGAGGCCCGGGTGCCCACCTTTGTATATATATACATATATATATATATATATATATAGAGAGAGAGAGAGAGAGAGAGGAATAACCTTCCTATTGTAATCAAACGAGCATCATCCCTTTCTAGTTTCAAATCTCGCTTAAAAACTCATCTTAGTAATCTTGGCAGGAAATTATGTAAACACATTCCCAAATTTCAAGAGTGGTGTAATCTTCAGTATTCTCACTGTCACATCACCTTCGCTCATATAACGTGGAATCGGTCCAGTGTGTAACAGTTTTATGGCATATATGTAAGTATGTGAGTAGACATACATACATACATACATTCATACAGTATTTAAGACTGCCTAAACCAGTGATGCACAAACCCTGGCCCGCGGGCCAAATGTGTCCCCCACGGGTCTTTTCAATTCAATGAAAAAGTTAGAATATAAAAGTGACCCAATTTATGATTTAGATGGAAAGTAAGTAGGCTAATACATTTAGTTATTTTCTTCGCTTGGCCCTCACATCAAAAACGTTTGCGCACCACTGGCCTAAACAGTGTAGTATTTAGTTGTATAGATGAATAATTTTTTGTTCGATAACGCCGTTATTTTATTTGGAAACTTAATTTTGTCAGATCTTCAAAAATTGTTATACTTACCTTGTGTTTCCATACAAATTTCAATAAAATTTTTACATTATTCTTTAGTGTTTAGCGTTCAGTCTTTTATCGATTTATGTTACGATGTTATGGGATTTTTATCCTACCAGTAAAGCTTATTATTATCATCCTCATTTATTTAATCTTTTATAAATTTATCAAATATTTTTATTATTGCATTATGTAGAAAATTTTTAAATTAGTGACGTAGGTGTCTTCTTATCACAGAAACGTAGTTTCTGAAAAAAGTACGCCCACAAACATAGAACTTCTACAAAGCATAAAAAAATAATCTTAATTGGTAATTTTTGCTTTTCTTTGTATTTTTTTCTTTATTGTGACCGTAATAATAAAACTTTATAAAATAAACCTCAGTATTGTGATTAGTAATTTTTTATGCTCTTTTTGGGGGAATTTTATGTTTATAGGTGAACATTTTTCCGAAACTGTACAAAGCTAAATTCTAACTAATTTAACAACTAAACAACCAAAATGTCACTTGACAAGTGAAACTTTCATCTCGAGAGTCTTGTCTTTTGCCCGTTATCCATTCTCGAGAAGTTAGAAGTGTTCAGTTTCAATGAACCATAGCAGAAAACAGACTCAACGACTACCTGGCCAGTTCCTGCGTGCTAAAAGAGAGTAATCCTCTAAAATTTTACAAGATTCATCAGCCAAAATATCCCAGTAAGGTTTCTTTGGCACATAATTACCTACTTACATATTACATCCACCACAGTTGAGCGCTTATTTAATACTGGTGGCAAAATCTTCCGTCCCGAGAGACACTAATACAAAAAATAAAGAAAATCTACAGTAAATATTAAAATCACTGAACAATTTTGAAGATGTTTACATCGTTTGAAAAGTAACGATAGTGTTTAAAATTTCCGGAAAATTTCACTGAATTTATTTCCCTATATCAACCGGGTGTGCATAAAGTAACGCGAGTGAAGAGACAAATCTGATTTGAATTATATTAACGCGAGTGAACATGGACGAGTAATATGTATTTATTACATGTACTTTATAACAACTGTATAATCCATAGTAAGGTTTATAAGAGATGTTGAAAATGTTTTTACGAGTTAAAAAACAAGTTGAAACTAGTTTAAACCAGTTCAAATCGGATTTCTCTCTTCACTTGTGTTACGGTACTTTGTACATACCCTGTAATTTACCTTCAAGACCAAGTAATGTAAAAGAATTTTCTTAACAACAACGTTATTGTAAGAAATATCAATTTATATATTTATGAGTACTTTCCTATGTATTCATACTTATACTCAGTGAATCAAAATATATACTAATGTTGAGGGATGATTTGTATTTATTTAAATACAGAGTATTATTTGTATTCATATTTGTTTTATTCACTTTATTACTCATACCAAGTATATATATATATATATATATATGGAATATCACAATGATCAAGCGTGATAGTCCATCTATGGGACTTCATTGCAATATCAGATAGATTTGAATTAAAAGCTGCCATTTGCTCGAGTGCAGGAAAGTTAATACGTAAAACACCAGTAGGCGCGAAAGCGATGAAATACTCGCTGGGGTGTATTAACTTTTATCCTGTTGTAGCTCAGCAGCAGTGCCTGCAACGTTTCATCATGTATGCGGCCCTGGGTTCGAATTATGGGGTTTTAAATTGTGTGTGTATATATATATATATATATATATATATATATATATATATATATATACAGGGTGGGCCGTAAGTTTCCATACATAGCAAAATTTAAATTAGGGTCTTCACGTGCGTCGGTATTTGGATCAGCAGTTTCCGGATGCTTGGATTGGTCGGCGTGGTCCTGTGGAGTGGCCTCCCAGATCCCCAGATCTCACCCCCCTTGATTTCTATCTTTGGGGGCACTTGAAGGCCATGGTGTATCAGGAAAAGATACGAGACATAAATCATCTAAAGGAACGTATCACCAACGCCATTACAAGCATAACGTCAACTGTGCTAATGCGTGTTCATCAACAGTGGGGAACACGTATTGAAATGTGTTTTCAAAACAATGGCAACCATGTAGAGCATATTATATAAATAAAAATGGTTGTCCATAAAAAAATGTTTATTTTTCCTATGTATGGAAACTTACGGCCCACCCTGTATATATATATATGTGTGTGTGTGTGTGTGTGTTTTAATCAGTACACAACAATCTATATCGGTGTCAGTGACTCGCTGCTACGAAGCCAGAGAGAATGAACACCCTCAATCATCCCGATCTCGCTATTTGAGTTAGAATGAGAGCTTGTTGTTTCTTACCGTATTGAGCGGCAGTCGTTTGGGATCAATCCAAGAGTGGTTGCATTGCTGGTTATTGCTAAACAAGTTTTCCTATTCGGTCAGTCAGTAAAGTTATACTCTGACAAATAATTCAGCTAGTTCAGAGATTTAACAGCTACTTTACTGAACTAATTTTTTATGTGGAATGCTCAAGGGAGGATAAAATTGATTACAAATGTGGATTCCACAAAAGACATTGGAGCTATTGAAGAATAGGGACCCCAGCCTTCTTTAGTTAGCTTTATAAGGCTAACTAACGAAAATATCATGACCTAACCTAACCAATCGTCAAGGGCGTACAGTTAACTTAACGATTGGTTAGGTTAGGTCGTGATATTTTCGTTAGTTAGCCTTATAAAGCTAACTAAAGAAGGCTGGGGTACTTATTCTTCAATAGCTCCAAGACGGAGCTATTGAAGACATTTGACAAAGACAGCCTCATTTCTCGTGAGAAATTAATTTTATCACTTAAATAAAATGGAAACTTAGTTGAAGGAAATAATTATGTGGGAAACATTCTCAGAAAGGTGTACTCACTGCCTTTTTATCTTCCTATTACTTTCTCCGTAATAATAATAATAATAATAATAAATATAAAATAGATAATGCTTCAAGTTATAAGTTTGTTATAATAAGCACGAACGATAGTTTAGCATAATTTAAGTTTAGAAATTACATTCGAAACTTGAAATAAAAGGAAATTGTAATTTTACACACACGCGTACACAAAAGCGCACACACACACATTATATATATATATATATATATAGAAAACTTTATCCTTCTATAGTAAGAAGATATAAAATGATGTTATACGTGATATTCATCGAAAAAAAATAAAATCACGTATGATAAATTTATAAATCTATAAAAGAATAAAACCTAAACATCAGTTAATCAACATAATTATACACACACACACACACACATATATACATATATATATATATATATATATATACACACACACCTTACAAAGGTTCCGCGCTATGATTCCTCATTTCGCGAAGGTCAAGCTTGTCGCCCCTCCTCTCGAGTTGGCTTGGTGAAGTAGTGAGTTGGTTTCTTGCGCACTCCACCTCACATAGCCAGGTACGCCCGGCTCATCGGGGATTGTTCTGAGCCAGGCGTCTAGTCTTCTTTTGAAGATGTCCACTGCAACTCCCTTCGGGTTTTTTAGGTCTTTGGGCAGCTGATTAAACAGTTTTGGTCCTCTCACCACAAAACTATTTTCTTTCAGGGTTAAGGATGTTCCGTGTCTCGCTTTCAGTTTGGGAATACACAATCTACCGTTTCTACTTTCCACTATTGTTTGGGAAGTTATAGTGTTTAGAGTAAGATTAGAGACTAGTTTCTCCATTATTTTCGAAGTGTAAATAATGATATATCTCTCTCTTCTCCTTTCCAGTGAATATAGGTCTAGTTCGCGTAACCTTTCCCAGTAATTTAGTTCTTTGCACCCGTTGATCTTGGCTGTGAAGCTTCTCTGGATCCCTTCCAGCTGTCTAATGTCTTTTTTTTTATATGGGGATGTTAGGACCGAGCGCTATTCCAATTTGGGTATGATCAGGGTTTTCAGTAGAGGAATCATTACATTCCTATCCCTTCGTTTAAAGGTTCTCAATATCTGTCCCGTTATTCTCTTTGCTCTGTTTACTGCTATCTTATTTTATGTTTCAAATTTCGCATCATCTGTCATTACAATCCCTAAATCTTTATATATATATATATATAATATATATATATATATATATATATATATATATATTATTATTATAATATTATATATATATATATATATACGAGAGGCGGTCAGAAAATAAGTTTACACGGCGTATAATTTCGTAACTAAAGGACTTACATTGATTATGTTTGTATCAGGTGAATTTGTTAATAATTATTGTTGTTGTTGTTGGTTAGCCGATCAGCCCACCCTGATCGAGCAAGCCGGCGGCACGCAGGTAACCGATCGCCCTCTCCGGAGTGGACCAGAGGTTCAGCGCACTAGTGATGTTGTGTTGTGTTCGTTGTTGCGCTAGAGCGGTACAGTCTGTCATAATGTGTTCAATTGTTTGTGGTGTGTCCTGGCACAGGTGGCAGGTGTCGTCTGTGGAGTTGTTTAGTCTGTGTTTATATGTCTGTAAGTTGGGGTGATGTCCACATCGGAATCGTACTAAGTTAACTCGATCCGATCTGCTCAGGCTGGTCTTTGACCTGTTAATGGGTGGCGGCTTCGCACCTAGGACCGCATTCGGACCGAGTCGTGTCAGTGCTTTGTGGGTTAGGTGATAGGTGTGTGTGTGTGTATGTGTTTTCTGTGTGATGTCTGTGGGGCGTGGTATGGAATGGAGTATTTGGTTATAATTAGGCTGACCATATTTCCTTGAGACAAAAACGGGACATTGGGATGGCAAAAAAGGGACGGGGGTTATGTAATATTCTGTATTCATGAAAAAGTAAGTACATAAACATATTGAGCTTACAATTATTCTTCAGTGACAGAACCCATACAGAACCCATAAAAAAAACGGTACTGTCCCGTTCAAAACGGTACGTATGGTCAGCCTAGTTATAATGTCTCTCTGGTGTTACCTTAATGGTGCGAGGTGTCGGCAGAGCTGGGCAGTATTTAAATACGTATTTAAATACATTTGTGTATTTAGAACTGTATTTATAAATACATTGTTTTTCATGTATTTAAATATAGTATTTAAATACTTTAATGAGTATTTAAATACAATGTATTTAAATACTCAAAATATAAAAATGTAAATACTTTTACTGGTTTAATACACGTTCTGTACTAGCACAGTACGACGCGTCGACAGTGTAGTACAGCATGGTTCATGTTTCAACGTGTCAGTTCAATCAGTTGTGTGCCACTCTTAGTCGAAAGCGGTTGATTTCTTTATCGTGTGCGTGTCATGGCTTCAACAAGCAAATCTGGTGAATCAAACAGTGATATATCTGCAGATAACAATTTAGTGCACCCTCTGTTTGATGGAAAATACTTTAAAATTAAATCTAAAGACGGTAATAAGGTAAAGTGCACCTGCTTGCTGTGTAAACACGAAGTCTCTGCTGCAAGCAATGCTACAACGAATCTGTACACTCATCTGAAGGTAAGTGTTTTCTTAGACATCAAAAAATATCTTGAAATTGACCGAATAATCGTACAAAACGGCTCTGCATTAAGTGGGCCTGTGTAACTAACTCGTTGCAATCAATCCAATTTGCGATGGAAAATTCATTGATGAAAAAGCTTTTAAAATCGTCTGATCTGTTCCTCCACTATGACACGACATTACCATCTTCGGCACCGGTAGAGCAAATATTCTCATTCGCGGGAATCACTTTGACTCCCAAAAGAACTCTCCCAAAAGAAACTCTCTTTCAGACAAAACTTTTGAAAGATTGGTTTTGATCCGCAGCAACCGTGAAATAAAAGAGAATTCGTAAGGTGCCTTATGTTTATGTTTACGTCTTATGTTTACGTTTATGTCTCATCTACTCATTAATTGTTACTCATTTTGCAATGATATAATGAGTATAATATGTCACTGGTTGAACATCGTAAGTTCTAAGTTCTTTTGTTTTTGTTTTGTTCTAAAAAGGGAAATATATAATCAGAAATTAGATTGTACTATTTCTTTATCCTTTATCAATCATTTTATATTGTTGTTACTCATGAATTAGTGAATGCATATGTTAAAATTTGTATGTATTTAAAATGTATTTACAAATGTATTTAAATACAATTGATGTATTTTGTATTTAGTATCTAAATACATTCGTAAAATGTATTTAGTATTTAAATACATTTCTCCCATGTATTTAGTATTTAGTATTTAAATACATTCAATGTATTTATTGCCCAGCTCTGGGTGTCGGTGCATGATTGTACATGTAGTGGCAAGGGTGTTGTGGGTTAGTTGTCGCTGCTGCCATGAATTGTGTTCCCCTCATGTCTAAATGTTCCCTAACTTTCAGTATTTTTGTTTCTGTGTGCAGGTGTTCTATTGGTTTGTTTGAGTGCATCCTGTAATGATACGAAGTGCGTTGTTTTGTATTGTCTGTAAGGTGTTCATGTGTGTGTTTGAGATAATGAGTGCCCAGCATGGGCTAGCATAGTTCATAACTGAGCGAATATATTGTTTGTATACGAGTGATGTTGTTTCCTGCTGGTGTCCAAAGTTTGTGCCTGTTAGTACCCTAAGCGTGTTAAGTCTTGACGTACATTTGAATGATGTGTTGTATGTGACCCTAAGTATTTTGGTCCTGTGAGTGTGTGGAATGTTCGTGTTGTTTAGTGTAAGCTGTGGAGTTATCTGGTGTTCTTTTGTGTTGCTTGTAAGCAAGGTGATGGTTGATTTTGTGGGCACTACTTTGAGTCTATTGTGTGAGAGCCAGTCTTGTATACTGTTTATGTATGTTTGTAGGTTGTTTGTAGCGCTGTCGATGTTGTTGTGGGTGGATGTTAGAGTGATGTCGTCTGCATATGATGATAAGGTAAGCGTGTTATCTATGGGTGTTGGAATGTCATGCATGTATAAGTTGAAGAGTGTTGGTGAGAGAACAGAGCCTTGAGGGACCCGTTCGGAAAAAGCTTGTTTTGGGATGACTTGCCATTAAATGTGACATGTATCTTCCTGAAAGATAGTTGCTCAGCCACCTTTTGGTGTTATTGTGCATGTTTGTGTTGAGTATTTTGTTTATGAGAGGGAAGCGTAGGATAGCATCAAATGCTTTACTAATGTCTATTGTTGCTAATAGTGTACGTTGAGCTGGTCGTCTGGAGTTGATGCCATCCATGATGTGCTGCGTGAGGTTAGTGAGTAATGTCGTGGTTGAGTGGTGAGGTCTGAATCCATGTTGAGTAGGCGATAGTGGTATGTGTGGGTTGGTGGTATGTGTGGGTTGGTGGTATGTGTGGGTTGGTGGTATGTAAGATTAGTTAATCATTGTTGGCAACACTGCACGTGGATTCGGCTGCCATCTACCGTACGTTGGTTATATGAGTCAGTTGAACATGGCGGCCCGACTGGAACAGTGCCCTCCCTTACGGAGCAGTCCAGGACGTTTATGTTTAATGGCCACTCGTAAACGTTCCAGTGTTGAACAGTATGCAGCTGCATTGATTGTTGTACCTTTTTGCATGAAGTCTGCGAGCAAAACGCCTTTGTGGTCCCAAAACACGGTAACCATCACTTTGCCAGCGGACTTCACAATCTTGAACTTCTTTGGTCGCGGGGACTCAGGGTGTTCCCATTCCATGCTGGCACGTTTTGTTTCCGGAGTACGGTGATGAACCTATGTCTCGCTTCCTGTGACAATGCGCTCGAGAAATTCTTGACCACTGACAGACTCGGAATATCGTTGCAGAAATAACAGGGCACTGTTCCAGTCGAGCCGCCATGTTCAACTGACTCATATAACCAATGTACGGTAAATGGCAGCCAAAGCGACGTGCAGTGTTTCCAACAATGATTAACGAATTCACCTGATCAAACATAGTCAATGTAAGTCCTTTCTTTACGAAATTATACGCAGTGTAAACTTATTTTCTGACCACCCCTCGTGTATATATATATATATACTGTATATCGACCGCAGGTCGATCCTGAACTGTCGTTCAAACACACACACACACACACACATATATATATATATATATACACACACACTGAAATTTGTTGGAAATCGTAAATACAATATTTGAAGATGTTGCAAATTCAATATAAAATTAAAAGAAAATTATGCAAATTTAGGCTTAAAATGAAAGAATAATGTTATGTAAAAAATTACACATCTGTATAACAACATATACACTGATATATATATATATATATATATATATATATATACCTTTGGTAAGCTTCCGCCCGAATTATTCATTCTGACGAAGGTCAAGCTTTTCACTCCACCTTAGACCTACAGTTTAACGTGGAATCCGAATCACGCCCCATCAGCAGCCCAGCGTCTTAACCACTAGGCCACCTAGGGTACCCATTTATCTACCAACCACTCTTCTTTATTGTGTGGAAGGATGAACAACTGGGTTTTGCTGCGCGCCGGCTGCCGTCGGGTCTCGAACCCGAGCCGATGGATTTGTAGTCAGCGACGCTAACCACTACACCAATGAGGTATATATATATATATATATATATATATATATATACAGTATATATACATACATACACACACACACAAATGTGCTTTAAAATCATAACGTATCACTGAACTAGTTACATGATAGGCAAAGATTATGTGAAATTCAGAATACTGAAAAACGCATTTCTGCAGTTTTTAGAATTCGGAAATGTCTATGTATGATGCAGAGTTAAGATTAACAATATGTCTATTTAAGCGAGATTTGAAACTTCAGTGGGATGTTGCTCGTTTGATTAGAGTTCGAAGGTTATTCCATAACGAGGGAGTGACTTGTGATAGTGCCATTCTATTTGCATGAGATCGTCTCACGCTTGTTTGCAAGTCGTCATGATATATATATATATATATATACAGGGTGGGCCGTAAGTTTCCATACATAGGAAAATTTAAATTATGGTCTTCACGTGCGTCGGTATTTGGATCAGCAGTTTCCGGATGCTTGGATTGGTCGGCGTGGTCCTGTGGAGTGGCCTCCCAGATCCCCAGATCTCACCCCCCTTGATTTCTATCTTTGGGGGCACTTGAAGGCCATGGTGTATCAGGAAAAGATACGAGACATAAATCATCTAAAGGAACGTATCACCAACGCCATTACAAGCATAACGTCAACTGTGCTAATGCGTGTTCATCAACAGTGGGGAACACGTATTGAAATGTGTTTTCAAAACAATGGCAACCATGTAGAGCATATTATATAAATAAAAATGGTTGTCCATAAAAAAATGTTTATTTTTCCTATGTATGGAAACTTACGGCCCACCCTGTATATATATATATATATATATATATATATATACAGTGATGGGCATCGATACATGAAAATCGCTAAAGCGATACCGATACATGAAGAACGTCTTAGGCGATACCGATACGCCGATACTTTCTAGATGTCTTAAGCGATACCGATACCGATACATGCATCGCCGGTACATTTTTATAATTATTCATTTAATATGTAGGTATTAGATATTATTGTTTATACTAGTAATTTGTACGCACTAAGTAAAATCAACGACATTTTAATGGGTTTTATAGATGTAAATAAAAACAATTGCTTTATTTAATGAAAGTATGTTTTAATTTTGTAGGATACATGAATGACTGAAAATATTACACTAACAATTAAAAGTAATTACTATTACCCTTCAAAAATACCAGCTGGCTAAACATCTGGTCAGACAGTCTATTCCTTTTTGGAGCGTGAATGTGACCAGCCAAACTAAACAACCGTTCTACAGGAGCAGAGGATGGTAGTGGTGTGTTATACTTCAGGAAGACCCGTAGAATTCCTGGGTACTGCCTCAGAGATTGGAGAGAATGACTTCCGTCACCCAGATACTGTAAAACTTCCATCTCAGTGGAATCTTGGGTTGCAGAGACATTAGTGGAAGCAGACTCATAACAGAAGAAATCATCTGTACTTCCGTCAGATGCAGCATCACTTAGTTGTTGCTGGGGGCTCTGCTCGCTGAGGCTCTTAACAGCATTAACCAACATTTCTTGAACTCAGTAGTGTCATATTATAACATCTATTTAAATATTTAAAAATTCTTATTAATGTATCGATGTATCGAAGTATCGATTTTTTTCGATACATTTAAGAAAATTGACCTTAGCGATACCGATAAGTCGATACTTTTGTCAAGTAGCTAAAGCGATACCGATACAAAAGTATCGATCGATACATATCGGCGATACATGTATCTAGATACTGCCCATCACTGTGTGTATATATATATATATATATATATATATATATATATATATGCGTGTTACAGGGAATCTGTGTAACTAGGGATTTCATGTAAGATTAAGTCGTGAAGCTTTCGTAGTTTTAACGAAAATATCACGACTTAACCTTACATTAAATCCCTGAACATTTTAGGGATTTCATGAAATCCCTAGTTACGCAGATTCCCTGTAACATACATTAGAAAACACTGATCACCCGGTGTTACGTTTCGAAAGACACGCGATATCGTGGTCCACGTTATCTGTTGTTAAGATCTTATGAGAAAAATAAGTTAAGTTCTGAAACCCCTCCAAAAATACGACTTTTACCTAAAATATTACAGTAATATTATACTGCAGCATACTGTAAAACTAAATAAAATTTAATAATGAAACACGAAATAGACAAGAAATATAAAATATTACACACTACTCTCGACTCCGAGGAACGTCGGATAAGCTACTAATCGCTCACTACTTATTACTCACTGCGAAAGATATCCATGACTTTGTCTGGTTGGGTATCTCATAAATTAAAGACAGATTTTGATAAGTGTCACAAATTTTTGTGAGTCTTGTGAAATGCATTTATGCGCTTCCCCGCGATTGTTGAACCTGACTCGAATTTTCTCATTTAACTTAAAAAGTACGGCGTCATTCGCAGTTTGGCCCGTAATAGAAAATAATTATTCTATACTTTTACAGTGCATTATTAAATGCCGCGTTATCAACGTGCTCTAATATTACGATAGAATATGATCTAGCAGAGACGAATGAGTCGTGTCATTGCATGGTCAAAACTTTTCCAATTCTTTTAAAAGTTCCTTTAAAAGTTTAAAGTTTTTAGAGATGTGGGAGGGTAGATATTCGTTTCGCGGCTATTAAGGTGCTGCCAAATGTGTTCGAAAAGGTTCATGTGCCCAAGGAAGAACTCGTAGCACATGTGTGTATATAGCTGAAGGCACCCTGCTTAGAAAATGGGAAATGATTTTTTAGTTATAAATAATATTTATAGGAATGAAAACGTCCCTCAATAAATAGCAGATAATAGTGATCAGTTTTTCAAGCACCGTCCTCCATCTTGATTGTGGGGTTGTAAACTGGATTCCTGAAATGTCTTATCTATTCTTCATACCTACACGCGTTCATTGACGCGAATTAACGAAACTGAAGTTGGTACGACAACAGAACAGACCCCTAAAATGCCATTTAGAATAAAGTCTTATTAAAGAATGGGCCTTGCATCACTAATTCTGAGCATATATTGGTCGAAACTAGCTCAGACATAGCCTTATTCATAGAGTCGGCTGGATTCATCATGGAAACCTGAAGTGAAGATCCTGCTGCCCTGTATCGAGACTCTAGACGAATGAAAAAGCCTTCAGTTCATGGACACTAAGTAGGCCTAACCAAGAATGGGTCCGAGTTTTGTTTACACATAATGTCGGCAAACTCAAGTTACCCTGTCCTAATGGTTCCGCAAATCTAACTGTCAGAGAAAGAATGTGATTTGAAGTCGTCACATTTCAGACCAGTGAAAAACAACTCAATTATTGAAATTTGATGAAAGAATTTCCTGAAAGCTCTTAAATAAAACTCATTGAAGAAAATCTATGAAAAAACAAAAAACAAGAGCACATAAATACAATAATTAAAACCCACTCTAATAGACAGAGTTTATTATCATATTTTGATCTTCACGTAGAAAAAAGTGAAGTTTTTTGCATTTAAGAGCACATAAAAGTTGATGCTTTCTTAAGCGTTCGTAACGGGATAAGTCTTGAAACAATGACCAGGTGCCTCCAAGTGGTGGCAATGTGGGTTTCATGAATGAGCCTTGTTTGCTTAGCTGCATGGTTTTGCTCGGCCTGGGTCATAAAGTACAATTGGAGGGCGGTGAAAATTTAATGCTTAAATTTCTTTAGAAAAATTAATTTTCCTCAGAAACTTAAATTAACTTGGGATACGAGACACTGCAAAATTTTTGGATTCTTGCGGAACCGGTAGTCACTCTATTATACTGTAGACGGCGGTGCAGCAATACTCTCGAAGCATCTGCGTTCTATACGTCAAGCAGCCTTGCAGTATAAGGTATGCTGTATTACTTCGTCTTAATTTTAATTGGTTCATTCACTATCTCCATGATCTAATGTTAATAGGAAATTTTAGTTCGTTGACTACTTTTCCAAGTTTCTGCTTACCTTTAATTTAAATCGAGGAGTTTCTTATACTCTTTATTGGGGTTAGGCTATACTTCACAGAGATGGGCAGTAATGTATTTGGAGTTGCGTAAATATGTATTTTAAATATAAATATATTTAACCATTGTATTTTGAGTATTTAAATAAGTATTTGATTACATTTCGTGCGTATTTATCATTTATAAATTCATGTTCTTTAAATACATTTCAGCATTCCTTTCCACAAGCGGAACTTTCATTAGCCCCAGTGGAGAGGAAGATTAATTGATTGACTGACTGTTCTGTTCTGTTTTAGGTGTTGTATCACCTGCTAGGGTATTAGCACCAGAGGAAGACTGTCTGATAAAGGTATTCGAAAGTCTGGTGCTAATGAATGCAAATATGTAAATCGCTAGTTTAATAATAGTAATTATGTACAGTTCGTTATTCTACTCACCTTTTTCCGTTGTGAAAGTTTTTGTATTAGTATGTAAGACTATGTCTGTATTTAAGTATTTTTACATGTATGTATTTAAGTATCCTTACAAGTATGTATTTAAGTATCCTTACAAGTATGTATTTAAGTATCCTTACAAGTATGTATTTAAGTATCCTTACAAGTATGTATTTAAGTATCCTTACAAGTATGTATTTAAGTATCCTTACAAGTATGTATTTAAGTATCCTTACAAGTATTATTTAAGTATCCTTACAAGTATGTATTTAAGTATCCTTACAAGTATGTATTTAAGTATCCTTACAAGTATGTATTTAAGTATCCTTACAAGTATGTATTTAAGTACTTTTACAAATACATATGAAGTATCTCAATTCGTACAGAAATAACTTCCTTTTGGTGTACCTTGTATTTAATTGTTTTCAAGGGGATTTAGTATTTAAATAATTTTGAGAGTACTTATCTCCATCTGTGGCTATATACCTGTAACAAATGATTGACCAAACAAAACAACCAACACTAATCAACAATCAATAAACTACAAACGACCTTTAGGCTAATAATAACCAAGTAATCCTTGGCTTAGGTAAAACAGTTGATTGGTCTTAAGATTTCCTAACCCCAAAAACCAACTTACTCACGTGGCTTCAAAACGCTTCTTATGAAATAAGTGTTGCCAACAAAAAATAGGTTTCAAAGTCAGATCTGACCGAGCAGCTTTAGTGAAAAATTAAATAGTACATTCACAACCAACAGTAACCATAACTTAACCTGCATAATGACTGAGTATAACAATCTTTTCCACTTCATTTTTCAGCACGTTCACCTCTGCACTTGGGCTTGCGTACAAATGGTTAATTTACTTTTCCAGCGGGTACTCGCTCGATTATGAAACCCATTTTTTCTTTCATACTGCCTATTTACCACCTTGTCCCAATCTGTGACTCTATCAATCACAAGAACTTTTCTCATTTTCATTTACTACTTACTTCTGTTCACACAGATCGTGTACTTCACTCAGAGGATGGCCAAAGTAGTCAAAAAAGTTATATCACGGAATAAATAGAGGGTCTCCTTCGCAACGGTAAAAGGTCGTTTGACGGAAACTTTGAACGTCTACTTTTCGAGGCACTTAATACGTTTGTTTAATCATTAATGTGATACAACTCAGAATGGTCCCGAAATAACTTTTATGTAATACACAGAATGTGCATGGAACAAGTGCCTCGAAAAGTGGACGCTCAAAGTTTCCGGTTGAGGTTAAGTTTTGGATTTTTGGCTAAAAATACAAGTTACCTTTTTCTTTTATGTGAATTCAATCTGACGTAAATGTAACGATTTTCTTGCGTATATTGAGGTTCCGAATGTAGTTGTCAAGGTTAGCTTTAAACCCTAGACCCTGTCCCCAAAGCTGGGTCCTATCTCCATTGGGGGTGCACCATGAGAAAGAAAAAGTTTAGTATCTGCCATTTGCTATTACTCATTC
This sequence comes from Bathynomus jamesi, assembly GCA_023014485.1. Lineage (NCBI taxonomy): Eukaryota > Metazoa > Arthropoda > Malacostraca > Isopoda > Cirolanidae > Bathynomus > Bathynomus jamesi. Next base: position 526,459 of record JAJOZX010000944.1, read on the forward strand.
GGACCATAGTAGATTTAATAGCCCAGAAAGGTTCCTTGTTCATGCAATCTGTGTATTACATAAAAGTTCTCAGGGGACCACTCTGCGTTTTATCACACACACACACACACAATATATATATATATATAGGGTGGCCACAAAGTCGTTACCCCCTGCCCATATTGTCAAACGATTCATTTCTCTAGTCTAGGGGTAACGGGACTTTGTGGCCACCCTATATATATATATATATATGCGCCTCGGTGGTGTAGTGGTTAGCGTCGCTGACTACGAATCCATGGGCCCCGGGTTCGAGACCCGGTGACGGCAGCAGGCGCGCAGCAAAACCCATCTGTTCATCCTTCCACACGATAAAGAAAGTGGTTCGTAGATAAATGGATACCCTGGGTGGCCTAGTGGTTAAGAAGCTGGGCTGCTGGTGGGGCGTGGTTCAGATTCCACGTTAAACTATAGGTCTAAGGTGGAGTGAAAAGCTTGACATTCGTCAGAATGAACAATTCGGGCGGAAGCTAACGAAAGGTTATGTATATATATATATATATATTTGGGGGGGGGGGGCAACTGGAAGCAACTGGGCAAATACTGAGAACCTTTAAACGAAGGTATAGGAATATAGTAATGATTCCTCTACTGAAAACACTGACCATACCCAAATTAGAATACTGCTCGATCCTAACATGCCCATATAAAAAAGAAGACATTAGACAACTAGAAGGGACTAGCAAAAGGTCGGCGCTACGCGCCGATTTTGCTAGATCTGCGGTGCTTCGGCTGAATTGTGGGCTTACGGCGTATTTTATTTTGAACATCAGTAGCCCTTTATCTGGATATCATTCCTATTCCTCTCACCTTGGGCCTCAGTAATTGGGGTGCCTGCGGCCTTCCAGTTACTGGCAAACCAATTATTCATTCGATAAAACTACAGAAAAGAACGCAGCCATGAAAATCTAAAGCTTCACAAATCTTAATACAATGAGCTCGGATTTGAAGCCTAAGATTTTCATGACTGCGTTCATTTCTATAGTTTTATTGACCAAATAACTGAACCGACAGTAACTAGGGGCCCTGCGGCCCGCCAAATAATAGTTTTCATTGTTTCGAGTGCATCAATAATATTGTTATAGTGTTCCATTAGTTGTGATAAGCATGATCTTCCTGACCGGAATCGATGTAGGTTATCATTTTTTTTCAGACTTTCCCCATTACCCCCAAGGGGGGAAGGGGGCTGGCACCTTGCAAAGGATTTACTTTAATTTTTTTTTGGTTACATATATATATCGCATCTATTTTTCTGAGCTTCCCCATTAACCCCTCCCCCATTTTGTGCCAAAATTATGATTAAAAATGAAGAAATGGGAAGAACTGTACCCCTAAAAGGGGGGGGGGGCAGGATTTGTTAGGGAATTTTTTTTTAGCATGGGCACTACACAATAAAAAGACGCATCGAATGGTGAAAACTGCATTGTTCTACACCAATTGTAGCGACATGTAGGTGTGCGCAAAAAAACTGTTACACACACACACACACACATATATATATATATATATATATATATATATATATATATATGTATAAGGCTTCATTTCTGAAATAGTATATTAGATTCAGAGAAGCTTCACATCCAAGATCAAGGGGGGTGCAAAGAACAAAATTACTGGGAAAGGTTACGCGAATTAAACCTATATTCACTGGACACTGGAAAAGGGGATGAGAGAGTTACAAGGAAGCTAGAGAGAGAGAGAGAGAGAGAGAGAGAGAGAGAGAGAGAGAGAGAGAGAGACGTTACAAGGAGTTACAAGGAAAAGAAGTACCTCAAAAGGCCTTGCGGCCCATACCGAGGAGGTACCAATGGCAACGGGAGCCAGGGAAAATTTTGTAAAAGTTTATTTTTCTTTCAACTATCCTAGCAGTAGTAGAAAACTGGATAGTAAAGTAGAAGGCTCTCTCCCCACCCTCCCTGCCAGAGGCAGGTACGGAAAAAGGTTGAAGAAAATACCTTGACCCTGGAAAAGTAGCCAAGGAAATTTTACAGGAAAGTGGAGAATATATAAATAGCTCTATATTTAGCTTGCTCTCAGAGACACCGAGCAAGCGAACTCCTGCAGAGTTTTCCGAGGTTTTAATCTTAAACTATGAGTGTGTTCAGTACTTTGTCTAGCCTATTTTTAAACAGATTTACACTTTGACTGGAAACAACCTCTGAGGGAAGTTGGTTCCAGATATTAACTATTTTATAGGAAAAGAAATTTCCGCAGACTGAGGTCCTAAATGTCTTTACACACTCAAATAGTGTGCAAGATTTCGTCTACCCTTTTCTTGAACTGATCCACAGAGGAACTGTTCACAACTTCCGAAGGTAACCTGTTCCATGTGTCACAGATCTTATACGTAAAGTAATTCCCACACACACTAGTCCTAAACCGTTTCAAATCCAACTTCCAACCATTGTTGCGAGTTGGGTTATCATTTAAACTAAACATACTTCTAAAATCGACATCGTTGAACCCGCGAAAGAGCTTGAAAACTTCGATCAGTTGACCGCGCAGCCTCCGAGTTTCAAGCGAAAACAAGTTCAGGGCGCGTAACCGTCGATTGTAGCCCATATGCCTAACGAAGGGATTAACTTTGTGGCCCTCGCCTGCACTCGCTCCAGCCTCTCAATATCTCTCCTGAGGGTGGGCGACCAGAACTGCACAGCATACTCCAGGTGCGGCCGAACAAGGGAATTGTACAGTGAGAGCACAATCTCCTTGTTCCGAAACTGAAATTGCCTCCTGATATAACCCAATAGTTTCTGGGCTTTCTTTTCCACCTCTACACACAGTTTCGTAAACTTGAGGTCGCTGCTAATTAGCACACCCAAGTCCTTTTCTAAATCAGTCACCTCGATATTACTACCCAACATCGAGTAGTCCGACTTGCGATTGGCGTAGCCAATGTGCATCACTTTGCATTTACCCAAGTTAAACGGCATTTGCCATTTTTCGGACCACTCTCCTACCCTACCTAGGTCCGCACGCAGTTCCTCGATCGCTTCGGGCGTCCCAACATTGGCCCCAAGCTTCGTGTCATCAGCAAATTTGGCGATCCGACTGACGATGCCACCGTCGATATCATTTATGTAAATGATAAACAACAGCGGCCCCAAAACGGAACCCTGAGGAACCCCACTAGTGACCGAGGCCCAACCCGAACTAGCCCCTTTAATTACTACCCTCTGCCGCCTATTCCTCAGCCAGTTTTCAATCCACCTACCTATTTCCCCACCGATACCCAGCGCGAGCACTTTCGCCATTAGCCGGCGGTGAGGTACCTTATCAAAGGATTTCTGAAAGTCGAGATAAAGTATATCAATCGCCCTACTCTTATCGTACTCACTCAACATGACGTGGAAAAACTCGAGCAAGTTCGTGAGACACGACCTATGCCGTCTAAACCCATGTTGGGAGTCCCCAAGCAGCTTGTAGGAATCCAAATGGTCAACGATCCTATCAGCTATTATCCCTTCTAATAATTTACCTACAACTGAAGTGAGACTAATGGGACGATAGTTCCCTGGACTTTCGTGATCCCCTTTCTTAAAGATAGGGGTCACGTTGGCTTCCCTCCAGTCACCAGGCACCTGGCCCATCTCCAACGATTTGTTGAAGACTGTAGCCAGGTGGGGAGCCACCTGGTCGCGCACTTCTCGCAACACACTGGGGAGAAACTGGTCTGGCCCAGGAGCCTTAAACGCGCTTAGTTTGTCTATTCTAGCGGCAACGACTGTCGCGGTACATCTAACACTATCCAGGCCAGCACCTTCGTGCCTCACGCCTGGCTCGGGGATGACGCAGGCATGACCAGATTTGAAAAAATTTACTGGAGCACAGCTCTGAATTTACTTTTTTTCGCCTTACACCACTAGATAGGTTAATGATAGTAAACTCTTGAATTGACGACATACCAATTACAAATTGTTTTAGCTAAACATAATAATACAATAATGTACATTTTATAACTCACCTTAAGTTTATTTATTCATTGCAGCAGCAACAGTGGACGATGTTAGACCTTGCATGTAGGCATTTGTTGTGAATTTACCGCCATGTATGCTTGGCCACTGATCAATGGCTTTCTGTGATCATTACAGCAGATCTAGTGCCTGGAGCTGGACCCTCCTTCACAATTCTGCACAGCTTAGTCAAATGAGATGCTTAATGGATCCTTTGTGTTCAACAATGTAACCAAGAATGGAGAATGTCCCTTCAGCTGGTGCTTCACTCCAGGCAGTTGATCCATCTTTATCAAAATGCTTTAATCTCTGTGATTCCTTTCCACAGCTGTTCTATATATTCTGTCAGCCAATTTATCACGAGTCTTTTGTAAAACTACTTTCAGATCTGGTTCTGGATGGTCTAGCAACTTCAGCAACCTGGTAGTAATCAGAACGTTTCTTGATGTATTTGTAAACTTCATTTAGGATGTAATCCTCAGCTGTTAGTTCCTTTTGCTGCCCTGTGGTATCGTGCTTAAATTCAGAAACTACATCATTTGCATTTCCTCCATTAGCTAATTTGGAAATTGTTTCCATCACTCTTAACATAACAGTTTTCCCTCCTTCTTTATAAAATATATTTTCTACAAATTCTGCACTAACTGTGGTTTTTTGAGCTACTTGCAACATAATCTTTGTTACATAGGAAATCAATACATAGAACTTGGCACTAATTTCTTTCTCTTGTGGATGATAAAAAAAAACACATTTTCCACAAATCTGTCAAATTGATCAAATTCGTAATTAACCATGCGAGTATCAGATTTGAGTTTTGGTCTCTTAAAACCAATGATATTGTCAAGAACCATATTGGTATAGTCAAGGCCTGATCTCAGATTTGAAGAGTGATTCTGAATAAAGTCTAAAAGCTCACTTAGTTTACAAATTTTCTTCAATGCATCAACGTGGGCTCTGTTCACAAGATGCATTAAGTCCCATCGAAATTTGAAATTTTCTCCAAACAACTTTTTCATTTCGTTTTTAAATGGCTCGTTGTCCTTACAAAAAGCCCCATCTCCAACCATTCCAGATACCTTGGATTTAATTGCTTCTTCAGATAGTTTCAAGTGATTAGGAGACTTCAACACATCAAAAATTTCATTGGCCAAATAAACTCCTGATTTGCTGCGTACTAAATTTATCCCAGCAAGTTTTACAGTCTTATCTTCTTCACTCATAACTAATACAACTAGCATGCTTAATCCCAAAATTGTTCCAATGTCAGCTGTTATTGTTACTGAAGTTTGTTCTAAGAACCACTTTACAGTTTGTTCTTTAAGTTGATTATCTAATAGCTCACAAATTGTCTCGCACGCATGTGTGCTATGATTCAAATTTCCAACCTCACAACCTGACCTATGTAATACAGCTAGAAGTACTGGATATAGAGCCCATGCAGTGTTTGTTTTCATTATGTAGTATAAGATGTTGCCACATAAGTCTTCTATGCGTTTAGTAGTGTTCCGAGAAGATGTTTTCATCACTTCATAAACAGCAGCTCTTTGATGATGCTGAAGTTTAATTAAATGTCTCTTCAGGTGGGTTTTCAGATTTCTAAACCATCTCTCTTGATTTTCTCCTTGTTTGCATACATAGGTTAAATCTTTAACATTGAAGTAACCTTTTATGTTAGAATGTTTGTCTGAAGCACATGCTTTGGGGTCTGTGCAAGCTATGCAATATAATGTAAACATTTTATCATCAGAAGCATCATCAATATCTTCTTGATTATCATCATCTTCATCCTCAACAGCTATATCTACATCAGGCATATTAGTGTCACTATTTGCAATGTTTTCCATTATATCACTTGGTACTGAAAATGAATCATCAGCATGCCCTAGATCCTTCTTTTCCACCAATTTGAATGTAGATTTGATCAAATCATTGTTCAGGATTTCTTGTATTGATTTACACTTGCTTAAATGGGCTATGGAAATGTCAAATTTGTTGCTTTTTGCTTTATTAGATTTGGATGCAACACTTGAACTTGAAGGCATATTTTGACTCTTCTCTTTATTAACCACAACAGCTTGGTGAGTTTCTTTTGTTAGGCGCAAAATTGCATTCAATGTCTTCTGGATTTGGGAATTTTCAAATTCCTCTAAAGCAGTTTTGTTAGTCTGATGCGCAGATTCCTCACTTACCTTTTGTTTCTTAGGTGGAGGAGAAGCACTTTCTTCAGTCTGTGAAACATCTAGTGAAAAAGTTTCATTTTCTAGATTAGCAGTTGATGAAGTTGGTTCATTTTTCTGAGGTCTAGCACTAGCACATTTTGTGAACAAACTAAATGACTGCTTTGCCGTATCTCTTTGCTGCACTTCATCCTGGTATTTCTTTACTGCAATATCTAAGCTGTGGGCCAAACTCTGGGACCTCTTGTATTGTAACAAATATTTTTTTTGGAATTAAAATGTTCCTCCCAGTTTTGCTTCTTTGAATATTTGTTCTTGCATTGACCACAAAAGTAACCCCTTTTAACACCCTCACTTTTCTCTCCAACTTCATCAATATTAGGATCCATTATTGATTATTGACTACCTGAAAAAATACAAAATAAGTAAAAGTTAGTAAATATAGTAGGTAAAAGTGAGTAAAAGTAAGTAAATATAGTACAATGAAAGTAAGTAAGTAAAAGTAAGTGCTTTAAACTTAGTAAAAGTAAGGAAGAGTAAGTAAAAGTAGGTAAGTTAAAGTAAGTAAAAGTAAGTTTAAACTTAACTAAACTTTTCAATTCTAGAGTCATGGTGGATTACTTAAAACCGCACAAGTAATTATCTGGCCAATTTATCAAACCTGGCCGAGATCAATGGAACATAGTCCAATCCTGATAATTTTATATTAAAAAAATATACGTTTTAATAAAATTTTAATTATCAAAACATTGAAGCTTAACAAAAAATAAAAATAATTGTTAAATATGGAATTACCAACTAAACTTAAAATAACTAAATTTGTAATTTAAAAAAATTGGTTTGTACAAGAACGTATACGCAAAAAAATTGCATAACGTCTAGCGGATGAACAAAACCCAAACCCAAATTTACTTTTTCTCATGGTCAAATTTACTGGAGCAATGCTCCCAAGATCCCAGGAATACTACGCTTCACCCGAGGGACGCACACACGGAACCTAATCAGACCGTGATCACTCCCGCCCAACGATTCGTCAACGGTGAGGCCAGTGACGAGGTTGTCTTCGGTCGTGAATACTAAGTGTAGAACGCTTTCGCCTCGTGTAGGCTCGTTGACCCACTGAGTGAGGAAGTTCTCATCAGCAAAGTCAACTAGCCTCCTCCCTTCAGCATCAGCAGTCCTGTCTTCCCACTTATGCCGCGACAGTTGAAGTCTCCTAAAACTACACACACCCTATCCCCTAGCAGGCTACGGAGTTCGGTGTACAGGGCTGTATCCTCCTCGAGGAGATGCGAGGTCTGTACACCAAGATTAACCTATAGTTCGTCCCTCCCACGTTCAGATCGACGCCAAGCAGCTCCCGTTCCGACCGGAACTGGCAGTCAACCGGACTCAACGTGTCCCTGACGTATATTAGTACCCCACCCCTCCCCACGGTGCGTCTTTGCGAAACATTCTATACCCGGGAATTTCGAACTCCCCAACGTAGTCCCTACGATCAGTATGAATCCAGGACTCGGTGATAGCAACGATATCCTGGTATTCTGATGCTAAGAGAGCCCGTAGCTCGCAAAACTTTTCCTAATCGACCTAGCATTAAAAAGCATTGCACGGAGGGAGCCTCCTGTTCTGACCGCCCCTAGCACCCGTTTCCCGAACAGCCAGGGCTGTCGGGAGTTGAAGAGCCCCTCACAACGAGGGGACAACTCCGCAGGAGCCTGAGTCCCTCCAACGTGGAAGGAGAGTCACTAGCTGCTGGGGGAGGGTGACTACTGCTGTGACTACCTGCTGGGAGGGGGAGGGTGACTACCTGCTGGAGCTGGGGGAGGGTGACTACCTGCTGGAGCTGGGGGAGGGTGACTACCTGCTGGAGAGAGAGAGAGAGTTACAAGGAAAAGAAGTACCTCAAAAGGCCTTGCGGCCCATACCGAGGAGGTACGAATGGCAACATGTGCCAGGGAAAATTTTCTACACCCTCAAATAGTGTGCAAGATTTGGTCTCACCTTTTCTTGAACTGATCCACAACTTCTGAAGGTAACCTGTTCCACGTGTCACAGATCTTATACGTAGAGTAATTCCCACACACACAGTCCTAAACCGTTTCAAATCCAACTTCCAACCATTGTTGCGAGTTGGGTTATCATTTAAACTAAACATGCTTCTAAAATCGACATCGTTGAACCGCGTAAGAGCTTGAAAACCTCGATCAGTTGACCGCGCAGCCTCCGACTTTCCAACGAAAACAAGTTCAGGGCGCGTAAGCGTCGACTGTAGCCCATATGCCTAACGGAAGGGATTAACTTTGTGGCCCTCACCTGCACTCGCTCCAGACTCTCGATATCTTTCCTGAGGGTGGGCGACCAGAACTGCACAGCATACTCCAGGTGCGGCCGAACAAGGGAATTGTACAGAGAGCACAATCTCCTTGTTCCGAAACTGAATTTGCCTCCTGATATAACCCAACAGCTTCTGGGCTTTCTTTTCCACCTCTACGCACTGTTTCGTAAACTTAAGGTCGCTGCTAATTAGCACACCCAAGTCCTTTTCCAAATCAGTCGCCTCGATATTACTCCCCAACATCGAGTAGTCCGACTTGGGATTGGCGTAGCCAATGAGCATCACTTTGCATTTACCCAAGTTAAACGGCATTTGCCATTTTTCGGACCACTCTCCTATCCTACCTAGGTCGGCACGCAGTTGCTCGATCGCTTCGGGCGTCCCAACATTGGCCCCAAGCTTAGTTTCATCAGCAAATTTGGCGATCCGACTGACGATGCCACCGTCGATATCATTTATGTAAATGATAAACAACAGTGGCTCCAAAACGGAACACTGAGGAACCCCACTAGTGACCGAGGGCCAACCCGAATTAACCCCTTTAATTACAACCCTCTGCCGCCTATTCTTCAGCCAGTTTTCAATCCACCTACCTACTTCCCCACCGATACCCAGTGCGCGGACTTTCGCCATTAGCCGGCGGTGAGGTACCTTATCAAAGGCTTTCTGAAAGTCGAGATAAAGTATATCAATCGCCCTACTCTTATCACACTCACCCAACATGACTTGGAAAATCTAAAGATCCGATTGTTCTTGTATTTACCCACTGATTTGAATATACACACCCACAACTCACTCCATCCTTGTTATACCAATTAACCCTATATCGACAACTGTTACAAATTTCTAACCTTTCATATACACACATTTATAACTTAGCCCTACAGAAAATTCTGTCCATAGAGGGTTAAAAGATGAAAACCGAATAAAAACTATTAAATAGTAAAATAATTTATGTTTAACAAATACTCTTATTTACAATCCCAAAGTCTGCTTAAAAATGTACCTCAACGTACCTTCCATATTTTATCTTATTAAATTCAATAAGCGGGAATACAAACAATTTTTTTTTTTAACCGAATGGAGTCCCTTAATTTAAAGAAGCAAAATTAAAATTTTATAATCCATGTACAAAATTACCTCATAAGAACTGAGGCTGAAAAGGTAAATGTAGTATCTTTATGCTTTGATCATTTTAAGATACAACATTCATTTACCTGAAAATATTTCATTACATTATTGTTTTAACAGTTAAAGCGTAAATCAGGCATACTGCAAAAATATGTTCAACTATTTTTGCCAATCATAGTTCAGTGTTTGACCTTTATAAACAAATTTATGAAATTATAAATAGTTTTTAAAAGTAACTTATACATACAGTAAACCATGGGACATCTCTCACTGGGATATTCGTTCGCGAAAGGGGAAACCCGTCGTTAACACACTTGTACTAAACATGAGAAATCCGCGATCGACGAAACCAAAGTGTTAATCACAAACAAAAATTCTAGTCCATAACGAACGTTCTTCATTTATTTACGTGCAAAACATGAAGAGTTGGGTACAAAGTTCAGCGAGGACGAATGTCGTTGTTAATTCTCTCCAGAGTGTAAGAAATAAAAAGGTGGTGTATCACAAGGGCAGTCAGACAAAAATACTTTTTTTCATAATAGTCGAAAAACTGAATAATATTTATACCGATTTCATGTAGACTGTCTTGGATATCTTAAGGGGACATGCTAACTCTGCAAAAAACGATATCCGCGAAGTGTACTGCTCCATTGTTGTGGATACCCCATAGTCTACCATATATATACACACGTGTGTGTGTGTGTGTGTGTGTGTGTGTGTGTGTGTAATAACTGTGTATACACATACTGTACAGTAAATCAGAAATCCAACATCACGTGAAACATTTATTAATTTAGTGAATGTTCAAATTGCCGGCCGTGAAGCCGTTACAAATATTAATCCTCTTGATAAACTGCTACGGACATTGCTTAACATTCCAGTAGAGACGTTGGCACATCCCTTTCGAATGTTCTTTTTTTGTGGGATCACCTGATGTCTGTAGTTTACAAGTCTCAGCCACGCACCGCTGAAGAACTAAAAGTAAACATCCGAAAGAAGTATGCCAACGCCTCAACTAAAATGTTACGCAATGTCCGGAGCAGCTTATGCAAGAGTACTGACACTTGTAAATGGCCTCACGGCCTGCAATTTGAACACTTAATTAAAAAATAAATGCTTAGCATGAAGCCGGACATTCTTCTCACTAAAACCAAATTAGTACTAAAAAAAAAAGCACCAAAACTCAAAAGAAATACCTTTAACATTTACTGAAAAGTTTACAAGAGGGCGTGGGTCCTATTAAAAGTAATACATTTCATAGTACAATTGCACTGAACATATTTGAGGGGTCGCGCGTCTTAAGGTACCTAAGCGCCACCGCAGGTGAAAACGTGTTTTTGATGGATATCACTATTTTCACCCTTCCTCTATCACGTGGTTTGGGTTATAATGACCTTACGACACTAGAAGCATGGTTGAAAACCTTATGAAGTGAACTACTACTTTCACCTTTATGATGACGAATTTTAATTTTGGCGCTTAGGTACCTTAAGACGCGGGACCCCTCATTTCTTCATACGTAGTAACATTATTCCTCATATTAAGATCCTGAAGCAATTAACGCGGAAAACTAAGTTTTTATTGTACTATCGGTTCATTTTGATACACGTACTACTTTGAGCTCAAAACTTCCTCCATTGCCACACACGCTTCTTATTTGTTACTCCGAATGTACATTAAAAAGTTTGGCAACTTCACTTAAATCATCGTAACTTCTGCCTTCTTTGATAATCTGGAATAAACAATAAAGTATGACTAAAAAATATTATAATTAATATTCCTAAAACATAATAATTCCAACATGTAACAAAATAAATGCTGAATTACGCTGTGATCATACAGGCATTCTATAACTGTACTCTTAATACAGAGTCATTTTAAAACACGAGAAGCCACGCTTGGTTTTACTTCATAACACGTACTTAAAATACATTTTTTGAAATGTAATTAAGCTTTCAAAATAATAATAATAAGATACCATCATACACGAAGTTGACAGTGAAGTGAATGCAAGTGGATGACGATTGTTATTGTTAACTTCGGAATTAAAATAAATATGCAGTGGCTAAAAGGTATCCACCATGACAGTACGTCTCTCTTCTGTGTATACATGGTGAAAGTCAGTGGATTCACCTACCCAAACATTAACTTTTTGGAAGTCATGTTAAATGATATCTTAAACAACAAGGTTAAACATACGCGTGGAAATAAACGGTGACACGGGTCTCTGTGCTAATACACATTCCAAAGTAGTAGTAATAATAAATGGTTAAGCCGTCAAAATTTTTAGGTTGGATATATTGAGTTTTCTTCCTCTTCCTTTTTGTACTCCTGTTTTAGATTTGCTGATGTTTCGTTCATTTACTATAAACATCTTCAGAGTGTCATTGTTAGTGATTCGCCTTGGAATGAATTTCTTTAAAACTGGGAGCAGTCGTATTATAAATTGTTTAAGTATCAAAATTTATTATACGACTTCTCGCAATTTTGAAGAAAATTCGCATAAGGAAAGAACATACTTGTACTGTTGAGACTTTAAATTTTATGCCTCGCAGTCTTAACTCTGCGGTGCTAAATTTCGGTGAGGCCAACTGTAACGTGTGGTACAACTACCGCAGAGAAGAAATTGTGTGTGTGTGTGTGTATATATATATATATATATATATATATATATATATATATATATATATATATATATATATATATATATCTTACAACTATCATACTAAGATTATTCCTGGATGGAATGATTTTATTGACCCCCCCTGAAGAGGGAACCGAAAGATTTTTATGATTTGTGGTGCATTCATGGTAGACCCAGATTAGGACCAGTATACATGAATATGTGTAGAAGTAGGGGTCAGTATAAGGCGGCCATAAGGCGATGTAAACAGGAAGAAGTCTATTCGAGCATCAAAAGCCTGTGAAGCTCGCATAAATAATGACAACAACAAATTTTGGAAATTTAAGGATCAAACGGGTGTCAAAAGTGTCCTCCCGCCGACAATCGATGGGGTGTCGGGGGAGGATGAAATTGCAAAGCTCCGGAAAAAACACTACTCTAACATTCTTAACAGTGTGAGTAGGGATAATCTTAAGATAGATTGTAGCGAAACGCCTGTGGGAGGGACAAGGGAAAATACTTTGATATCAGTTCCTGAAGTAAAGAGGTTAATTAAAGAGTTAAAGACTGGTTCTGCGTCAGGGGTAGATGACCTATCGAATGAGCACTTAAAATATGCCAATGACGTAGTATGTCTGCATATATCATTGCTCTTATCAGCTATGCTTGCTCATAGCCATATCGCTTCTTGCTTCTCGAAGCTACTAGAAAAACTCTCGTTACTCCGATTATCGTATATTGGGGCGTATAAGGCTACGGTCCAGATTAGTCGATCGCCTAACTTTTAATTTCAGATTTAGATTTTAACCTATTCTGGGTGTTTAAGTCGACCACCAACTTGCCAACATAAAAAAGTAAAACTCTGTAAAAACCTTGTAAAAATTACTTATCAAATCCTTCATAATCATCATATCATCATCATCTGACATCATAAGTTCATTATATACATCCTGAGATACATTTGCAAGTGCTTCGTCATATGGATCCAATTCAGATGTTGACCAAAAGCGAGCTAATGCAGGATTGAGGACCTATACATACAAGCTAAAATGGAAAGTTAATTTTTTAGACTGGTCCGATAAGTCGACTCCCTACTTTAGGGGCATAATTTTAAGCTTAAAATACCGACTTATACGCCCCAATATACAGTAAATGATTACCTATGGACATCTCCTGATCAGTTTGGTTTTAAAAGGTCCTACTCAACTGACCTGTGTATCTATGCACTTAAAGAAACAATATCTAAATACATTGACAGTAATTCAACTACTGTATTTATAGCTATTTCCTAGATATTAGTAAGGCATATGATAGAGTGAACCACAATATTTTATTTAAAAAACTAGAAGACAGGAAAGTCCCCATGTACATATTAAATTTATTGAAATTTTGGTATTCCCACCAATCTTTCACCGTTAGGTGGGGCAATGTACTATCCGAGTGTTTTGGCTCCTCTTGCGGGGTGAGACAAGGCTCCTTGCTCTCCCCTATGCTGTTTAATGTGTATATTGACGGATTAATTGCTTCATAATGAGGCAATAGTGGGATGTTGTATAGATAACACAAGGATAAATAACTTAGTTTATGCCGATGATATGGTGTTAATAAGTCCCTCTGTTAGAGGTCTGGATCGGCTACTAAACGTCTGCGAAGTGTATTCGCAGAAACATGATATTCTTTTTAATGTTACAAAAACTAAGGTTATGCAATTTCATCCTAAAAGCTATAATCAGCCAGCTGACATTAGGTTTAAAATGAAAGGTGAAGTAATTGAGGAAGTACAAGAGTTTAAGTATTTGGGTCAAACTATTACCAGCTCCTTGAGTGATGACTCGGATAAAAGAAAATCTCGAAGCCTTTGTGCTAAATCGAATATGACTATAAGGAACTTTCGGTTCTGTACAAGTGAAGCTAAAGACACACTCTTTCATACTTTCTGCAGTAATATATACGGACAACAACTCTGGGTGAATTATAAAAAAGGTTCTGGCAGAAACCTAAATTTGCTGCACAACAGGTCTTTTAGACTCTTACATAAATTACCGCCCCGAGATGCTCAGCTTCGCAAATGTTTGCTACCCGTAATGTCCCGAGCTTCCCAGAGGTAAACAAGACATGCTCAATAGTCAATACAGTCTAATGCAAAGAATTAAAAAATCAACCAACCCGATTATCCAAGCTATCCACGAGTCCTGCCGTTTATCCTTTAAGCTATGGACTTCTTGGTACGAAAACGTCTGTTTGTAGCTCCACTTAACTGCGACATTACTGTATTACTTCTAATCAATTGTATATATTTTTATCCTTAGTATGTGAACTGTCACTGCATTAATAATATTTGTTATATGGACTATAGTCTGTCAATAAACCTTTTTCATTTAAGAAACCTTCAGCATATATAAATGTCGTTTCGCTCCAAGGCTAATTACTAACGATTATACTCTGAAGACGTTCGTAGTAAATGAGCGAAACGTCAGCAAATATAATAGTGTCTCAAAAATAAGGAATGGCCGTTCCATTCTGGTAATGCAGAAAGATGTTCCAGAATTTTAATCCCACAACCTACCATTCTTTAGGTGAAGATAATAGTCATAAAAGTTCCTGGAAATTATTATTATTAATTAATTAATTATTTGGTGTTTCTTCAGTAAATGGAATTCTCCTGTAGAAGACAGCTCCCAGTGTACGTGTGTGTAGAAGACCACTACCACATGAGGAAAACAGACAACGAAGCAGACTTCAGACATGGTAATTAAACCCCTCATTTCCCTCGTCTTTGGAGAATGCCTCTATTTACTGACCTTCCTGGCGATGGGCATCCTATTGAACACATTCCAAAGGACGATCCCAACCACAACGTTGTCTCTCAGGTAAAAGATAATGCCTTTGCCATAGTCTTCCCCTGGGAGAGGCGAGTGGAGGTTGGACAATTTCTTCGTGGGAACGGGGATCTCCGCAACCTGTTCAGTCTCGGACCTTAATCCTTCCCCCGTGGCCTCTACCACCGCCTTGGGAGTGTCCATAGGGGTAGCTTTAGCGAACACCCCAACAGTAGGTAAAGTAGAATCCACGATGCCGATTGCTTCGTAACCAACGTCGGGGCCGAGGTCGGACCAAAACATGCTCTGATGCCAGTAAGGTTTGCCTGAAGAAGTAAAGAGACTCTACTATTCAAGGATATTTCATTTAGACTTAATTACCCGACCAGCGAAGCTTCGGTATTCAAATACCTCTCACCTCGCAAACAGCATAAGAGCAAAAGAAGCGCTTTTTGCAGATGAAACTGCATTCAATTTTCCTTATGACGTCACATTCATCTTAAAATTTTTTTTTTAGTCGAAGTGCAATGAAAAAGTGTGGTAATTTACGATACAATGGCAACTGCATACCATTATTAAGGATGAAAGTGAAATAAATGAAAAAGCCATTTATGCTGTGGCAATCAGCACTGTATAAATACACCTATCTATTAATCATTGAGTGGGACAATACAAGTTTTCTTTATATATTTCGGCGCAAGTAGTGGAGTCAGTCAACGAGCAGACATCAACAATTATTTACAATACATATTACCAGCGTTACAACTTATATAGGCTACAGTGATTTTATATATATATATATATATATAAAATGCAAACCACAAGGAAAAAGAAAAATGATTCCAAGGCCTTTCGTGTATTCAGAAGTACACCTCGTCAGGAATGAAGATGCCTTCATTCCCTGACGAGGTGTACTTCTGAATACACGAAAGGCCTTGGAATCATTTTTCTTTTTCCTTGTGGGTTTGTATCATTCATTCATTTCACGTGTCTAATTGTGAAATTCATCCCATATATATATATATAATATATAGGCGCCTCGGTGGTGTAGTGGTTAGCGTCGCTGACTACGATCCATCGGCCCGGGTTCGGGACCCGATGGCAGCCGGCGCGCAGCAAAACCCAGCTGTTCATCCTTCCACACAATAAAAGAAAGTGGTTGGTAGATAAATGGGTACCCTAGGTGGCCTAGTAGTTAAGACGCTGGGCTGCTGATGGGGCGTGGTTCGGATTCCACGTTAAACTGTAGGTCTAAGGTGGTGAAGAGCTTGACCTTCGTCAGAATGAACAATTCGGGCGGAAGCTAACCAAAGGTTTTATATATATATAAATAATTTTTTTTTTATTAAGTTGCTTAACCGCCGATTCGTACCTAGAGTGGTACATATCTTGGCGAGACAGAGGGTGGGTAATGACGCTGGGGTGGGGGTATTAGACTGAGGGAGCGAGAAGGTTGTTATTGAATATGTGGGAGGGGGCGTTATGAATTTAGATGCGATGTAGTAGTTGGGAGTGGGTGAGGTATGAGAAAATCGCTTCCGCTGAGAAGTGGGGGCCTTCAGCGAGTATGGACTGGAGACGTACGGACGTGGGGATGCGGGACAGGTAGGGGAAACAGCTGTGGTGGAGGCCAGACAGATTCGGGCATCCGACCAGGAGGTGGACGACGGTGATGGGGGTATGGCAGGTGGGGCAGAGCGGGGCTGGCAATTTAGCCATAAGGTGACCGTGCGCGCTTCGTGTGTGCCCTAGGCGGAGACGGGCTAGAACCACCTCTTTATGACGGGACCTATGGAACGAGGAAGCCCAGTAGCCAAGTTGAGGTTTTATCCGCTGGAATTTGTTGTGTACAGCCTGGTCCCACTCCCGCTGCCAGATGGAATGAAAGTGGGAGCAGAGTCGGGAAAAAATCCGCGAAAAGGAGGGGCCGGGCGGAGACTGGCGATGAGCAAGCGGATTTCGCCTTACGGCCCACCTCCTCATTACCCCGGATACCGACATGTGCCGGGACCCAGCAGAAGGTGACCATCTTGTGTTGGGATGCCGTTAAGGAGTGGAAGGTTTGTTGGATGGTGCGGACAAGTGGGTGAGGGGGGTTAAATTTTTCAAGGGAAAGTAGTGCGCTTTGGGAATCTGAGTAGATGACATAGGAGTTGGCGGATTGGGTGCTTATAATGTCGAGGGCTTCCAAAATAGCGAGAGTTCAGCCGAAAAGACAGGCTTCACAGAGAAGGGGAACGGCTCTTGAGAGCAGTTGGGTCGCCATCACCGCTGAGGCAGCCGCACCAACCTCTGATCGGGAACCATCAGTATAGATGGGAACAGTGTTCAGGTGTCGGGTCACGTGTTCCTGGAAAAACGACTTATATACCGAAGCGGTCGTGGTAGCTTTCGGCAGGGCACACAAGTCCCTGCAAAACTTGATAGGGGTGAGGAGCCAGGGAGGATGGATATGATACGAGATTGGGGTGACTGAGGGAGGGGACATGTTGGAAAGATCCAGGAAAGAGGGGACGCTTCCGTGAAGTGCCAGCTCTGACCCTGGGGTGGAGGTTCTAAAATTGCCGCACACAGAAGTGACGAGGACAGCCTCTGCGAGCGAAGGTAAGTCCTCACGAGAAGCAGACCCCGTCGGTGGATGAGAGGGAGGTAGTTACATTCTGCTTGGAGGCTGGCAGCTGGGGAGGATCGGAAGGCACCGGTGGAGAGGCGGAGACCCCTGTTAAGCACCGGGTCCAAGATTCGGAGGGAAGTGGTGGAGGCAGATCCGTATACAACACTCCCATAGTCCAGCTTTGACTGGACCACGGAAGTGTAAAGACGGAGGAGCGAGCGTCGGTCAGCGGCCCACGTCGTGTGGGAAAGATGGTCTAGGAGAGCGAGGGGACGCTGGAGTGTGTTTTTCAGGTGCCTGAGGTGAGGAACCCAGTTGAGCCGTCGCGTCGGTCGAAGGTCATGCCCAGAAAATGCGCAGTGGGCACCACTTCAAGGGGGGCAGGTATGGCTGTGGATCTTCTTCTGCTGAAGACCATGCTTTTGGTTTTAGAGGTGGATAGGCGGAAACCAACTGATGTCGCCCACCTCTCCAGCCGAAGGATGGCGAGCTGAATTTGTCGTTGGACGACCGGCAGTTCCCGCTCCGCGAACCATATCGCAAGGTCGTCTGCGTAGATGGAGGAACGGACGGTGGGTGGAAGGGATTGTGCTACTGTATTCATGACTAACGAAAAGCATATGACACTGAGGATGCTTTCCTGTGGGACCCCGTCCTCTTGCTCAAAGGTGTCAGAGAGGACCGAGCCCCACACGTACTTGAAAGGTCCGGGAGGAGAGGAAGCCCCTGATGAAGGTCGGCAGGGCTCCGACGAAACCCAAGTTTTGGAGCTCACTAAGGATTATACGTCGATGGGTGGTGTCGTAGGCCTTCTGGATATCGAAGAAAGTGGACAGGACAAACTGTTCCCTATCGAAGGTGTTCTGAATATCTCGGCTAAGGAGCAGGAGGGGATCTGTAGTGGAGCGAAACTGTCTGAAGCCAGACTGGGTAGCCGGGAGGGAGTCATTGCTTTGAAGGACAAAGGAGAGTCGCGCAGCGATCATTTTCTCAAAGATTTTACAGGCATAGCATGTTAACGCGATTGGTTTATAATTAGTGCGGTCAAGGGGGTCTTTGCCGGGTTTGGGGATTGGTATTACGTGGGCCACTTTCCACCGAGAGGGGAAAGTGCCCTCAATCCATATACGGTTGTAGAGATCGAGTAGGAACAGTTGCATAGTTGGATGGATGTGTTGGATCATACTGTAGGGGATGCCGTCCGGGCCGGGGGAAGGAGACCGTCTAGAGGCCAGTGCCGCCTGTAGCTTTCGCATGGTGAACAGCCGATTGTAAGAGTTGTCGAGGGATGGTGAGCAGCTCTTGTTAGGGGCCAGCGCGTGGGGGCTGTCTGTGGAGGAGACGGCAGCGAAGGTAGATGCGAGAAGATTCGCCACCGACCTAGGGTCGGGAAGGAGCATGTCGTCTCTCGACACTCCGCACCTTCTTCCAGATGGTAGCCGATGGTGTGGAGGAGGTGATACCTGATACAAAGGTACGCCAGGAAGCTCGGCGCGCTGTCTTCATCGCACGGCGAGCAACGGCTCTGGCCCGCTGCATCTTCACGCGATGGGCAGGGGTTCGCATACGATAAAATCGTCAGGTAGCTCTCTTCTTGGCTCGAGTAGCCTCCGCGCACTCTGAGTTCCACCGGGATACACGTCGGGCTCGGGGGTAGGCAGAAGATCGTGGAATGCTGGTGCTTGCTGCCGCGACAACTGTCGCCTCAAAGTATGCAAATGCATTCATCAGAAGATGGAAAGTGGGCCGTTGTAGAACATGTGGAAGTGTTCCGGAAAAGTGGCCAATTAGCTCTGGCCGTTATCCACTTCTCCGGTACCCGAACGGTTTGGTTGTGCCGATTTAGTGAGAGGCAAACAGGGAAGTGGTCACTGCCGTAGTCATCTCGAAGCACCTGCCAGGTGAAGTCCAGGAGGCCGTCCGTCGAGATGAACGATAGATCTATACAGGACGGGGTGCATCTGGTGGCGTGGTATTGTGTGGGGAGAGCCGTCGTTGAGGCACTTGAAGGAGAGTTCTGCCATGAGGGTAATCAGGGTCGGAGCCACAAAAGTGGAGGTCGTATCACCCCACAAAGGGTGGCGACTATTGAAATCGCCCAAGAGTAGGAAGGGCCTGGGGAGATATTGAACAACCTCAACGAGGTCATCACGGGAAACTTGGGAATGAGGGGATAGGTAGATCGAGCAGACTGTGTATTGCTTGTCCAGGAAAATCCTGGCAGCAACCACCTGTAACGGGGATCTAATAGGGAGGTTGTGAAAGGGGACCGTCCGGTGGACGAGGATGGCAGCCCACCGTCGTGTGCAGGTAGGAGACGGAGAGGCAGTGCTAAAATATCCAGTAGGGCACGGCATCGGTCTGGTCCTCAGGATTAGCTCCTGGAGACAGACACATACCGGACGAGCAAAGGCAATCAGGGAATTTAAGCCTTCGTAATTTGCGAAGATTCTGCTACATTTCTATTGTAGGATCGTCGCTTTCGGAGGGTTCATTGTTGGACGAGGGAGAAGTGGAGAGGGTGAGGGTGCTTGGGAGTTAGACTGTGGATGGAGATCTAGGTCCATGATGGCAGGAGGTAAGTCGGGGGCCTGTCGGGTCACCTGCCGTTCACCAAGGAGGGAATCGGCTGACCCGCCAAACCCTTCGGGGCCTCCGTGATCTAGGACGATCAGCTGGGGTCCCATTTGATCTGTGACGAGCCAAGATTATTTGTACACCAGTTTTGGAAACGCCTGTAGATTCACTTATTTTTCTTTGACTCAGTCCCTCACCATGCAAATGTATTATTTTATATCTAATCTCATCATAAATTGTACTTTTTGTCATTTCTTAAGCTTGTGAAAGAAAAAAAAGAAGCATGAATTAGGATTATAATGAGAAACGTTTTGGATAAATTTGTTTTGCAGTATTTAAGTGAATATGTCAATACTTTTAATTGTAAATATTGATATAACAATAGCTTAGGAGCATTTAATGCAGATCCATCAGTAATAGTTCGCTAGACCTTTAAACACATGCGTTATAAGTAATATAATGAATCAACCCTCGAGTCCAATTTATGCAGACTAGAGGGTCATCCAGCTTATACACTTAAGTAATAACTTAGTTATATGTTAATATGAACCAGAGGTTCTAGTTAATATGTATTTTAGTATCAAAACCAATTTTCATACAACAGATTATCTAATAGTTATCAGATCGACAGTGGTCTCTGACTTTTGTACAGTATATATATATATATATATATATATATATATATATATATATATATATATATATATATATATATATATATATATATATATATATATATATTAGGGTGTTTCATACCTATAGGGTAAAATAAAAATGAGCTTGGAGTTTTAATCCACACGTTTCTCCGTATTCTAAAGAACAAGAAAACACGTTTGTGCAAGTTTGAACCAGATCGCGCTGCATTTAGAGGTCCCCAACTTTGACGACTTTTTGTCAGTTCATTTCTCGCCTGCCTGCAGTGAAGACGGTTTTCTTCGTCACTTGAGCGGTTCGTGTTGTATAGCCTATTGGACAACTATGGAGGTAATTATATATGCTACTAATTATCTCATTTTACTGTGGTATTGAAATTTATTATTATTTAATTTCTGTCATTTTACTGTGGTAGTGATATTTATTATTAATATTACATGAAATTAATTAGTCTTTTGCATATTGGACAACTAAGCTGGTAATTATTTATGATACTAATTAATGTAATTTTACTGCGGTATTGAAATTTATTTAATTAATGAATTGTCAAAGAGAACGTAGTGTACACGTATCAGTTTTATAAATAAAGAAAAGCAGTAACTGGGACTCGAACCAGTGTCATAGCCGTTTGGCGGCATCGCTCAAGTCGGCGTACACAGCACGCTATCCACTCCCTAGATGGTGTAGTGGATAGCGTGCTGTGTACGCCGACTTGAGCGATGCCGCCAAACGGCTATGACACTGGTTCGAGTCCCAGTTACTGCTTTTCTTTATTTAATTAATGAAATTAATTACGATGTGAAATTATTTCTGTGGAATTATTTAGTTTGTTTTCTTTTCCAGGTGTCTACCAGAGCGAAAACAGAAGTGTTTCTTATTGGCCAGACGGATGCGAACATCACATCAAGTGGCCTTCCAACTCAGTTGCAAGTACTCAAAAAGTACTTTTACCACCAAAAGGAGCAAAAATTTGGACGTACTAAATGCCTGAACCTGTGCCTGGATGCATGTCTCATATTTTGGGAGAGAGTGAGAATCCCCATGATGCGTCGAGATTCGGCCTTGAGGAAGATGGAATCCCTTCTCAAGGAATACGACCGGCTTGTGAAGCACAAGTCACATAAAGCAGAGTCCTTCCGAGTGAAGGAGGCGATGTTCAAGGAGGCAATAGCGAAGGAGATCATGGACATTGCTCATTCACAGGCGTTCCTAAGGTGACGTCCGGAACCGGCGAGAAGATAGCGCGAGTTTGCTTGGATTTGGTCAAGGAACACAGGATGGAAGAACGCGTGCGGGGACTGTCTTTCGACACGACAGCGTCGAACACCGGGATTCATATCGGGGCCTGCGTCCTGATTGAGAAAGGTCTTGGCAGAGAACTCATGTACTTCCCCTGTCGGCATCACATCTATGAAGTCATCCTCAGCTCCGTCTTCAAGCGTGCATACGGCCCTTCAAGTGGCCCCGATATACCCGTTTTCAAGAGGTTTCAGGCACAATGGAAGTTCATCGACCGGTTGGACGTGCGGCCGTACGATTTTGCTCAAGTCAATGACTCTATGAGGGAACTGAGGGAGAAGTCAGTCCTGCTGGTGAGAGGGATGGTGAGCACGTCGCATCAGCGCGATGACTACAAGGAACTGCTACAGTTGGTTCTCATCTTCCTGGGAGAAGCAAAAGTGGTGGATTTCCCTCTCAGAGCCCTGGCGCTTACCATCACGCTCGATGGATGGCGATAGCCATCTACTCCTTGAAAGTAATTCTACTAAAGAAGCAGTTCAAGATGTCGAGTCACGAGTTGGAAGCTCTGACAGCCGTAGGTCTCTTCGTGTCCCTCGTCTACATCCGAGGTTGGACTCGTGCTGCAACCTCAAGCAAGGCTGCCGCAGTTGATCTGGAATTTCTGCGTGACGCGGAAGCCTTTGCCATGTAGGGATATTCGTGTGTTAATGCTGCGCAAGAAGCCATGTCTCGACACCTATGGTACATCTCTGAGACTCTTATTGCCATGGCGTTCTTCGACGCAGATGTGGCAGATGAAGAAAAGGCTCAGATGGTCGTCAGTTTGGGTAAGCCCGCATCGAAAAAGGAACTCAAGCGACCCCAAGGGAAGAACGTCAGGAATCTTGCCTCGAAACACCTGGCGGAGTTCGTGACAGGAAAGACGATGGCTTTCTTCCATGCATTCGACTTGGACACAGAATTCTTGAAAAAGCCAGTTGCCGAGTGGACTGAAGTAGAGGGCTTCAAGCAAGCAGCGGCAACTGTTAACAAAATCTCTGTCGTCAACGATCGGGCCGAAAGAGCCATCGCGCTCACCAAAGAGTTCAACTGTTCTCTGACGAAGAACGAAGAGCAGAAGCAGTATTTGCTCAAAACTGTGATGCAGCATAGGGCGAAATACCGGAATAAAACCAAGAAGGATTTCATGGACAAATGATTCGCAAGAAGTGGTTATGTTTTTTGTATCTTTGTGAAAATGTGTAGTGAAATGGTACTCGTTTGTTGAATAAAAATTCATTGACAGATTTTTGTTTAATTTTTTCCGTTTATGATCTGCCAGAGCATCAAACTGGGGACCCGTAAACTTTAAACTATTGAATTAATACTTCGGTTTATCAGTCTCCTCAGCAAATGGAACAAGGGGATCCATGTGGATTAAAATTTTTCCAAACTTTTAATTTATGAAACACCCTAATATATATATATATAAATAAGAGTTACAAGGAAAAGAAGTACCTCAAAAGGCCTTGCGGCCCATACCGAGGAGGTACCAATGGCAACGGGTGCCACGGAAAATTTTGTACACACTCAAATAGTGTGCAAGATTTGGTCTACCCTTTTCTTGAACTGATCCACAGAGGAACTGTTCACAACTTCCGAAGGTAACCTGTTCCATGTGTCACAGATCTTATACGTAAAGTAATTCCCACACACACTAGTCCTAAACCGTTTCAAATCCAACTTCCAACCATTGTTGCGAGTTGGGTTATCATTTAAACTAAACATACTTCTAAAATCGACATCGTTGAACCCGCGTAAGAGCTTGAAAACCTCGATCAGTTGACCGCGCAGCCTCCGAGTTTCAAGCGAAAACAAGTTCAGGGCGCGTAACCGTCGATTGTAGCCCATATGCCTAACGGAAGGGATTAACTTTGTGGCCCTCGCCTGCACTCGCTCCAGCCTCTCAATATCTTTCCTGAGGGTGGGCGACCAGAACTGCACAGCATACTCCAGGTGCGGCCGAACAAGGGAATTGTACAGTGAGAGCACAATCTCCTTGTTCCGAAACTGAAATTGCCTCCTGATATAACCCAATAGTTTCTGGGCTTTCTTTTCCACCTCTACACACTGTTTCGTAAACTTAAGGTCGCTGCTAATTAGCACACCCAAGTCCTTTTCTAAATCAGTCACCTCGATATTACTACCCAACATCGAGTAGTCCGACTTGGGATTGGCGTAGCCAATGTGCATCACTTTGCATTTACCCAAGTTAAACGGCATTTGCCATTTTTCGGACCACTCTCCTATCCTACCTAGGTCCGCACGCAGTTCCTCGATCGCTTCGGGCGTCCCAACATTGGCCCCAAGCTTGGTGTCATCAGCGAATTTGGCGATCCGACTGACGATGCCACCGTCGATATCATTTATGTAAATGATAAACAACAGTGCCCCAAAACGGAACCTGAGGAACCCCACTAGTGACCGAGGCCCAACCCGAACTAGCCCTTTAATTACCACCCTCTGCCGCCTATTCCTCAGCCAGTTTTCAATCCACCTACCTATTTCCCCACCGATACCCAGCGCGCGCACTTTCGCCATTAGCCGGCGGTGAGGTACCTTATCAAAGGCTTTCTGAAAGTCGAGATAAAGTATATCAATCGCCCTACTCTTATCGTACTCACTCAACATGACGTGGAAAAACTCGAGCAAGTTGGTGAGACACGACCTATGCCGTCTAAACCCATGTTGGGAGTCCCCAAGCAGCTTGTAGGAATCCAAATGGTCAACGATCCTATCAGCTATTATCCCTTCTAATAATTTACCTACAACTGAAGTGAGACTAATGGGACGATAGTTCCCTGGACTTTCGTGATCCCCTTTCTTAAAGATAGGGGTCACGTTGGCTTCCCTCCAGTCACCAGGCACCTGGCCCATCTCCAACGATTTGTTGAAGACTGTAGCCAGGTGGGGCCACCTGGTCGCGCACTTCTCGCAACACTCTGGGGAGAAACTGGTCTGGCCCAGGAGCCTTAAACGCGCTCAGTTTGTCTATTCTATCGGCAACGACTGTCGCGGTACATCGAACACTATCCAGGCCAGCACCTTCGTGCCTCACGCCTGGCTCGGGGATGACGCGGGTATCCTCCCTGGTGAACACTCCCGCAAAGTACTCATTAAGCACATTAGCGATGTCCGCGTCGGAGGTCCGCAGAACGCCGCTTCCGTCCTTTAACGGACCTATCATGCTTCTAATGGGCTTTCTACTATTACATAACTGAAGAACTCCTTAGGGTTCCCCTTGCAGAGGCTTGCCACCCGTAGTTCTTCGTTACGTTTCGCTAGCCTAACCTTCGCCTTCACTTCCCTACACAGGCGGACATACGCTTCAGTGTTCTCGTGGGAACGATTGGCCTTCGCCCTCCTATACGCTACTTTCCTATTTCGGATAGCCGAAGCGATGTCACGATTGAACCACTTAGGCTGCGTTGAAGCAGGGGTGACCGGTTTTGAGGGTATGGCAGCAGACTGCAGCACCATAAACTCGTCCCGGAATGCACTCCACACTCCTCAACATCGCCGCCAACCTCTAACCCCATCTCCTACGCTATCCCTGAGGCTAACAAAGTTCGCCCGCCGGAGATCGAGCTTACTGCCTCTCGAGTTACTACGCTTCACCCGAGGGACGCACACACGGAACCTAATAAGACCGTGATCACTCCCGCCCAACGATTCGTCAACGGTGAGGCCAGTGACGAGGTTGTCTTCGGTCGTGAATACTAAGTCTAGAACGCTTTCGCCTCGTGTAGGCTCGTTGACCCACTGAGTGAGGAAGTTCTCATCAGCAAAGTCAACTAGCCTCCTCCCTTCAGCATCGGCAGTCCTGTTTTCCCACTTTATGCCGCGACAGTTGAAGTCTCCTAAAACTACACACACCCTATCCCCTAGCAGGCTACTGAGTTCGGTGTACAGGGCTGTATCCTCCTCGAGGAGGAGATGCGGAGGTCTGTACACCAAGATTAACCTATAGTTCGTCCCTCCCACGTTCAGATCGACGCCAAGCAGCTCCCGTTCCGACCGGAACTGGCAGTCAACCGGACTCAACGTGTCTCTGACGTATATTAGTACCCCACCCCCTCCCCACGGGTGCGGTCTTTGCGAAACATTCTATACCCGGGAATTTCGAACTCCCCAACGTAGTCCCTACGATCAGTATGAATCCAGGACTCGGTGATAGCAACGATATCCTGGTATTCTGATGCTAAGAGCGCCCGTAGCTCGAAACTTGTTCCTAATTGACCTAGCATTAAAAAGCATTGCACGGAGGGAGCCTTCCCTATTCTGACCGCCCCCTAGCACGACCCGTTTCCCGAACAGCCCCTCACTAACGAGGGGGCAACTTCCGCAGAAGACTTCGACGCACCCTTCAGTTGAAGGTACGTCCGCCACCGGCTCATCCTCATCTCTCCCCGGTAGGGGCCCATCATCTCTCCCCGGACTCGACCTCACCATTCTGTATAGGTGCCGGTCGAGCAGCGCGCCTAGCACACCTTTACCCTTGTTATTGAGGTGGACACCATCCCTCTGGTAAAGGTCCCACCTACCCGAAAATGCATCGAAGGGGTCAATAAACTTCACGCCCAGCGGAACGCACAAGTCTTGTACCCTCTCGTTGATGCCAATGACCTTACTGAGCGCGTGGTCACTGGCATTCATTCGCGGTAAAATACCCATTAACATTCCCCTGTCTGTCTTCAGTTTTAGATCATCCGCAAGAGACATGATCTCGGTGATGATCCCTTCTGTAAGACCTACCCCACCGCCTTTGAGGAACAGGTCATTGCCACCAGCGTGGACAACGATCGCAGTCCTCCGACTAGCCACGCGCACCTTCTCTACCTCCTTCCTTAAGTGCGCCGTTCCCCGCCCAGGTAAGCACCTTACCTTCCTCCCATCCCGGTTTGCAGAAGCAAAGTACTTCTCCTGGCCCCTGATCTGCGAGTCCCCAATCAAAACGGTGTCTTCCTCCTTCGAGCACAGGAGACTAAAGCGGTTAGAGGTCTTGACAGGGGCAACTGGGGTCTCAGGCTTCGGCTTCGCAGCCTTCTTGCCCGAGACCTTTCGAAACCCGTCGCCACCCATACACGCAGTTACACCACCCGACCCACCCCGACTGGTAGCTACATCCTTCGGTTTCTTTGGGCCATCAGCAGGCCCCTTCCCACCCTTTTTCTTCATTGGCCCCTGCCCACCCTTCTCTATCGATCCCTTCCCACCCTTCTCTATCAGCCCCTTCTTTGAGCCCTCCCTTTGTTCTAGATACTTAATCTTACAGTTTGAATCTGCTGGTGTGTTTTTAATTTGATCTTGTCCACTGGGTTGGATTTCCAGTGCTACGACCCTAGCTTCAAGCTTTTTTACTAATTCCTTTAGCTCTTTAACTTCCTTTTCGTGGTTGTCTCTAAGTTTACAAAACAAACATACACTAAGGGATGTGATATCGCTGATACTACCCTCAGGGAAGTCTACGCACCAATGATTAACTTTACATTTAAAGCATTCTGCTTTCAATTTAGCTGGCCCTGCCATATTTTCTTTTTTTTTTTTGTTTTTTCTGAATACTCTGAATAAGATAAAGCGTTCTAGCAATGAAAACTATCCAAAAACGTTCTGACCAGTATATAAAAGGGGGGGGGGGGGGGGGGTGAATTCATCCCGCGCGTAGACGCATCCGCCTTTTGCAAGTGACGTTCATTCCTTCCAGAAGACTACACCTCTCCTGCTGCCGCACCGACCAAAGGTCTCCCCAGGGCCGGACAGTCCCAAACGTGTCGCAGCTACCAACTGACAAACACTCGCGACGCAAGCGTCACGGATTTTCCGCCAGGAGCGACAGCGAGATGCAGCCCCTTACTAAGTCTTACTAGTCACTCACAAGCGGCCAGACTCTTAGAATCCAGTGTTCAAAGGATATCCCACCAGACCCAGAGAGAGAGAGAGAGAGAGAGAGAGAGAGAGAGAGAGAGAGAGAGAGAGAGATACAAGGACAAGGAAAAGAAGTACCTCAAAAGGCCTTGCGGCCCATACCGAGGAGGTACCAATGGCAACGGGTGCCAGGGAAAATTTTGTAAAAGTTTATTTTTCTTTCAACTATCCTAGCAGTAGTAGAAAACTGGATAGAAAAGTAGAAGGCTCTCTCCCCACCCTCCGCTCCCTCCCTGCCAGAGGCAGGTACGGAAAAAGGTTGAAGAAAATACCTTGACCCTGGAAAAGTAGCCAAGGAAATTTTACAGGAAAGTGGAGAATATATAAACAGCTCTATATTTAGTTTGCTCACATGAGAGTATTCAGTACTTTGTCTAGCCTATTTTTAAACAGATTTACACTTTGACTGGAAACATCCTCTGAGGGAAGTTGGTTCCAGATATTAACTATTTTACAGGAAAAGAAATTTCCGCAGACTGAGGTCCTAAATGTCTTTACACACTCAAATAGTGTGCAAGATTTGGTCTAACCTTTTCTTGAACTGATCCACAGAGGAACTGTTCACAACTTCCGAAGGTAACCTGTTCCATGTGTCACAGATCTTATACGTAAAGTAATTCCCACACACACTAGTCCTAAACCGTTTCAAATCCAACTTCCAACCATTGTTGCGAGTTGGGTTATCATTTAAACTAAACATACTTCTAAAATCGACATCGTTGAACCCGCGTAAGAGCTTGAAAACCTCGATCAGTTGACCGCGCAGCCTCCGAGTTTCAAGCGAAAACAAGTTCAGGGCGCGTAACCGTCGATTGTAGCCCATATGCCTAACGGAAGGGATTAACTTTGTGGCCCTCGCCTGCACTCGCTCCAGCCTCTCAATATCTTTCCTGAGGGTGGGCGACCAGAACTGCACAGCATACTCCAGGTGCGGCCGAACAAGGGAATTGTACAGTGAGAGCACAATCTCCTTGTTCCGAAACTGAAATTGCCTCCTGATATAACCCAATAGTTTCTGGGCTTTCTTTTCCACCTCTACACACTGTTTCGTAAACTTAAGGTCGCTGCTAATTAGCACACCCAAATCCTTTTCTAAATCAGTCACCTCGATATTACTACCCAACATCGAGTAGTCCGACTTGGGATTGGCGTAGCCAATGTGCATCACTTTGCATTTACCCAAGTTAAACGGCATTTGCCATTTTTCGGACCACTCTCCTATCCTACCTAGGTCCGCACGCAGTTGCTCGATCGCTTCGGGCGTCCCAACATTGGCCCCAATCTTGGTGTCATCAGCGAATTTGGCGATCCGACTGACGATGCCACCGTCGATATCATTTATGTAAATGATAAACAACAGCGGAGAGAGAGAGTTACAAGGAAAAGAAGTACCTCAAAAGGCCTTGCGGCCCATACCGAGGAGGTACCAATGGCAACGGGTGCCAGGGAAAATTTTGTGAGTTTATTTTTCTTTCAACTATCCTAGCAGTAGTAGAAAACTGGATAGAAAAGTAGAAGGCTCTCTCCCCACCCTCCCTGCCAGAGGCAGGTACGGAAAAAGGTTGAAGAAAATACCTTGACCCTGGAAAAGTAGCCAAGGAAATTTTACAGGAAAGTGGAGAATATATAAATAGCTCTATATTTAGCTTGCTCACAGAGACACCGAGCAAGCGAACTCCTGCAGAGTTTTCTGAGGTTTTAATCTTAAACTATGAGTGTGTTCAGTACTTTGTCTAGCCTATTTTTAAACAGATTTACACTTTGACTGGAAACAACCTCTGAGGGAAGTTGGTTCCAGATATTAACTATTTTATAGGAAAAGAAATTTCCGCAGACTGAGGTCCTAAATGTCTTTACACACTCAAATAGTGTGCAAGATTTCGTCTACCCTTTTCTTGAACTGATCCACAGAGGAACTGTTCACAACTTCCGAAGGTAACCTGTTCCATGTGTCACAGATCTTATACGTAAAGTAATTCCCACACACTAGTCCTAAACCGTTTCAAATCCAACTTCCAACCATTGTTGCGAGTTGGGTTATCATTTAAACTAAACATACTTCTAAAATCGACATCGTTGAACCCGCGTAAGAGCTTGAAAACCTCGATCAGTTGACCGCGCAGCCTCCG
Organism: Bathynomus jamesi; assembly: GCA_023014485.1. Classification (NCBI taxonomy): domain Eukaryota; kingdom Metazoa; phylum Arthropoda; class Malacostraca; order Isopoda; family Cirolanidae; genus Bathynomus; species Bathynomus jamesi. The sequence continues at coordinate 556,722 of JAJOZX010000944.1, forward strand.
AGTTTCAAGCGAAAACAAGTTCAGGGCGCGTAACCGTCGATTGTAGCCCATATGCCTAACGGAAGGGATTAACTTTGTGGCCCTCGCCTGCACTCGCTCCAGCCTCTCAATATCTTTCCTGAGGGTGGGCGACCAGAACTGCACAGCATACTCCAGGTGCGGCCGAACAAGGGAATTGTACAGAGAGCACAATCTCCTTGTTCCGAAACTGAAATTGCCTCCTGATATAACCCAATAGTTTCTGGGCTTTCTTTTCCACCTCTACACACTGTTTCGTAAACTTAAGGTCGCTGCTAATTAGCACACCCAAATCCTTTTCTAAATCAGTCACCTCGATATTACTACCCAACATCGAGTAGTCCGAGTTACAAGTAGTTACAAGGAAAAGAAGTACCTCAAAAGGCCTTGCGGCCCATACCGAGGAGGTACCAATGGCAACGGGTGCCAGGGAAAATTTTGTCTTTCAACTATGCTAGCAGTAGTAGAAAACTGGATAGAAAAGTAGAAGGCTCTCTCCCCACCCTCCGCTCCCTCCCTGCCAGAGAGAGAGAGAGAGAGAGAGAGAGAGAGAGAGAGAGAGAGAGAGTTACAAGGAGTTACAAGGAAAAGAAGTACCTCAAAAGGCCTTGCGGCCCATACCGAGGAGGTACCAATGGCAACGGGTGCCAGGGAAAATTTTGTCTTTCAACTATGCTAGCAGTAGTAGAAAACTGGATAGAAAAGTAGAAGGCTCTCTCCCCACCCTCCGCTCCCTCCCTGCCAGAGGCAGGTACGGAAAAAGGTTGAAGAAAATACCTTGACCCTGGAAAAGTAGCCAAGGAAATTTTACAGGAAAGTGGAGAATATATAAATAGCTCTATATTTAGCTTGCTCACAGAGACACCGAGCAAGCGAACTCCTGCAGAGTTTTCTGAGGTTTTAATCTTAAACTATGAGTGTGTTCTGTACTTTGTCTAGCCTATTTTTAAACAGATTTACACTTTGACTGGAAACATCCTCTGAGGGAAGTTGGTTCCAGATATCAACTATTTTATAGGAAAAGAAATTTCCGCAGACTGAGGTCCTAAATGTCTTTACACACTCAAATAGTGTGCAAGATTTCGTCTACCCTTTCTTGAACTGATCCACAGAGGAACTGTTCACAACTTCCGAAGGTAACCTGTTCCATGTGTCACAGATCTTATACGTAAAGTAATTCCCACACACACTAGTCCTAAACCGTTTCAAATCCAACTTCCAACCATTGTTGCGAGTTGGGTTATCATTTAAACTAAACATACTTCTAAAATCGACATCGTTGAACCCTCGTAAGAGCTTGAAAACCTCGATCAGTTGACCGCGCAGCCTGAGAGAGAGAGAGAGAGAGAGAGAGAGAAGAGAGAGAGAGAGAGAGAGAGAGAGAGAGAGAGAGAGTTAGGAGTTACAAGGAGTTACAAAAAGTACCTCAAAAGGCCTTGCGGCCCATACCGAGGAGGTACCAATGGCAACGGGTGCCAGGGAAATTTTGTCTTTCAACTAGCTAGCAGTAGTAGAAAACTGGATAGAAAAGTAGAAGGCTCTCTCCCACCCTCCGCTCCCTCCCTGCCAGAGGCAGGTACGGAAAAAGGGTTGAAGAAATACCTTGACCCTGGAAAAGTAGCCAAGGAAATTTTACAGGAAAGTGGAGAATATATAAATAGCTCTATATTTACCTTGCTCACAGAGACACCGTGCAAGCGAACTCCTGCAGAGTTTTCTAATGTTTTAATCTTAAACTATCAACGTGTTAAAGTAATTCCCACATATACTAGTCCTAAATCGTTTCAAATCCAACTTCTAACCATTGTTGCGAGTTGGGTTATCATTTGAACTAAACATGCTTCTAAAATCGACATCTTTGAACCCGCGTCACATAAGCGTTGATTGTAGCCCATATGCCTAACGAAAGGGATTAACTTTGTGGCATTTTTCGCCAGTTTCCAATCCACCTACCTACTTCCCCACCAATACCCAGCGCGCGCACTTCGGCCATTAGCCGGCGGTGAGGTACCTTATCAAAGGCCTTCTAATCAATCGCCCTACTCTTATCATACTCACTCAACATGACGTAGAAAAACTCGAGCATGATGGTGAGACACGACCTATGCCGTCTAAACCCATGTTGGAGTCCCAAGTAGCTTGTAGGAATCCAAATGGTCAACAATCCTACTCGCTATTATTCCCTCTAAATATTTACCTACAACTGAAGGGGTCCTAGTAACCCACGGGACAGGTTTGTACAACAGACTTCACCTGCCCTCCCGAAAGAGAGAGAACCTAAAGGAATTGGCAACCAATTTCTCTAGAATCCCACGACTCGGGACCGGAGGGCTGTCACACCCCAAGTATAAAGTTTACAACACGCAGAAGGAACGTGCATAACCTTTATACCCCCTGCGGGAGAGAGAGAGAGAGAGAGAGAGAGAGAGAGAGGAGAGGAGAGAGACTGGGACGGAGCCCCCCTAAACCGCTTGGGCAAACCACCAAATTTAGTGTACACATTGAGGGAGAACCAGGGAAGGTTTTAGTGACATCCGCCCCTCTCAGTCCCCCTGGATGGGGCCTAAGCATTATAGGCTATATAAAGTAAGGCTTGATACTACTGTAACTAGAAAATATCTGAAAGAATTGAAAGCAAAATTTAAACAACATATTTATGACCATAAAAAGAAAAAATATAAAAAAATGAAGCAGCAAAATTTTTTTTTTTTTTATAAAAAAAGTAGTTTGTTTAAAACTTGTTTTATTTAAAAAAAAAATTTAATGCCAACCCTTATATATATATATATACACGCCTCGGTGGTGGTGTCGTTAACATCGCTGACTACGAATCCATCGGCCCCGGGATCGAGACCCGGTGACGGCAGGCGGCGCACAGTGCCACAAATGGGTTAAAAAACGGCCAAAAACCAAAAATAACAAATTTAAGTAAATTCTATTAAAACCATTTCCACGTCAAAATAAAACACTTCTACTTACTGATTTAAGTATTTGAAATTTTATTCTCTTACATTAAGGCAAGAAAAATGTACGAAATAATATACATTGTCTTAAAATATCTTAGAGGGGACAAAATATGTTTGTTCTAACAACTTACTTGAAGTTACTATATCACAAAAAATTGTCTGTAGTTTCATTTTCTGCTTAGTTCTATTGAAAGAATAAACAGTTTAGAACATTTTCATGCATATTTTTTTATTGAAAACTAAAAAGATAGCATTAATTAAAAAAACTAAACAATTTAATCTGTAATCTATGATATTGCCAATCTAGAAAATGTGTAAAATTAGCAAAACCAAAAATGGGGGATTTTGGGGAATGTAATTTTTGTGTTAAACATTAATGCAACCTTTAAGTAAATCAAAGAAACAAAACTTTTTTGCGACTAATTTGCGACTTTGCGTGTTAGAACATGTTTTTCATGTATTAACTAACTAAGTCTGCAAGAAGAGTGATGCGTGATATGTTCTAAATATGAAGTTTTTGTAATTTTGTTTACACTATTTACACTTTTTTTCATATCAGTTGTCACACTTATTTTGGGGGAATTAATTTCATAAACTTTAAGAGGTATTACGATGTTTTTTATTTACCCCTTCTGATATAGTGGCAGGTTATCAAATAATGTTTTAAACAATAGATGTGTATAGTGATTAAAATGAAACCATACTTATTTTAGTATGTCATTTGACAAAATCTGCAAAACATAGGCCTAATTAACAATTATCTGTTTAGTATATTTTCAGTAATTTGAGAAACTTAAACTACAGTAGGTCATAACCTATTGATTTGGATTATTATTATTATTTATAGAAAAATCACTCAATATGTCACCATTACATATATACAAAAGGTACTAAACATAACTTATTAAAATAAATCGTAATTAAACATTTCAACTACATAAAACTAAGTACAACTGAAAAAAATAATTTTGGCCGTTTTTTAACCCATTTGTGGCACTGTGCGGCGTACAGCAAAACCCAGCTGTTCATCCTTCCCCACACAAAAAATTGATTGGTAGATAAATGGGTACCCTGGGTAGCCTAGTGGTTAAGACGCTGGGCTGCTGAGCGGGAGGTCGTGAGAACGAGTCTGGAGGAGGACTTTAATTTCTGACCGCCCATGGTGGAGCGTGGTTCGGATTCCACGTTAAACTGTAGGGCTAAGGTGGAGTGACGAGCTTGACCTTCGTCAGAATGAACTATTCGGGAGGAAGCAAAATCAAAGTGTGTATATACATTAGGTACATAAATGCCAAGTTGGTCCCAAAATTATACAGATTTTTATGTGACCATTTTGTACCCAGTAGGTCGAGCAGGTGATATACGAGAAAGTTTAGAGAAAGCGTTTATTTACCTCATACAACGATTATTTTTTTCGAATTTCACCAGCGTTAGAATTTTAATTGAAAAAACTCCAAGTCATATAAGTCATCTGTTATATTTCCTTAGCCTTTCCACACCATCTGATTTGTTTTAGCGTAAACAATCTCAAAAAATAGGTCGTACAAGAAAATTCGATTTATCAGGTCATCCCATAAGTAATGTCGTTTTTAAGATAGGTTAAGTTTAAACTAGTCCTACTCGGTTTAAGCATAAATTTTCCGAAGGTTATATCTAAGAGGAGATCTATCGTGTTTCCAGTGGTGGGCACCGTTAACCAAAAAGTTAACTTCGATAACGATAATCGGATAATTTTACTACAAAGTTAACGGAAGTTAACGATAATCCGTTAACGATAACTATTTCTTTACTAACATTTAAAAAAATCAAGGAAAAAAGCTTTAAAACCCATAGAAAATGTTTGTTTATGCAAAATCCAACAATAAATAGGTATTTAACTATTTTTATCAAGTTTTGCAACTTTTTTGCTTAACTTTTTTTTTTATTTTTAATAAAAAATGTACTGATTACATGTTTTGAAACCCTTGTAACCACTAACCATTAACTAAATTTTAATTTACCAGAGAATTATTATGGCGGGAACTGAAAGGTAAAATTAAATTTTAGGCACATTTATTAAAGACACTGACACAATGTGCTGGTTGTCCTTCAGAAAGACCAACTTCTCAAAGTTTGGCCCAACTGCCAGTCTTGACCTCTTGGGCCTCAGGATGTCCTTGCCGAGAGAGAAGAGCCGTTCCACTGCGGCAGAGGACGGAATTGGCAGACTGAAGTTATGGCGGTTTGAATTCATTCGCGGAGCGGTGATCTTCCGTGAATGACTTCTCGCAGTTAACGTGTTAACGGACTTTAACAGACTAAATATAGTTATCGGAAGTTAACTGGTCCGATAACGATAAATGGAAATTAACTTCCGTTAATAGTCCGTTAAAAAAAGTTAACTTCGTTAATTAACTGTTATCGGATTAATGCTTTAGTGCCCAACACTGCGTGTTTCGCTACATACTTTACAGACCTTGACGGGTGAAGACGTGTGTTTTGCTTTATGTGAACCCCTCATAAACATGGCGGTATCAGAAGAGCATATCAGGGATATAATGCTTTACGAGTTCAAAAAAAGGGAATAGTGCTACTGAAGCAACGCGAAACATTCAGGACGTTTATGGCAACGATATTCTGCATGTGAGGAAATGTCAAAGATGGTTTCAAAAGTTTAGGAATGGTGACTGCTGTTCGACAGATGCAGCACGCTCTGGACGCGCTGCTGAGTTTCATGATGACCTGCTGTTAGCCGCACTTGAAGAAGACTGCTCAACAACTGTCGAAGAATTTACCCAGAAACTCAATTCATCCCCGTCCACCATCCATCGACATTTGCAACAACTCGGGAAAGTGTCTAAGTTAGAAAAATGGGTGCCACATGAATTGTCGGTCGACAATCTGAGGGTGCGGGTAAACATTAGCACAGCTCTTCATTCCCGTGAACGGCAAGATCCGTTTTTGCACCGTTTAGTGACTGGTGATGAAAAGTGGATACTAGGGTGATTCAAATATGGGGGTAAAATTTTTTTTTTAAATTTTAATGTGTTCAACCCTTTAAATGGTTCATTTCAGCATAAAAACAAATATCCTAAAATATTTTAGCAAATTTTTAATTTTTAGGGGTTGCTACCAGCAATTAAAAATTGACAGAACGACTCAAATTGTCAAATTTTTCCACACCACCCAGGGGATACAGTACAAGGCTCATTGCTTTTTTTTAATGTGGAAAGCTCCCCCGTAGGTCCTACCATAACCACAAGCATGCATAATTAAACTAGCATGATATTTGAGACATTAGCTGTCCTTACTTCATCAATGTTTCTTTCTTTCTATCAGGGTAAACAGCCCTGTAGTTTTTCACTACTTGTAGCAAGAATTGTTTTTGATCTTCGTCATGTGTTAGTATTTTATTATATTCATCCATTAATTTTACTCCTCTTTCCGCTATATTATTCACGACTTTCCACTGTTTGATAGATTTCTTAGCGGAGTTATACTCTTCATCATTATGCCATTCTTTAGCATCTTTGAGTAAAAATTTTGAACTAAATTCTGTTATTGTAAAGAATCTTTGAGTATTTGATGTGGCAAAATCTTCTAATTTATTCGTTGGAATAAGTGCAGGATCTAGAAAAGCCCGTTTTGCAGGAAGAGTTTCTGTTGTATTTTGCAAGGCCTTTACAATTTTGTTTTTCGTTTCAGTAGGCACTTCATCATCATAAAAGGCCAAGGCTACCAGTTCTTCTGATAGGTACCAGAGGTGACCTAACAGTTTTTTAATAGCAACAAATGCAATTGTGTCATTTATTTGTTTGTAGACTACAAGATTCTGTAATAATTCCAGATCAAGACGAGGAGCGCAAGATGGCACAGGAGCTGTAAACCATGCCTTCACATATAACCGAGTAGCAAATAGACAGATGTCTTTTAGTCCTTTTTTGTCTTTTACTGAAATTTTGAACTGAGATTTGAACATAAAAGTTTTTAATGAATATGTAATTTTGGCCATCCACCTAGCCCGATGAAGTCCCGCTGGATGTTTAAATTTGATTCCACCTTTTGGTTCACCTCCCCAAAAAATAATTGTTAACTGCAATAGTTGTAGGTAATCGTCTCTTGGTTGGAATGTATCTAGTTGATTTGCTGCAAATATAATTATGTCATCTTTGATGTCATGAATATTTTCATAGATATCTGGATCTGATAATGCTGTTTCGTAGTCCTCCTTATTAATGCTTGACCATTTTTCTCTGAACTTCTTAAAAAGGACTATATCTGGGCCAGAAGATGGTGATAAAGACTTTCAAACAACAGCTTCCAGCATAATTTCAAATATGTGGTGTCGACATGCCAGCCACAATAAATCGTTGTCGAATTTTTGTTCTAGAAGAATAGCTGCACCATTTCTAGGACCAATATTGGCTGCCGTTGTATCGAAACACACGCATTTTATTTGTTCGCAGATGACCCATTCAAGCGATGTCTGATTGTTTGCATTAAAACTAGAGACGCATTTCTGTCACTCAATTTTGCAACATCAAGACTTCCTAATAATTAATTTATCATCAAACAATTTTCTACGTTTGCCTACCTTACTTTTCTATGTTGAAGGTTGTGCAGCACAGAAACTAGATTCATCACTTTTACTCTCCTCTGATTCTGATGATGTACTGGTGAGTATGATAGCCTCTTCATTCTTCTTTCTTTTGATCTCTTCTTCTGCTTTCCTCTTTTCATAACGTTGTTGCTTTTCTGCTGCTCTTTGCTCGTTTTTAGCAACAGCCTTATCAATGGTACCCATTTTTCCACGACGTCCTTTCTCACGTTGCATTTTCAAGAATTTCTTATCATCTTCTATTTTATAAGCTGCATAGCATTCTCATGAGCAATGTCAAATAAGTTTTCCAGTTTATCTTTCCATTTTTCTTCTTTATTATTTAAATTTTGTGATCTTTTCAATTTGTTTGCTTTGTTTTTCTTAAGCAGCTGCCATTCCTTTAGTATTCCTTGAATTTTATCTACTACATGTATTCTTTGTTTTGCTGGTATTCCTGCTTTTTTCCAAACTGCTAGCACATCATCCGCAGTAGAGCAGCATGATTTCTCTAATGCTCGCTTTTTAATATTTCTGTAGTGCATGAAGAGGGCCATCATTTCCTTCTCTGATGGTAATACGGATGTTTTTAGTACTGCAGAGGGCTGCCCAATTAGCCATACTTCAGTTTCTTTTCTTGTAGAACTTCTCCCAACTGAACAACTGGGTGATGGTGAGTTAGGACTAGCTTCCATAATCGATTAATTGGTATCAAAATTACGAGTTCCAAGCAACAATTAAAAGCAAGCTAGTATATAAACCATTAATTAAAAATTCTGAAATATAAACAATTAAACATAAAATCATAAGTTGTAAAAACAAACAAATTGAAAAAAAGGGAAACTTTGACGCCTGGTAGCACATAGTAAATTTTATTTAAAATTCACCAAATTTGGCATACACTACTTTTTTGTCATAGGGAACAAAACCACAGGTTGAACAATTAAAAAAAAAAAGTTTGATTTTTTTGAATCACCCTAGTGGATACTGTACCAGAATGTTAAGCGCCGTCGACAGAGGGCTTGTGCCGGAGAACCAGCGACACCGCAGCCAAAACCAAATCTTCACCCTCGGAAGGTGTTGCTTAGTGTTTGGTGGGATAAAGGTGGTGTAATACACTTTGAAACCCTACCACACAACCAAACAATCACCGCTCAAGTCTACTGTCAACAACTGGATCGATTGAACACTGCACTAAAAGAAAAGAGACCTTCTTTGGTTAATCGGAAAGGAATCGTGTTCCACCACGACAACGCACGTCCTCATACTGCTCGGATCACTTCTGCAAAAATTGAGGAGCTTGGGTGGGAAAAACTTCCACATCTTCCAGACCTTGCGCCTTCAGATTATCATCTCTTCAGGAGTCTGCAAAACTATCTTGACGAGAAACAGTATACTTCTTTAGATGACCTGCACACCAGTCTTTGTATGTTTTTTGCCTCAAAACCGCCTGAATTTTATAAGCATGGCATTGAAAAGCTTGTAGGACGTTGGCAGAGTGTCATTGATTCCGATGGAAAATATATACTAGATTAAAAAGTTTCAGTTGAGTTTTTTTTTGTCCTTCAAATTCCGATCTAAAAAACATTACTTATGGGATGACCTGATATTTACAAAATCCGACTAAAATGGTCAAAAGTGTGTCTTACTATTGGCGCTACTTGGGGGATATATATATACTGTATATATGCTGTAATTAATGATTTTCACCTAAAATAAAAACAAAAAAAATACCTCTGAGTACTTCCGATTTTAATATATCTCGACAATCCGCAGAGGGAGAAACAAATTAAATTTTTTTTGCAAAGACTGATTCCAGTTTCTTTTGGTAAATAATAAAGTGGATGCCTAAATAGGTTCATGGTCATATCCCGATGGGTAATTTTATCAGAACTCTAGTATCATACACCTAACCCAGGTCTTAACTGGATGCCCTCCAAGACGGGCTCATCGACCGAATATACACGTTACATTTACAGATCGTAATAAATCTTTCAAAATACACAAGCCACAGTCTGATTCCTAATCTTAAAAATGTAAATAAAATAATTCTCTAACAAATTTTAAATTGCAATAAAGTACATCAACTGAGGAAAAAAAATTGCGCACAGACTATATGACAAAGGTGAGAATATTATAAAGATTCACTTCGAATCTTCGACCTTCGGTCGGCGAAGAAAAACTTGTCGACAAAATGTCGTTAACCCGCCTTCAAATGACATTAAAACGAAATTTAGCCGCAATTAAACGCTCACTGCGCATTCATGGTTCGTGGCGTCATACCAACAAAATCTTAATACCAGTTTAAAGTTGCACCGATACATACGGTGGTACGTATCTAAATAGCCGATGGGGAGGGAATCTGGATTCAAAACACTCAAATCAGTTACATTCACAAGGAACAAAGGAATCACTAACACGAATAAGGTACCATCCCAACCTCAGGGACCCACTGATATATTTCATGTAGAGGTTTGGGAGTACAACTTCAATAGTAAGTCACTAAGACAAAAGTCTCCATTTACACACCTAGCAAACAAATTACATTCCTCCCTGCCTCTCTCTAACTCCTGCGCAACATTTATATCAACTCTACGTTTATTCATATATTTACTACTAATAATAATAATAATTACATCCTTCCATCTTTTACGCAGCCTTCCGAAAAAGCTTGTCACTCCTCTCCTTAATTCGCTCAGATGCGACACTGCGACAGCTGCCATTCATTCTCCTCCAAATTCAGGTTTACTCATCTCCAGCAATCTTGCTCTTATCTCACGCATGACTTCACACAAATTAAACAGCTATGGTGACATTACACAGCCCTGTAATATAAAATACAAAATTAATACTGAACCGGTCACTCAACTCACCCTTAAGTGCCTTAACTCTAACACAAACGCTAACACACGCGCGAACTCCACTGCATTTAACCACTGACACAATACATTTTAAGCGCTGGTCACAAGGACTCTTCCTCATCATCACTTAATTTCTCAATCAGCTGTTTCACTGCAAATACTGTCAACAACATCCTCTTTCTTTTCTAAAGCCGCCTTGTTCATCAACAACGTGATCATTAATGTTTTACTCTATCAACACTTTGACATACTTTTCCATACTACATACTTTTTTACATTCACTCGTTTCACTTTCATACGTGGTACAATTACAGCTTTCGGCCAATCACTCTGAGCACACCCACTTTCCCACACCTTTTAACATGTCTTCCACAGCCATTCTATCATCATTCTACTTCCTCTTTTAACCATTTCACTACGTACCCCCATCTATTCTTTTAGTGTAATTTTACTTGTAATCTTTATTGAATTCTAACTGATAAAAGTTTAAAAAAAAAGCCCAAGGGTATAGAAGAATGAGTAAAGTTGACGTCTTTAGTTTTTATTCCTCTATAACTTAACCCCTTCAGTACCTTTGGGCGATTTTCTGGGCAGAAAACAAAAAAAATCTAATAAAATATTTAGATTTTCGTTAGTTTTGAGGCCTAAGGTCCTGATTCCTGAACAGCTACGCGTGTTTTATATGCTGGGTACCTCCCTCAGCGGGTTCAATGTGTCTCAAGACATTTTAAACCAATTCAAGAGTTTACAAAATAATAATCATCATCATCCTTGGTAAGATAGATAACGGTTCTTCAGAAGCGATCCTTTACACCAAAAATAACTAACTGGCGGACCACGAGGCAGTTTTACAAAGCCTCGAAACACGTGTCGGAAAGTTCAGGAAAAATAGAGTAAAAGTTTCAGCATTATTGGCATGATTACGTTATAATGTAATAAGCCTAACATTGCTTCATTTCTGATGGGTATATATTTTTGAGTATCAAGAAAGTGACCCCCAAGCAAACAGAAACTACCCACCCCTTGTATACTCTATAGTTTAGAAGTTTACAAAGTGTTAGACGATTTTAAATTAATTAAACATTTAATTTAAAATTATATAACATTTTGTAAATGTTATATTGTAATTATTATTACTTGCCACTTTCACAATTTTTATGTAATAAATATGCTAAATGCCACTAACTTTGCCTAGAAAGCTTCCATGTTTTCAAGGGCAGGTTCAGAGGAGAGTTTTGTGAATATATTAATGTCATAACAAATAACAAAATTGTAAAATCCTAGCACTTGTATTCTTTTCTGAATGAAGTTTTTAAAATTTAAAAAAAACACACACACACACACACACATATATATATATATATATATAGCCAAAGGTCGCGACTGGGTCGTATAGAACGGTTGATACGAGATTAATTTATTGGGGTTGTTTAACCTCCTTCGCAACATCTAAGGTCATGGGGACCCACAGCTTTAAGTGGGGTCCGAACCATAGGTCGCTACATAATCTGAGCGCGGAGGACGGTCTCCTATCCAACCCGCTTCTAGGACAAAATCCCCCCGTGGACAAAATCCCCTCGCGGACAAAATCCCCCTAAGGCTTTATTAAAAAAATAAGAATACGACTGACTTTATTAAAGTTTTAACAAAAATATCACGACTTAACCTAACCAATCGTCAAGGGCGTACAATTACCTAACCGGGCAAACAAATAAGAATACGACTGACTTTATTGAAGAAGAAAAATTAAAAACACAAAGTCAAACAAAATTCAAAATTTAAAGAGAGAAATTAAAAGCAATTCCCTTAAGAAAATCAAAAATAGACCTGTTGTTATAGTCTTGTACAATTTTCAAAATGCGAGAAGAAGACTTATACTTCTTCCTTTGCGGTTCTGTCGGCAAGCCAGCGATAATTTGAGAAATAAATGCCTGTTGGTAGCTTATTTCTTGCCCTAAAACTTTTAAAAATTTCCATATGTTTGGATGCGAGCATCCTGTTAGAGATGCAAAGCGTCTATGCCAGCCTTCGACAGAGTTATTTGTACGTGGAAGTTCTGTAATTGTTCTTGAGTACATATTCCAAATAGAAATGCTAAAAGTGGGTTCTCTTCGTCCTCGTCGGCATGGCCTTCCAATATAATTATCTTCAAAATAATCGAGAATTGGCAAACCTTCCACTGGTATAAAATCGTATAATTGTTCAAAAGCATCAACAACTTTTTCTGGAGGCACAAAAGCTAGAGCAGGTATCATTCGAATTTTTAAGGCAAAATCATTGTCATCTTGATATTTTTTCTGTAATCCGTGTTTCTGTAATCCGTTTCTGTAAGCCTCTTTTCTTATTCTTATTGTGTTTTTAATTTTTCTTCTTTAATAAAGTCAGTCGTATTCTTCTTTTTTTAATAAAGCCTTAGGGGGATTTTGTCCGCGGGGGGATTGTGTCCAGGGGGATTTTGTCCATGGGGGATTTTGTCCGCGAGGGTATTTTGTCCTGATACCATCCAACCCAGACCCAATGTCGCGTTGATACAAGAATGAGCCATAACTTTTGAAAAAAAAAAAAAAAAAAAAATTACAAATGACATTGAAATTAAGTAAGGATATATTGCTGCTTATACATTCAATTGGTCTGTATGGATACCGTCGTGGTCAACGCATAATTGCATTATAACACAAAACGAGCACTAACGTCTGCATATTTCTGCGGTCTCCTGGCATCTAAAACAGATCCGGTTGTGAATGCTTTTTTTCTCCAGGTTATGTAAATTTGACTCAGTTGGAACCGCTTTATTAAAACATACTGCAAAGTCTTCTCTTCTATCATTATAAGTTTTACCAATACGTTCTTTTTCGTGAACCCAAACACGCGCAACAAGAGGCTCCTCGATTGTAAAAGAACTTGTATCCGCCATGTTGAAGGCTTGATAGCCTACGTCATTATGAATAGTGATGTACCCATTCCAAAATTTAGCCGATTCTTCGCCAAGATTTTAAAAAATCAATTCCATTCATAAGTTTTACTAATCTAATGTGAAAACTTTCAATTTTCATTTTTTTTAATTTCAAATTTATTTAAATGCTTTTCCTTAGCTCACTATTATATTTTATTTTATTTTATTGGGTTCAGAATCCCAGCTGAGCCCTGAACGGCCAAGCTCTGAAGCATTAGGTTCGCGTAACGGTAATTTTGCGTATAGTATGTCAGGGAGAGTTAACAAGCGTAGAGCAGGAAAAAGATTTAGGAGTTATAGTCACTGGTGATTTAAAAGTAGCGAAACAAAGTACAGCAGCGGTCAATAAGGCGAACAAAGTGTTAGGTTTTATAGCTCGGAATTTTGAGTACAAATCGCGCGATATTATAGTTCCTCTTTATAAATCATTACTTAAGACCCCATTTGGAGTACGCGATCCAATTTTGGAATCCGCACATGCGCAAAGATATAGACAAAATCGAAAGAGTTCAAAGACGAGCAACTAAGATGATTCCGTCGCTTAGGTCAAAGTCGTACGAGGGTAGGCTTAAGGAGTTAAAATTGACTACACTCGAGACTAGGAGGCTAAGGGGTGATCTAATCCAGGTGTTCAAAATTATGAATGGGTTCGACAACGTAGATAGATAGCTTTTTCGAAATATCTCAATATAATAGGACTAGAAATAACGGGTGTAAGTTGACAAGTAGAAGGTTCGAACTTCGAGACAGCAGTTGCCAAAAACTTTTTTTACGCATAGAATAGTAAATAGCTGGAATAGTTTGCCGGTAGAAGTAATTAGTAGCACGTCTATAAACACGTTTAAAAATCGACTGGACGCATATGTTGATAGATTGGGTATAGTTTAAGGTAGTAAAATTAAGGCTTTGTGGTGATAGATCCCACAGCTCAACACAAGTGTTGTGGGATATAGGGAGGCAGCATCTTGGGTTAGGGGATACTCTCTGTCCTTACACCCCATTTAGAGAGATTCCTCTGTCGAGCGGTGCCCCCCATAGTACTGTGAGGTATTGAAAAACATCATCATCTTCACTTGCCCCACAAACATCTTTAAATGGGAGACCCAAAATGGGTGCACACACATTTCTACATTACTGTACAGTCTTTACAGCCACACCTACACTTTTCCTCCTAAGTGTATATATGGAAATGTATATGGTTGTAAATTGTGACTTGGTCCGCAATTGATATGGACCGTGACTTATTTTTGGTTGGCAAGGTACTGGTAGTGATGGATACCGTAATGAAATTGACTGGATTCTTTGGATCTGATATATTTGCATGTTGGTTATAAATAGATATAGAGTGTAACATATTTGTGGATAGTAGTCTACAGGGTGGGCCGTAAGTTTCCATACATAGGAAAAATAAACATTTTGTTATGGACAACCATTTTTATTTATATAATATGCTCTACATGGTTGCCATTGTTTTGAAAACACATTTCAATACGTGTTCCCCACTGTTGATGAACACGCATTAGCACAGTTGACGTTATGCTTGTAATGGCGTTGGTGATACGTTCCTTTAGATGATTTATGTCTCGTATCTTTTCCTGATACACCATGGCCTTCAAGTGCCCCCAAAGATAGAAATCAAGGGGGGTGAGATCTGGGGATCTGGGAGGCCACTCCACAGGACCACGCCGACCAATCCAAGCATCCGGAAACTGCTGCTGATCCAAATACCGACGCACGTGAAGACCATAATGAGGTGGAGCTCCATCTTGCTGGAAGTAAACTGGGAAGTTACCTTCCTCGTTTAGCAGGGATGGGAAAATCTCTTCTTGCAACATGTTAAGATACCTTTCGGCATTAAGATTTCCACTGACAAAAATTGGTCCAATAATTCTGTCACCCCATATCCCGGCCCACACCATCACTTTACCGGCACCTTGCATCTTCGTCGGACTCAGCCAGTTAGGGTTAGCATTACTCCAATAACGTATGTTTTGCCGATTAACCTCTCCATTGACGTAAAAATTTGCTTCATCAGTAAACAAGATCTTACGTCAAACGCATATTCTTAGGGTATCTGAAACATAAAAACAAACGTTTAATTTTTCGTATGTATGGAAACTTACGGCCCACCCTGTATTATGACTTGATCCTCTGGATCGAGAGATTCTATCTTTAGTTTTTAATTGATAATTAGTTTTAAATTGATAATTATTTAGTTTTGTAAAAATTGGTTGTTGCCAATGTACAGGCAGTCTTTTACATAGTGGAGCCACCTTGATGGGCCGAAGTGGCCCCTAGTGTGCCCACTATAAAAATTTCTCATGTTCTTACGTTCTTGTGGTTCGGAACCCACGTAAAATTGTAGGTCCCCTCCGCCACCACGGAGGACATGCGCAATACACAATTACGAATGCAGCTAGGTAGACAGCCATGAGTGGATCCTAGGGTCTTTGTTGGTCTGAAACATTATAACATCTCTAAACCCAATCACTTTTTCAAATTGCTCTAAAACATCACTGTTCACTGTACTTGCCCGCTTCTCCTGTTTGTTCTTTATGCCACTGGATTCAAGTTCCCAAAAGGCTTTCAAATGCCTTTCCAAACCACGGCTGTTCTCCTCAATCTTAACAGAAAGAGCTTTAACCTCCATTTCATTGCAATAGCTACCATGTAGCATCCAGCCTAGCTTACTTTCAATAGCTACCGGACCTCGAGATGTGCGGACAATATTACCAGTGAAGAAGTCCCAATAATAGTCAGCTCCAATCAAAAGACTAATATCTTCCGTTCCTTCAAACTTATTATTGCCCAAATTAATTCCTTTAACTTACAATTCTTGGACACATGCCATATCTAAGCACATAGTGACGAGCACAAAGTTCCTCAATCTCAACAGCTTGGACCTTGATAGTGGGACTTTGTGGTAACAACCCCTTAACCAGAACTTCTACCTTCTTAACTTTGGTTTGGTTTTGAACAGAACCCCCAAACCCAGAAATTCTTAAATTTTCCCCTCTAAGTTCTTTAAACTTCAATTTTCTGGAAATTCTGGTCTTAATAAAGCTACACTGGCTACCACTATCAAACAATTCTTACAGTAGCTTCTCCATCATTCCCAATTAATAATGCCGCAGCTGTTGGCAAAAATCCCCCTTTACTTTTACTCTCATAGCAGTGGCATGTGCCACTGAGTTTCTACTTCAGGGGTAGGCCTACTAGGAGTGTTTTCACACAATAATGGCTGATGCCAGCCATGGCATTTTTTGCACAAAATTTTAAACTTACAAAACCTTGCTCTGTGACCTTTCAAAAAAAACTTAAAATATGCTGTGGACTTAGTTACCCTGTCCTTTCTCTCCTCAACAGGTAAAGCCTCAGCCACCTCACATTTATATGACTTGTGGTTGCCTTTGCAAAATATGCATTCCTTGATTCCCTTTAATTTATTCTCAGAGGATGCATGTAGAACTGACACTGTACCTGGGCTATTCCTTTTTGTAGAAACTTTGATGCTGTGCCTGCCTTTGTCCCCTTGTTTAACATCCCACTGTGCAAACTCAATTCCCTCTCGTCTTGCTAAGTCTGTGCCTAAAAGACTTAACATTTGCTGAAGGGGGATGTACACATGTTCTGTAGAGCATCCCCTACTTAATTCAAGCAAAATTGAGCTAGGCAATTTAGACTCCAGTATAGTGACCAACATTATACCATACCTTTCCATTCCTACACCCAAGTTGTCCAGGGACCTAGTTCTAACTTCAAATTCATCATATAACTGCCGTAGCTCCTTGACACTATTGGGATTATTAACAGGAGGTATAGCTAAAAGTTCGCGGAGGTGGCTTTTAATTAAGATCTCTGGCTTACCAAATCATTTCTTTAATATATCCCACGTCACATTATAATTAGCCTTTGTTAATGCTGATCCTGCTATTGTCTTCGCTGCCTCCCCTTCCAAGAAGGACTGCAAATAATTAAACTTCTCCACCACACTTAACTAGAATGAACTGCTGATTGAAAACTGTCTGCCCATCCTTGCCATTCCTGAATACTCCCAGAAAATGTTTTGAGCACAAGCCTCGGCAATTGAACTGCGTATCTGTTAACCTTAACTTCCCAAACACCATTTGTTGAGGGATGTGTTTCATTATTAGACCTGGTCTCTAACTGTACTGAGCTGCTAAACTCTTTTGCTCTGTGGCATACTTTAATTATGTCATCAATAATCTCTTCAAAGTAAATTATGTTATTTTCTATTTCATCCTCTTCTATAAGAGCCTCAATTTTAACATTTACTTCGCTTAGAGCAACCTTTTTAGTTCCTAATATGGAAAGCTGCGCAGTCACTAAGCTTAAATCCTCTTGCTCTATGGCAGAATCTATAGTGGCAATGACCTTTGTAATTAGACCTTTGTAGGCGCTTCTCCTTTTTCTAAACTTGTTCAATTCAGCTGCAAACAACAATTGGGCTCAATGCCAAATAAGCTGAATTGGCAAAAATACTTAACCAAACTGGTCAAACTCAAATTTTGCTTTTTTCAAATAAACTGAATTGCTTGGTTGGGGTACTGACCAACCACCAGTATGGAATACCAAATTTTCCACCCAAGTAACTGGCGCACTGAAGTCTGCAACCTTCGCCTACGAACAATAAACCAAAATCAACCAAACCGGTAAAAATGTAGGCCCAAAACAACGACAGACTAGCGGCCAAGTTTCGCAAATGGACGACCAAACTTTCTACCCTGGGACCTTAACTGAATTATGCTTAACCCGTCCAGGCCTAACTTGCGCTACAATTTGCACAATCAGAACTTTGCCAAAAATAGTCACCGACTCAAAGGACCATGTTATATTTAATTTTATTGGGTTCAGAATCCCAGCTGAGCCCTGAACGGCCAAGCTCTGAAGGGCCAGTTTAACCTACAGCCCAAGTTAAGCTAGACTAAAACCTACGGACTTGGAGGTCCTATTAGGTCCTACCTCAGGGTTGCTGACTCGATGTGGGCCTACCTTAGGCCTCAGTTGCATAAAATGATAAAAAATAAAAGGGGCACTATTTATGGTTGTCTTTCTAAACCTTGTAACAACAACAAACCTGCACGATGCAACAATCTTTATCTAAACAACCAAACTTAATTGCAAGAGAGCTCTCTATAAGACCACGCTCTGTAAGTGCCGCATTCAACAAACGAGTAGGAAGGACGCGCAGTGCCCCCAAAAAAATGTCACAAGTGTGCCCAAACAATGATGCCACAAAAGTCCAAAAACGCTAGCTCTAAATTAACCCTATATGGACAACTGTTACAAATTTCTAACCTTTCATATAGACGCATTTATAACTTAACCCAACAGAAAATTCTGTCCATAGAGGGTTAAGTGAATTTTTCACTAACCTTACAATTATGAGATGGATATATATACAAGCAATGCTGCATCAATCGGCTTAGTCATCGTATCGCCTTGGGACAACAATGGCTCTTCCTCTTCTAAATTTTCTAACACACTCCACAATATCAGTACCAGAATTTGTTACGCCTATACCGTAGCTAAAATGATGTTAAATAGTTTTATTACTCATTTTATCGTTTTACTAACTTTTACTTTCATAAATTAAATACCAATATTTTAAGTAATTGTTTTTCCTTATATTGAAGGTATTTTTTTCCTTCAGCAATGTAAACAACAAAATTTCATTAAAATTTGAAGTTCCTGGTAGCCAATTTGAATAAAAAAAAAATGCCTATACAAGTTGAGTTTATAAAATTAAAATATTTAAAGTAAAGTCAACATAATAAGATGGTTTAATAGGGTTTTCTCGGTTTCATTCACTGCTAATTTTTAATAAAAAAAATTTTTTTTTTTGTAATTTCATGTGCAAATTCAATTTTGGCCTTTCTTAAATGTGAAAATGGGACCTTTTCCAGTTTGTGTACCATTTTTTATAATTTATTTTTGAGAATATTTTTGTTAAAACTAACGAAAATATCACGACTTAACCTAACCAATTATCAAGAGCGTACAGTTGATCTATTAGTAAATAGTAAATACTATTCCAGAAACAAACAGTTATAATTAATAATAGATCAACTGTACGCCCTTGATAATTGGTTAGGTTAAGTCGTGATATTTTCGTTAGTTTTAACAAAAATATTCTCAAAAATAAATTATATGAAAAACGGTACACAAACTGGAAAAGGTCCCGAAAATGAACCAAAACCCTAGCCTAGCTAAAATATAAAGTAAGTTATACCCACCTATAGCTTAAATGAACGCAATATCTTCCACAAAAATCATACGATACCTTGTTTCGAAAGTATACAATACCCTGAAAAGATGCATATTATAAGTTACATTAGGTTAGATTAAGTTAGGATAGTGCACCTCGCCTCTTAACCCTAAAAGGACGACGCTACATATTGGTAACCTTTCAAATACACGCATTCATAACTTAACCCTACAAACAATTCCGGCGTTAAAGGGTTAAATAGTTGTTAGAGTCTATTACTATGTCGGTTTTAATTCCGAAAATGGTATTGTATACTTTTGAAACAAGATATCATATGGTCTTTGTGGAAGATATCGCGTCCATTTAGGCTATAGGTGGGTATAATTTACTTTCTATTTTAGTTAGGTTAGGGTTTTGGTTAATTTCAGCATTTAAGAAGGGCCAAATTTGAATTCTGCGCATAAAATTACCTGAAAAATATACCTTTTTATTAAAAATCAGCAGTGAATGAAACGGAGACGATCCGTTTAATATATAAATTATAAGTACAACTTAATACAGAGTTGTTATTAATATAGAATAGGCGATTACAATAGTCTATAATATTTAGAAATTAACTAGTTCGAGAGTGTGTAAATTTATAGGTAACTTTAGTTTTGCATTTTTGTGAATGTAAAATATATTTTATATAATTACACTTTGAAATGAGTATAAATTATCATATACTGTACAGTGTTTTCTGTATGTTCAATTTTCTATAAACACCGTGTAGTATTTTGTAATGAAATTTTTAAAAATTTAAAAGAATCGGCACGAGAATCGGCTAAATTTGGCCGATGCCGATTAATCGGTACACCACTAATTATGAAGTTTGTTTACATACCACAACATAGCCAGGGCGTGGCCGAAGGTGAATATTTTAGGCCTAGCTGCTTTTATTTGGAAAATTTGTGCGAATTCCGTGGTAAATATTCTCTGGAACACCTTTATTTCTAATTCCTGCACATTTCTAAACGCGATCGCGACTTTTGGCAATCCCCATATTTATATATAGGTGCGGCAAAAGTAACGCCCTTTTAATAATTGTATCATTTTTTTAAGGTGTATTGAGCCAACCACAAAATTAATTAAATTCCAGTTATTTTTTAGTTTTTACTGAGAAAGTACTTATTTTTCTTAAAATGCTGTATTTTTCTTAAAAACCTTATTATTTCTCTTAAAATGCTGTAATTGATTTATTTCCTTCAATAAAAGAGAATAAACTAAAAAGGGCGTTATTTTTGCCGCACCCGATATATATTTTCCTTCTGCGACATTACTCAATCTAATTGAACTCTAAAAACTCAACCTAATGAAATTGACCAGGATCTAGATGTAGGTTCATTTCATATAACTAAGTAGGATGAAAGGGACTTTTACTTCACCTAGAGCAATATTTTCACCGAAAGTAGAAATTAACTGAAACAATACTTCAATATTATATAATTCTTCTCCAATTTTCCTTACCGGCGCCTGTCATATTTTCTCCGGCGAGCCTTCCTGAAACAATTGCGTGATCATGATGTTCCACCCGTCTTCTGCCCAGTTTGATATCGTAGAAACAAGCAGCATCTCCGGCCTACGATTGCAAAAGTGTAACACGGTCACAAAATGTGATCAATAACATTAAAATATTAGCATCAATTTAATATAGCACTTTTTCCAGTCAAATGATTCTAGTGGTTCAAATGCAATTCCTGAATACAATGACTAACTAATACTACCACCAAACCTGATTAAGCTGTTCACTCGTATAAATAATGCTAGACATTGAAAAACGTTCATAAGTGTAGTAGGGTGGTAACTGGGGAAGTGGGGTGGTAACTGGGGAAGTGGGGTGGTAACTGGGGAAGTGGGGTGGTAACTGGGGAAGTGGGGTGGTAACTGGGGAAGTGGGGTGAAACAATTTTGCTATCCCCACCCGCTTTTCCATCCCGCTGAAGAAGAATCCTGTACTTACCACCCACAGATTGGATCTCGCCTCCAACTCGGCGTTGACTCTAAAACCCCCGTGCACCTCATCCACTTCGAGTCCCGAGGTCACTCCCAGCTCGATACTGGGAGTAAGACCTACAGCCACAACCACGTGATCCGTCGTAAACTGAAAATAAAGTTTAGTGTGCATTGTACAAGTACGTTTCCAAAAATACGAACTCAGACATGGGGCCGATTACGATTGTTGATTACGACTACGATTAAGATTTCCACTCGTTATATTTTTTTATCACGATTGTGATTACATTGGTTTCGATACATTTGATTACGATTACGTTTATTTTCCTGGATTACGATTACATTCATGATTACAGCTAAAATAATATAGGTTACATTTGATTACCTTGATTCTACATAATTAGCAAAATTAAGAGATTGAAAATTGACTTTACTAAAATTTTATGCGAAATTAAATAAACATTTCTTCAGTATTATACACAATAATACAAGATTATGATTATAATCGGCCCCATAAACATTTAATTCGCTATTACCAACGTCTGCAGTAGTAACATTTATTTATTTATCCATTTCAAAAATTTTGTCTCCCAAACCCTCAACAGAATCATTTTATTTCGACTGTATAAGACGTACCAACATATAAGGCTTCTAATGCAAACCAATACTACAATCATTTGAAGAATTATAGGCTTGATGTTGGTATGTTCCAACAAAATTTCCGGACTTTTTTTTTTAACAAAACTCGTAAAGTATTTTTACAAATTTCTGTTATAAAATTATCCTAAAATACGGAGACAAGAGGAAACGAAGTCATTTTCAAATTTTTCAAACATTAAAATGATGATAATTATGCGCCTTCTGAAAATGATTATTTTATTCTTTGCATTCTAATATTTTAGCAGGTAATCAACATTTTCTTAATATATTAAAATTACTTATTTCAGCTTCCGAAACTGTCGAAATAATTTCAAAGAAAGGATTTAGGCTTTTGTTCTCTTCATATTAAAACAGATTTCCTGCTAGGTAGCCACTCAACAAGTGTTATATGAAGCGCTCCGACCACGAGCTTGGTCACGAGCTTAACCACAGAGAAGGAAACAGTTAGAAATATTCACAAACGTCTACAAAACGTTTACGGAGATGCTGTTGTTAATCGAAGCACAGTTGGACGCTGGTCTAAACGTGTGACATCATCTGAGAGAGGGAGAGCCAGCCTCGATGATGAGCCACGCAGCGATCGCCCGGCATCGGCTGTGACATCTCACACTGTGCAACGTGCTAACAGCATCATTCGATCAAATTGGCGCGTCACATACAAGGAGCTATCACTGGAGCTAGGAATTAGTGAAGGAAGTGTGAATACAATAATTCAGCAACTGGGATACTCAAAAGTGTGTTCGCGTCGCCAACTGACTGAAGATCACAAAACCCAAAGAAAAGAAATTGCTTCCGAGTCGTTGGTTCGATACGAGACAGAAGGGGATGACTTCCTTTCACGAACCTGTGACTAGGGATGAGACTTGGGTACACCACTTTGAACCTGAAACAAAACGCCAATCCATGGAGTTGCATCACGCAGACTCCCCACGCAAGAAAAAGTTCAAAATGGCTCCCTCTGCAGGAAAGGTTATGACCACCATTTTCTGGGACATCAAACGGGTGATTCTGGTGGACATTATGAAGAAAGGACAAACAATCAACTCCGAGGCATATATTGCTACCCTACAAAGACTCCAGAGACGTATAAAGCGAGTTCGACCGGAGAGAAAACTGGAAGACGCCCTTCTTTTGCATGATAACGCAAGACCATACAACAGTTTGCAAACAAGAGGGGCCATCACAAAAATGCGCTTGACTGTTACCCGACCCTCCATACAGCCCGGATCTGGCACCTTCAAACTTCCATTTGTTTGGGCCAATGAAGGATGCTATTCGTGGAAAAAAGTTTCAGTGACGATGAGGTTGTTGAGGTGGTTAAGAGGTGGCTCCAGCGGAACCCAGCGGACTTTTACCAGCAAGGAATAAAGGGCTTTGTTTCGAGGTGAAGGAGAGCCATAGAAAAGAATGAAGACTACATGGAAAAATAAAAACTTGTAAAAAAGGTATGTAACTACTTGTGTACAAAATTTCTGGTACTTACAAGAAAACTTGGAAAGAAAAAAACATATTGAGTGGCCCTCGTACAATGTTGCGAAAACCTGAAGTACGAAGTAGCAAAACAGCTGTATACTTGATAGTTTCATTCAAAATTGGTAAACAAATTCTGGAAAAACCCGCTTTCAATCTGCCACCGAAACCAGATTATTCCAGATTTTGCTTACCAAAACATTTAGGCTTCATTAACCAATCAGAAGAGTCATTCAGTACAGTATTTTAAGGTAGCCAATCGGCCAGGATAGATTGCAAAAACTTTGAAAATCAGCTGTTGTTAAACTCAATTAGAAATTTTGTACATAATGCATACTACTTATAATAAATTAGATAATAAATTATAGTTCTTAATAAAGGGTGGGGGAATATAGTGGTATAAATAACTCAATTCTGGACCCACGAGTGTTTGGCAGGTTGTGGTCCGGAGCGCCTCATACAGACACTAAACACCATTCGGGTCTTGTAAAATCAATACTAAAATAAATCCTTTTCATATTTTTCTATTAATTCCAGATTAACAATTACTGTACAGTAAAAAAAATACAGCAAAAATACAGCGTTTCGGATAAGTTTTGTAGGATGCTGGTGATTGGTCGATGCACCGACCAGTGAATCAGCAGTGAATGAAACAGAGATGATCCGTTTAATATATAAATTATGAAGTACAACTTAATACAGAATCATCATCATCATTATTATTATTGAGCGGGCAATTGCATCAGACTTTACGTCAGCATTTTCTCTCACCGAGAAAAATGCGCACAGGTACTTAACCAAAACACTTGGCGCATGATTTTGAACTACCTTTTAATGCGTTGTCATCTCGATTGGAACACAGTACATACACGAAGAACAGTCATTTATAATTCAGTTACCTCTTTGCCAGTATTTAGTGTAAGTTTAACTTTGCCACAGGACGTTTCTTCAGCTTTCTTAACATAAGAATTATTCAGTATTTCCGCTCCTTCACCCTGCACTTTTTTCATTGTCCACTGGGATAGGTATTCAGGAAGGACCTTGCCCATATTTCCTGACTCTGGAAATACCTGAGTAACTGTTCCTTTTCCATTTTTACCTGCAAGCAAATTACGTTTAAAATTACACAAAAATGAATATAGAGTACCAGCGAAATGATCACGCTCTTAAGTGTTGCGCGAACTCTTATCTACCACAAAGATACTTTACTATTTCATTATAGGATTAGAAGAACTCTGGTCGTTAAAGGAAAGATTTTGTTGAGCTAATACGGAGGTTAATTCAGAAGGCACCGAGTTGACGATGTTTTGAGGCTGTTTAACCTCCTCCGTGACAATATAGGTCATATGACGGAGAGGACCTACAGCCTTACGTGGGATCCGAACCACGAGTCGCTACATCATCTAGACGTATTGGACGGTCATCCATCCAGCTACTATCGAGACCCAATGTCACTTGCCTTCGCTGGCCACGACGTAGCTCCCTCGCGTTAAGTAAAACAAATATTGAAAGAAATTATGAAAAATCATTAGAATTAATTTTTAGGTGCATAATGAGCTCAGGTGACGCTCAGAGTTAATACCCATTCTTCTCCGTCTGGGGAGATGGGAGTTCCGGATGCTACCTGTTAAAAAAAAAAAAGTTTCTGTCACTGATTATTTCACATACACCAGAAAGATTTTTCTGTCAGGGCCATACACTTTGTCCATTTGTGAGACTCAAAATATAAGTTTGTTTAACCACTCATCACACGTAAGGCTTGCTTCTTCCGTAATAAGAGCATTAAATGTAATGAAGAACCGATCTTAATTCCTATCGACCTTCCCCAACAAACAAATTTACATAACCGACATTCCAAGTTTAAACTGTCAATATACTAAGAGACTACGGAACACTGTCTTACATTTATATCCCAAGGCACATGCCAGTTCAGAACCAAGAAAACCGCCTCCAACAATAGTGACGTGCTTCCCACTCTCCACTATTTGGTGAAGATTTTGGAAATCGGAAACAGTACGGAATAAGGTTACATGTTTCTTAACCTCTTCTCCTTTGCTGTCAAAAACTGGCAGAGATTTCGGTCTTCCACCTGTAAAAAATAATTGGTTGAAGTGTGGTATGATATTTACCTTCGGATAAAGGTCCCAATTTTCACCTTTACTGCGTACCCATTAATAACTGTTCAAATGTCCTATGGTATTCAGTACAGATGTATTTTAAGTACGTTGAAACGAAGCGTCATGGTAAATATTATCTCGCTCAAATCAACAACAGTTCAAAAGAATTCTAATTCAAGCTCTTTTTATGATGTAAGAGCATTTAGTTAAGAATAAGAAAAACTAATTCGAAAGAGAATGCAGATTACGCAAACCTCTGGCTTAATAATCAAATAATTCCAAATTTACCTGTTGCTAAAAGACATTTATCGTAAGTAACTTCTGTTCCATCATCTAAATAAACTCTTCTGTTTGTGGGATCAATTTTCACAACCTCTTTGCCTTTCAAAATTGCTATTCCTCCATTTTCGTTGGCAGATAACTTTTCTACTGGAATGTAATATTCATCATGCTCGAAGAAGACACTGCAAAAATAAGAGAAAACTTTATATATGAAAACAATCGCACGCACTAGGGTTTGTATGCCCAACCTCTTGAATAGAAGGTGAGGGGGGCTAGCCATTGCACTATGATGGGATAAACGTAACACAACCTGTAATACAGGGTGTCTCAAAAGTCACTATCTATTTTGAAAAATAATGGGAATTACGAAAAACTGGTTTAAGACACGAAAAATATATTTATTTCAAAGTAAGTGCCACAAAGAATTAGTGCTATTTATTTATCTGTCTCCACATGGCGACCATCACTGTCTCTACAGAGCTCAAAGCGATAAGTTGTTTCCCGGAACACACTTTCCAGCATTTGAGGTTATTTTCTGAACTGCATCGGTAATACGATTTCGAAGTTCGGCTACATCACTAATTCTTCTACCAGTGTACACCTTAGACTTAATGAAACCCCAGGCGAAAAAATCTAATGGTGTTAAATCGGGTGAACGTGCTGCCCATGGTTGTGTTCCTCCACGACCAATCCAGCGACCGGGGAAGCGTCTGTCAAGATAATCACGTACAATTATTGCATAATGGCACGGTGCTCCATCCTGCTGAAAAACTAGTGTGTCAAGAATGCCATCTGTAAGAAGTTGAGGTTCGAGGAATTGTTCAAGCATGTCAAGATAATAAACCAACTAACTTTTTTTAAATACACAAATTTGCACCAGAAGTACATATCTTTATGCTAGCATAGCATTTTTTAAAAAAACATCTAATGTCACCGAAATAGATAGTGACTTTTGAGACACCTTGTACATTTAAACTGAGGAAACCATAAGACTTCCACATTCAGAGGCATTTTACCTGCTAAAGTAAAGCATAAAACTTGAAGACCAAATTAAATAAAATAAATAGCCCAATTTAACAATTATTTGTTAAAATTATTGTAACAAAAATTTGATTTTATCAATAAAGATCATTTAATTCAATTCAATATAACACAAGGTAATGACCAGCATTTAAGTCAAACTATCTGGTGCAATGCTGGGGGTACCATATATGGAATATCATGCAAGAATGCGAATGCATGCATATTATATACTGTACACACACACACACACACACATATATATATTTTATATATATATATATATATATATATATATATATATATATATATATATATATGAAAATTATTTCACGAAACACGTGAAAAATATTTATGATGAATAAAACCACGAAGGGAAAAGAAACACAGTGGTGATCAAGCGCTTTCGTCTAATGACATCCTCAGGAACACTGGAGTGAATAGAGAGTTCAAGACATATATATACAGGGTGTCCCATAAGTCCGGCATCATAGGAAAAATAAGAAAAAAAGGCAAAACAAAAGCTTTTATTTACAGAACGTGCTCAATATGTCCACCATTGTTTTCAATACACAAATTCAGACGTGATACCCAGTCAGCAAGCACACAGTGAATGATGTCAGGAGTAATGGTGTTACATGTACCAATAATGCGCTGCCGCAAATGTTCAACACTCCTTAATTTCTCTGCGTATACCAGCGCTTTCAAGTGGCCCCAGAGATAAAATTCTAGTGGCGTGAGATCCGGGCTTCTAGCTGGCCATTCCACAGGCCCTCGACGTCCTATCCAATGACCAGGGAATTGTTGGTACAGGTATTCCCTTACTTGGGTGCTGTAATGTGCAGGAGCGCCGTCTTGCTGGAACCATGTTGGGAAATTTCCTTCTTCGTTCAAGACACTGGGAAATGCTTCTTCCTTGAGCATACGTAGGTAGGTGCCTCCAGTGACATGTTCATCGAAAAAGAGGGGGCCTATGATGCGATCCTTCCAAATGCCACACCATACCATCACCCGAGATGCACCTTGTTCCTTTGAAGAGGTATACCAGTGAGGGTTGTTTTGAGACCAGTAGCGGGTGTTCTGTCGATTTACCTCACCATTTCCATAAAAAACAGTCTCGTCACTGAACAGAATGGTGGATGGGAAATTGGCATCCGGAGCATATTGTTCCGTAGCCCATTCACAAAATTCCATCCGCCAGTCGGGATCATCATCGCTTAATTTCTGTAGGATCTGAAGTTTATATGGATGCCATTTGTGAGCCTGAAGAATGCGATGGATGCTACTTTTCGACACTCCTGTCTCGGCGGAGAATCGCCGAAGACACTTATTGGGACTTCTGTTAAAATGAGCCAGGATAGCAGTCGCTGTATCATCGTCAGTGGACCTCCTTGAAGGTCCACTGCGTGGTTTATCTTATATGGATCCTGTTTCCTTAAACTTTGCAACAAGTCTGCTAACACAACTCTGTGTTATTGGCTCGCGGTCTGGATGCAGTCTGTTAAATCAGCAACGGCCTCTCTTTGACTCCGATTTCCTATGAATAGAATTATCTGGATTCGTTCTTCCTTGCAAACAGACATTATGGCCTGTAGAAAGAGAAAAATATGAATTATGGTTTGTAGAAATACACATTTGTAAGGAAAACTAACAGTTTTAGCACTTTGCCTGAAATTCAACATAAGCTCAAATGGCT
Source organism: Bathynomus jamesi (assembly GCA_023014485.1). Classification (NCBI taxonomy): domain Eukaryota; kingdom Metazoa; phylum Arthropoda; class Malacostraca; order Isopoda; family Cirolanidae; genus Bathynomus; species Bathynomus jamesi. Next base: position 585,562 of record JAJOZX010000944.1, read on the forward strand.
TGTTTACAGCCAATTTTTTATAGTTATTGTCTGAATGATACATTAGGTCACAAAAGAAAAAAGAAATGAAAAATATAAATTGGAAACAAAAATAGATAAAAAATTACAAAATGATGCCTAAATGATATATAGGTCACAAACGAAATAAACAAAGAAATAAACACACAGATAAAAACAAAAATTGTAAGCGGCGCATACAAATTCAAGCTCAATTGGATAGTTTACAATCAGTTTAATAGATGATGCCGAAATGATATATATGTCACAAAGAAATAAAATGAAGAAATAAACCTAAAAAAAATAAACTGATAAATAAATTGTAAGAGAAGCATACAAATTTATAATGGAAAAATTACCAAAGGTTTTTATAGTTATTGTCTAAATGACACATAGGTCACAAAAGAATAAAAAATACAAATATAAATTGGAAAAAAAAATTACAAAATGATGCCTAAATGATATATAAAGAAATAAGAATATATAAGATATATAAGAAACATATAATTCTATATACAGGGTGTACATAAAGTCAGGATCTATTTTTGTGAAGCACTTGGAAATTATATGGAATTCAATCATAAAATGATAAAGTGGTAACATTTATTAAATAATTAAGAGTAGGATTCGATGTGACGCCCATCAGTATCCCTGCACAGCTCAAATCGTTCCGCAGCATTTCTAAACACATTCTGGAGCATTTGCGGGGTTATGTTATCTGCAGCAGTTCGTATACGTGTACGTAAGTTTTCAAGACTCGTAATCTTCGTTTGATAGACGTGAGATTTGATAAAGCCCCATGCAAAGAAATCTAAAGGGGTTAAATCTGGTGATCTCGCTGGCCAAGGTCTGTTGCTTCCGGTCCGATCCAGCGATTTGGAAAACGTCCATTTAGATAATCCTGAACAATTTTGGCATAGTGACAAGGAGCACCATCATGTTGATAGACGACTCGACGTCAGGAGTGCGCACGTTTCTCTCCCGACCAGTGTCATGCATGTTTGCATGGAATGTTCCAGTTTCTCGCAGTCGCCGATGCAAATGCGCAAACGTTTGGTGGTTTGGCACACGTCTGTTTGGGAAGCGCTGTCGGTACAACCTCTCAGCAGCTCTTCCGTTTCCATTGGCAGCCCCATACACCATATGCATGTCAGCCATCTCAGCAGTCGTGAAGCGCTCCATGTTACGCGTACTACGTCCGATTTAAGAATGCCCGCGGCAAGCGCGAGTCTAGCCCACTTCACCTTTTAGCTAATTGCAGCGGCGCCCTCTCGCGCCGAATGGTGACGTCAGCGGACATACACTTATAGACGAAAAGGGTTTGTCTTGGTGTTGCCTATCCCCCATTACAATTTGTACAGAAAGTTTTCAAACACCCTGTATATATTTTTTTTTGGAAACCTATTAGTCTTGAAAACACTATTCACTCCAGTGTTCCTGAGGATGTCATTAGACGAAAGTGCTTGAGCACCACTCTGTTTCTTTTCCCTTCGTGGTTTTATTCATTATATATATATACTGTACTATATATATAATATATATATATATACAGGGTGGGCCGTAAGTTTCCATACATAGGAAAATTTAAACGTTTGTTTTTATGTTTCAGATACCCTAAGAATATGCGTTTGTAAGATCTTGTTTACTGATGAAGCAAATTTTTACGTCAATGGAGAGGTTAATCGGCAAAACATACGTTATTGGAGTAATGCTAACCCTAACTGGCTGAGTCCGACGAAGATGCAAGGTGCCGGTAAAGTGATGGTGTGGGCCGGGATATGGGGTGACAGAATTATTGGACCAATTTTTGTCAGTGGAAATCTTAATGCGAAAGGTATCTTAACATGTTGCAAGAAGAGATTTTCCCATCCCTGCTAAACGAGGAAGGTAACTTCCCAGTTTACTTCCAGCAAGATGGAGCTCCACCTCATTATGGTCTTCACGTGCGTCGGTATTTGGATCAGCAGCAGTTTCCGGATGCTTGGATTGGTCGGCGTGGTCCTGTGGAGTGGCCTCCCAGATCCCCAGATCTCACCCCCCTTGATTTCTATCTTTGGGGGCACTTGAAGGCCATGGTGTATCAGGAAAAGATACGAGACATAAATCATCTAAAGGAACGTATCACCAACGCCATTACAAGCATAACGTCAACTGTGCTAATGCGTGTTCATCAACAGTGGGGAACACGTATTGAAATGCGTTTTCAAAACAATGGCAACCATGTAGAGCATATTATATAAATAAAAATGGTTGTCCATAAAAAAATGTTTATTTTTCCTATGTATGGAAACTTACGGCCCACCCTGTATATATGTATATATATATGTATATATATATGTATATATATATGTATATATATATATATATATATATATATGAAAAATTATTTCACGAAAGTGACACGTGAAAAGTATTTATGATGAATAAAACCACGAAGGAAAAAAGAAACACAAACGGGTGCTCAAGCGCTTTCGTCTAATGACATCCTCAGGAACACTGGAGTGAAAGGACAGATCAAGGCAATATATAGGTTACAAAAATAAACATACATACATACATATTCATATATATATATATATACATATACATATACATATACATACATATATATATATATATATATATATACATATACATATATATAGTAAGCATAGAAAAAATTGTGGGAGGAGCCAACATTTATAGTTTATGAAACAGATCACAAAAGAATAAAGAAATAAATATAAATATAAATTGAGAAAAAATTAATTACCAAATAGTGCCTTAGTGATATATATGTCACAGCCTAAATAATCATAAAGAAATAAACAGGCAAATAAAAAAACCACAAATATATATACATACATAATATATATATATATATATATATGTATAAAAAGACACTTTTAGCACTTTGGCCGACCTTCAATATAAATTCAAATGGCTTGTTTATGGAACAGGTCACAAAAGAATAAAGAAATAAAAATAAATATAAATATTGTAAGTGGAGTCTATAAATTCAAGCTCAAAAGGGAAGTTTTACAATCAATTTAATAGATGATGCCAAATTGATATATATGTCACAAAGAAATAAAGAAATAAACCACAAAAAAAAAAAAAAAAAAATTAATTATTAAAAAAATAATAAAAAATAATAATAATAAATTGAAAGATAAATTTTAAGAGAGGCAACCAATTTATAAGGGAAAAAATAACCACATATGCATATTATAGTCACAAACGAATAAAAAAGTACAAGTAAATATAAATTGGAAAACAAAATGATGCCTAGATGATATATAAAGAACAATAAAATATATATACAACATATATACGGTATATATACGAAATATAAACGCAATATATACAGAATAATATATATATATATGCATAAGGGAAAAAAAATTACCAAATTTGTTTTTATAATTATTGTCTGAAAAAACGGTAGGTCGCAAAAGAATAAAGAAATAAAAATAAATATAAATTGAAAAAAAAATTACAAATAATACACGTACCCATGTATACCCGCATAACCAAATATATATACATATACACACATATATACAAACACACACACACACACACATATATATATATATACACATACAAGCTTGACAATCGCGAAATGAGAAATCATCGCGCAGAACCTTTGTGAGGTTGTAAGGTAAGGTAAGGTACATACACATATATATATATATATATACGTTTAACTGCATACATACATACATACATACATACATATACACACATACATATACACACATATATACATACAAACACATTTAACTGCAATGACCACACACATACTCACATACACACATACACATACACGCATACAGCAAAAAATTGAAAAATAAAATTGAGAGAGAAACAAAAGACAAAAACAAATTTTTACCAAAGATTTAACAACCTGCCCTTTTTGTTTAAATCCATTCTGAAGGAATTCAGAGCAACGGGATCGAGTTGAAACAGACCTTTACTCATGTTAAGGTTATTTGTAAGTTGAATTATAGCCGACTCAAGAATATTTCTATTAACAATGTTGCTAGAGTGAAACAAAACAAACATTATTCCAATCAATACAATGGGATAACTCTGACAAATGGACAAAAAGGGCACTGGACAACTGTCCCGTTCTAACGGAATATTGATGCTGTTTTACACGCGTTTGCAAATCCTTTCCCGTCTGACCTATGTAAAAGGAATCACATTGCTTACACCCAATTTTATAGATAATGCCTAAATTATTGGTAGGGCTATTTTTTACTATGATGTTTTTCACAATATTGTTATATGAAAAAACTACACTGATATCCAAAAGTTTAAGTACATTAGCAATGCCTAAGAAGCCCGGGAAAAATGGAAGTACTAAAATATTCTTTGACAAGGTGCGAGTGTTATTATTCACACGATAGAAGGTTCGTTTAGCCTTATTAAGACAAGATTCCATGAACGCAGATGGGTAACACAACTCACTTCCAATACCGTTGATATTTTCCAATTCGGCATCGATGTATTCCGGACTGGCGATCCTAAGAGCGCGGAGAAACATTGAGGAAAATATGGCCTTTTTAATAGGGGTGTCATGTCCAGAGTAAAAGTGTACGTAGGACAAATTGTTTTTTTTTTCCGATAGATACTAAACTTAAAACACGGGCTATCCCTATGAACACGCACATCCAAAAACGGGATTGAGTTGTCTTGTTCCACTTCTAAAGTAAATTTAATGGAGGGGACTTGGTTTTGTGGTTTTTTTATTTGCCTGTTTATTTCTTTATGATTATTTAGGCTGTGACATATATATCACTAAGGCACTATTTGGTAATTAATTTTTTCTCAATTTATATTTATATTTATATTTATTTTTATTTCTTTATTCTTTTGTGATCTGTTTCATAAACTATAAATGTTGGCTCCTCCCACAATTTTTTCTATGCTTACTATATATATGTGTGTGTATATATAATATATATATATATATATAATATATATATATATATATATATATATATATATATATATATATATATGAATATGTATGTATGTATGTTTATTTTTGTAACCTATATATTGCCTTGATCTGTCCTTTCACTCCAGTGTTCCTGAGGATGTCATTAGACGAAAGCGCTTGAGCACCCGTTTGTGTTTCTTTTTTCCTTCGTGGTTTTATTCATCATATATATATAATATATATATATATATATATACACACACACACACACACACACTCACTCACTCAAAGCCCTTTCAAGTAATATTTTAAGTATGTATTAAAGTTAGTTTTATGGTTTTATATACAGAAGGTTGCCAAAAGTAAATAGACACAATGATGATTATCCTCAAGAACAAATGGCAAAGCTCATCAAAAAATATATGTCGCCCTTGCTTTATGCGACGACCCTACGTACTACTCTCACACACACGTTTTGTGAGAGAAAAATTCGCAATTATGCGACTGGCGGGTTGGCTGTGCGAAGTTTGTGCGACCATTATAGGCACCTGTGGACTTCGCTATGCAGTTGGTGCTGGTGGAGCGGTGAGTCAGTAGTCACGTGAGGCAGCCAGCACGCTCGCTTACTCAGTGTCGCATTGCCCATTGTTGTATACGACGTATGTTACTGAATCTCATCTTGTAGCATGTTTTTGCCATTACTGCTGACTTTAGTGATTAGTTGATGGCAAGTATTCAAGCAAATACCTTGTCAACCTCGTTGCAGTTCCATGCGTTGGTCTCTCTTCACACTAAGGTCAAGCTGGTGGCCCCACCTCTAGGTCTGGCTTGGTGGAGGAGCGAGTTGCTCTTTTGCACTCTCCACTGCACATACCCAAGTACACCCGGCTCATCTGGTATTGTCCTGAGCCAGGCATCTAGGCTTCTTTTGAAGACTAACTTTGATTCCTGTATCATTCCTGAGGTCCTTTGGAAGCTGGTTAAAAAGTCTTGGCCCCCTGACAACCAAGCTATTTTCCTTCAGTGTTGAAAAGATCCCTTCTCAGGCCTTTAATTTGGGAACACTACACATTCTGCCTTTACTATATTCTAGCTTTGTTTGGATGGTAATTGGGTTTAGTTTGAGGTTTGGTACCAGTTTTTCGATCATTTTCCATATGTAGATTATGGTGTACCTCTCTTCTTCTTTCCAGGGAGTATAAATTAGGTTTACATAGTCTTTCCCAGTAGTTGAGTTCTTTGCAGTCATCAATCTTAGGTGTGAAACACCTGTTATTATTTCTTTTAATGTTCTTTTTTATATAATGTCAAATAACTTTGTCCTATTTTATTTGGTGATTTCTCATTGAATTTGTTATGAAAGAAAGTTAGAAAGTTTTTTTAATACATTACATATAATAAATGACTCTTCATGCCAACTTTTTTGGAACGCAAACCCGGCATAAAGCGAGGGTGACATATATATATATATATAACACGTGTCAGAGGGGGGAAAGGGGAGGGGTAGATCGAGGAGATGGAAGGATAGGGTGAGGGAGGCTTTGGGTCAGTGGGGCCTGGATGTCTGGGAGGGTGAAACATGCATGCCAGATAGAAGAAAGTGGAGCGATGTGATATATAGAGGGAGGGGACCAGCAATGTGCCGACTCAGGGTGTATGAAACGGTCTGGGTAAACCATGTAGTAGTCTGCAGGGCTGGGTTGTGGATAATGTTGCCCTGAGGCAGGTGCATTATTGTCATGTCAGCTGATGAAGTGAATGTGAGCGATTGAGGTGTTTCCTGCCTGTTCCTGACACGACCTCACTGCAGTGGGAGGCGTGTTTGGGTATAAAAAAAGAAAAAAATATGTTGCAGTCAATGTGTGAAACCAGTCATTTCACATAATATCTGTGACCCTTAAACATAGGTAATACACATTACTAATCTAACCTAACCAACCTAATCTAACCTAACCAACCTAATCTTACCCTAACTTAACTTCACCATCACAAAATCCTTTATCAAATTATGTGAAATGCCTGGAGGTTTTAGGCATTACATGAAATGACTGGTTTCACACTGATTAACATATACATATAATATATAAAAAAAAAACCCAGATCTACGTCAAAGTTTGATGTACCTTCTTTCCTTTCCATTCCACTGCTTGAATTGTAGTTTCTTGGCAGCTTCTGGATCATCACTGAACCAAAGTTCTTTGCTGAGAGGGGGTCTCATGTAGGGGTTCTCTCCTTCTGCTGATATAACCAGAACCTGAAAGAAACAACCCTTATTGATGAACTATGTAGCCATTTGAATTGGTTGTAGCATCAAAAAAAATGATTTCAAATTAAGAAGCTACTCAGGTATTTAAACTTATGGAAGTCTCGAACACGGTTTTCTGCAAAAAAAAATATTAAAATTCTAAGTTTAAACTATTAATATTCATGCAAGACCAATGTTAATTATCTGTGCTAAATCATGAACTTCACTTAAATATGAAGGCTCAGTCACACCATAACCAATCCAGTTGAAGACATTTGGATCCAGTACTTACCTTGGCCTTGGCATCTCTCGACTTAATTGACCTGAAGGCAGCTACTGAGGCCGTTCCTGCCCCCACAATTAAATAAGGAACGTGTTCTGGAATGGGTCTTGTTGAGGCAGTAGCTTCAATGGGTACAAAGGATGGGAGTTAAATAAGACTACGTAGCTTTTGAGTCAGTAATGATGATCAGATACAAGCATAAATAAATGTTTATATTCACAAGATAAATTAATTTCAACATTAAGTTTTATTTTTCATGAATCAATTCAAGACTTAACCCATGCCCTAGTATTTCATGGTCTCGCTGCAAAGCTCCACAATAATGAATAAAAACTAAACAATAATCTAATGAACAGTGTTTATAAGTTAATAACTTCCTTACTGAGGAGAAAAATAATAGCTAAACAATTCATTTGTTCTTTAAACCAGAAAAGCTTTTCTGTGAGATTTGAGAACTTTAAGCCTTTAAAAGACTAACTACAATAAACAACCAAAATAATGACGAGCTGTTGACCTATGACAGTTTCTCATTTTTTTAACTTGTCTAATGGGTTAATGTGACTAACAGTTTTTAATTGCTACTTCAAGAATAGTTTAGCCACAAGTACAAACTATAACCTCTACAGTGAGAGAAACCTTCTACTGAGCATGCTTCTAACAGTGATAATAAAACACAATGGAAATAACATTTTTATTTGAAACTCCTCTTAACCCAAGTCACTGTTTGGGTGTAATATATACAAACTAAAAAAACTATATAGACCTATTTATGCCTCACCTCATAGGCAATTGCTAACAAAGTGAAAATAAGAATTAAAAGCACATATAAAGGCAGAATTCAACCAGATATCTTCACAGCCATAAAATATGCTGTAAACCTATCATACTGAATTACTGGATTTAAGATGCACTCTCCACCCACTCACCTACCCACACCCACACCCACACCCACACCCACACCCACACACATCATGCAACATTCTATTGTCAGACATTTAAAAAAAATAATGCCAAGATATGAAGTGTTAAATTAGTTATGATAGCTTCAAACAACTAAGATTTTGTCTACACCACCATGCTCATTTTGGCACACCTAACAGGCCTCTAAAGTTTATCTTTTATTTTTAAATATCTAAATGAAAGCATGCTTCTAAAGTGATAAAGAAACAGACTAGCTAACTAAACTATTGACTGGTTTTTGTGCCATCCTGTGAGGAACTAGGAAAATCTGGGGATGCATTTGATTGAGTGAAAGGTTCAGAAGTAATTACAAGATCTTTAGAAAGAGATTCATCTAATGAAACAGAAAGTGTGTCAGATAAACTAGATGTTGAATCTGGGGAAGTTTCAAACTCTACTTGTTCCTTTTCTAGTGCAGGAACTACTACCTCACTTTCTTGCTCACTTTTTGGTGAAGTTTCTTCTGTTGTGATAGAGGGGGGTTGCGATGACTCAGAGGTTGATGTTTCTGGTGGTGGAATAGCTTCGGCTACTTCGGCGATGCTTTCAGCTACTTCGGCGGCGCTTTCAGCTACTTCGGTGGCGCTTTCAGCTACTTCGGTGGCGCTTTCAGCTACTTCGGTGGCGCTTTCAGCTACTTCTTGCATTTTTGACACTTTTATTTCAATGGGAATCGTACCAGGACCTCTGCCCCATTCAATAATGTTGGACTGGGTTACCTATCGAGAAGCGGATAATGTAATCAGTCTTAACAGCTTACAAATGATAAAATTGTCAAATTTAAAAACCAAATAATCAAGGCTTGTTTTTGTTTTTTTCTGAACATACTGGGCCTTTTATTTTATCTGGGGTACATACATACATACAGTATACTAGTGATGATCAGTCTGAATTCAGTATTTTTATCATGCATAGAATCAGGGCTGTCTTAAGGGACAATAGGGCCTTACTATGGCAAGTTATCAGTATTGTTACAATTAGAATCCAAAACCAATTATTGAAATAAAAGGCTCCAATAGTTAGAAAGAAAATTAGGGGTGTTTATATAAATACATGTATCCTCCAAGATGCATTATTGTAGTAAAGTGTACCCTACATTAGCAACTTCGACAATATATTTTACCGTGTTCTGAAAAAAATAGCTATTTAAATACATGACAAATTGCTGAAACTTTAAAAAAAAATTTTTTTTTTTTTTTTTTAAAATCTAGAAACTGATATTTTTTACTGCTTATCTGTTTTTTATCTTATTACTTTTCAGAAAGGGCCTATTTCCATCAAGGTCCTAAAGCATGTGTTTATACTGGTTAAGGGTTAAGGCAGTCCTGCATGGAATCCTATACAGCTGAAACAAACAAAATAACTAAATCAACTAAATATAAGTACGTACATATGTAGGTTGTAGGGGTATACTAAAATACAGTATGGATCCATGGGGCCTGCTTGGCCTACTGCTTTGAGCAATAACCTTTTAGGCCTTGCAAAACTAGTTATATCTGCACTAACACCCATCTGGTGTAGTCTCTCTTATGCAGACTATACAGTAGTTTCAACAACTGTGTAAGCTTGGTAAGGTCTTTATATTTGCTAAAAGTAATTTAGTACTTTTACTTTCTTATTTTAATACTTATATAAAGCCAGATGTACTGGAAAGGAGAGAGAGATACACCATAATTTACACATGGAAAATAATGGAAAAACTGGTACCTAACTTCAAGGGGGGGGGGGGGGGGGGGGGGGGGGACGCAGACTATTCAACTAGCTTCTGAAGGAGATCAGGAACATTACTGGTGTCAATGTAGAATTCTTCAAAAGAAAACTAGCTGGCTCCTGACTCAGGATGGCACCAGATGAACTGGATGTGCCTGGTTATGTGCAAGGGAGATTGCAAAAGAGCATCTCATTCTTCCACCAGGCCAGGCCTAGAGGTGGAGCCATCAGCTTCACCTTCATGTGGAGAAAGACCAACACGCAGAACTGCTATGAGGTTATAAGGTTACTAAGAGATAAAATACTTAATTTATAGTCTTCTCTCTTTCAAATATTCTAAGGAAAATGTTTGATCATCTGCACCATGAAATGAAAGTTAACATATGAATTGAAAACCAAATACTCATTCTCCATAACCAAGGCAACAGGTCAAAGAACTAATCAAAAATTTTAATGGAGCTTAAAATATTCAATGAAAACTCAAAGAACCCTACAGCAGGTATAGAAAAATAGCAGATTGGTTACTCATAGCAGACAAGGCCTAGAATAATTACTGCAAGACAAGATTACATTGCTTGAAGACTCTCCAGAGTAAGTTAACTTAAGACAGCTCCAGAAATGTGTGTAGCTCACCATTCAGGAGACCACTGAATTGCTATTAGCATATCTACAGTAGAAAGGTGGTTTCAAAAACGTGGGCTGCAAAGAAAAGTTGTTGTTACTGATTGTGAAAGATGGTAGTGGTTCCATTATGATGTGGCATATCTTCAGTTCAGTTGCAGTGGGTGATCTTGTAAAATTCCATGGAAACATGAATGGAAACATGAATGGAAACATGAATAAGATATGTTGCTGAAGTCTCACTTGTACATCTCCTCAAATGGCAAAATCCATTCAAGAACATTCTGGTCATGCAAGACTTGGTGAGTGACACTTCCCCACATTTCAACCAAACCCATTATTTACTGGAGCTGTGTGCATTTTCTGATGCTGTAAAACTATTCAAGTGAATAGTTTTAATTTTACAGTATTATTTACAATTTTATTATTGTGAATAAATTAATAAATAAAGTGATTTAAGTACAGTTTCTATAAAGGATGGTGTGAAGTCTAAACATGCTATCATGTTGGAGACAAAACTCGAGGTGATAAAACATCTTGAGTCAGGACAGCATGGAACCAAAATTGCTACCACACTGAAACTTCCTCCAACAACAGTGTGCATAGTATTTATGAACAAAGATAAAATAAAAGATTATGCAGAGTTAGTTGCACTTTTGAGTTTTGACTGCTTCTCAATTGATAATTGTGAATAAGAATCTGATAATAGTTAAGATGGAGAAGCTGCTTAACCTCTGGATTGATGACCAAGTGCAGAAATGTGTGCCTTTATAAGCATGCTTGTGATAATGGAAATGGCTGTGTCTACACCAACATCTTAGTGAAGGCAAGGGTTCAAAACAAGCAAGCCATTTGCACCAAGCAAAGGTTGGTTTTACCATTTTCTTAAATGTAGCAACCTTCACAATTTGATATTTACTAGGGAGGCTGCAAGTACAGACAAAGAATCTGCTGAATCATATCATATATGCAATTTTGAAGATTATCAAAGATGGTGAATATTTCCCTCAAGTTTTCAGCATGGATGAAACTGGATTTTATTGGAAAAGGCTGCCAAACAGAACTTTCATTTCAAAAGAAGAGAAGACAGCATCTGGGTTTGCATCTGATACCAAATTGGTTGAATTAGAAGCAGAAAAGAATGCCTTTGACAAAGATTATGATGTTGAACAACCAAGAGAACTAAAAATGAGTGAACTGGCTGATTCATTTGCTCAAGCAGAACTCATGGCAAGATTCTCTGAAATTGATCCAGTTAAAAAAAGTAGTAAGAAAGTGTGTAGAGAAATAAGAAATGCCTACCACTGCTATGTAGAAATCTATAGAGAGAAAATGAAACAGAGAAAGAGTCATCTGTTAGCCATAGATTCCTTCTTAGTAAGAACTGATCCAAATCAGTAGAAGCAAAAGACAAACCAACCCCAAGCACCAGCCAGAGTTCACCAGACAATTTCCCAAGCTACCCCTTGAAGAATTTAAGATGGAAGATTTAGATTACAAGGAGTTTGTAGACAGTCTTCCAAATCTCTCTTCCACCCAATAACTTCTCCAACCTTCCTCCTCTCCCATTCCCTTCATGACATGCAGCCTTCCCCTGAATCTTCGGTAAGTGTAGCAGATAGTAGTTTTTATGTTAAACATTAGTTTATTTTCAGCATATATATTATTAGTATAGCCTAACTGGTTAATTAAACATCTATTAACTGTTTTGTATGTTTTAAATAAGATATACTAAAAAAGTAAAAAAACAGCTACCCTACTTATTAGCAAATTATGGGTTTAAATTTTGGACTTGGAATGCATCCCCCCCCATTATAATATGGTGGCCTATGAAAAAATGGGTTTTGAGATGCATTATTTTGAAATATGGTTGCATTTCATGGGAGTGAATTAATCTTCCACTAAGCTAATATGTTCCAAAATGTACAGCAATACTCAACTATACTTAGTTGGAGAGGCAGAAATAGACCAGAAAGATCCAAATAACAAAGCTTCAACCACAAAGTCTTGATCTAAACCATTATGTGCATTTGTGAAAATAATTCTCTCACACACACGAGTGAGTGAGTGAGTTATACTAAATATTAAATACTACTGGCTTGTCTTTGCAAATTTATTTATACTATGTCTCATATTCTAAAATTTAAATTGTGCATTAAATTAGAAATGTAGTGATGTTTGTTTCTGCTCATAATTGTATGTGGAGTCAAACTTATGATTAGTAATAAATATATATATAAATATCTAAATATGTACATTGACAGTAATTCAACCATTTTATAGCTGTTTCCTTGATATAAGTAAGGCATATGATAGGGTGAACCACAATATTTTATTTTCAAAACTAGAAGACAGGAAGGTTCCCATGCACATATTAAATTCATTGAAATTTTGGTATTCCCACCAATCTTTCACTGTTAGGTGGGGTAATGTACTATCCAAGTGTTTTGGCTCCTCTTGCGGGGTGAGACAAGGCTCCTTGCTCTCCCCTATGCTGTTTAATGTGTATATTGACGGATTAATTGCTTCACTTAATGAGGCAACAGTAGGATGTTGTATAGATAACAAGGATAAATAACTTAGTTTATGCCGATGATATGGTGTTAATAAGTCGCTCTGTTAAAGGTCTGGATTGGCTACTACATGTCTGCGAAGTGTATTCACAGAAACATGATATTCTTTTTAATGTTACAAAAACTAAGGTTATGCAATTTCATCCTAAAAGCTGTAATCAGCCAGCTGATATAAGGTTTGAAATGAATGGTGAAGGAATTGAGGAAGTACAAGAGTTTAAGTATTTGAGTCAAACTATTTACCAGCTCCTTGAGTGATGACTCGGATATAAGAAAATCTTGAAGCCTGTGTGCTAAAGCGAATATGACCATAAGGAACTTTCATTTCTGTACAAGTGAAGCTAAAGAGACACTCTTTCATACTTTCTGCAGTAATATATATGGTCAGCAACTCTGGGTGAATTATAACAGGTCTTTTAGACTCTTACATAAATTACCCCCGAGATGCTCAGCTTCGCAAATGTTTGCTACCCACAATGTCCCAAGCTTCCAGGAGGTAACAAGACGTGCTCAACACAATCTAATGCAAAGAATTAAAAAATCAACCAACCCGATCATCCAAGCTATCCATGAGTCCTGCCATTTATCCTCTAAGTTATGGACTTCTTGGTACGAAAACGTCTGTCTGTAGCTCCACTTAACTTTGACAGTGCAGTATTATTTCTAATCAATTGTATATATTTCTATCCTTAGTATATGAACTGTCATTGTATTAATAATATTTGTCATATGGACTATAGTCTGTCAATAAACCTTTTCATTTTCATATATGGTGTCCAATAAGTCTGGAACCATAGGGCAAAATGATAAAAACAACAATAAAAATGCCAGAGAGACTTTTGGGGACTGTTTGTGAAATGAGCGAGGATGGTAGCAGCCGTGTCATCATTGGTGGATGTCCTCAGATGTCCACTGTGTGGTTTATCTCCTATGGATCCCATTTCCCTGAACTTTGCTACAAGTTTGCCAACACAGCTGTGTTATCGGTGTGCGGTCCAGATGCAATCTGTTAAATTCCTCAGTGACCTCCCTCTGACTCCAATTTCCTACGAGCAGAATTACCTGGATGCATTCTTCCTTACTCAAAGACATCATGGGCACTTGTATAAATGGAAAAACATGAATTACTTATTTTACCCTATGGTTCTAGACTTATGGGACACCCTGTATATATGTGTGTTGCTTCAATGGGATGTTTAACCACCTTTACAATATCCATGGTCATATGATGAAGGGAACCTACAGCTTTATGTAGAATCTGAACCACAGGTCACTACATCATCTGGATGCAGATTAATTTCCAATTAATCTCCAGACCCAATGACTTAACTTTGTTGATTGATGGGAAGCTGTGTTACAACAGTAGCCACAAAGTAGCCCATATTATTTTATATAATATATATATATATACCTAAATGTTATACATGTTATAATTTGATTTATCATTGAAGTAAAGCCGTACCCTGGTGACAATTATTTTTATATAATTTTATTTATTCAATAAGTCACACGCTAGTGTATGACTAATTTCCTCCTGAATGGAAGTCACATGCCAGTGACGCAGCTGGATCTTTGATTGCACCTGGGAGAGAGAATGGATTGTGAGACACTCACTTCTCCAAAGTTCTCAGGTGATGTCAACCACTAGCATGGTGGCATAGGCAAGTTCCATTCCTTTGAATATATAAGAAGAGGCTTAGTGCCCTTATGGCAGATTCTGAGGAGATGGGTCTTTGGGCTAAAATGGCAGGTTTTCAGTCCATTAATAGGAATTTGTTTGAGGTTTAAAATGACTCAAAATCACTACAAAATTATTATTGAATTCTTTTAATTTTCCATTTTATTATGCACAGCAGGGTTATCAATCACATTGATACCCAGTGTTAAAGGGAAGTGACCTGCTTCTACACCATCAATCAGTGAGGCTGCCAAGAAGACAAGGAAGCATTTTACCTTGGAAGATAAAATCAAGATTTTGGATGAGCTTGACCATGGGGGTTGGTGCAACTGTGATTGCATGTCAACATGTAGTCTGAGAGCACTATTCAGACCATGAAGGCAAGTAGCGAGAAAATTAGAAGCTCAGTTGGCAGATGTGTGATGACCCTGGCTTTCAGGAGGAGGGCGAGGAAGAACTGTTGGCAAGCCAGGAGGATGACCTATCTGCTGAAGACCTCACTGAGCTCACAACTAGGGAAGAGGAGAAGAGGAAAGTGCACAGCCCATCCATAAGGATTGGACAAGGAAGGACTTGTAGACATGGCTGGAGAAACTTGATGCACTACTTCAAGAGGCACACGAGAATAACCCTGGTATAGAGTGGAGCATGATGGTGACTGAAACTTTGCAGTGTGGGTCTTACCCATACCAAAACGCCCTAGAGAAGCTCATCTTGCAGCAGCAGCCAAAGAATACAAGCTTCTTCAAAGGAGCTCAGTCACCACCTCCTTAACAGTACTTTTGCACTTTTTTGTAGGTTAAATAAAGGCATTTATCATTTTTGGGTGTACATTTAACATGTAAACATATATCACACAATAATGTATTTTTGCATTAAACACAGGGTTCCATGGTCCCTAATCTGAATTATTGAGAGACTCCACCAGACATGGGGCTGGCTGAGGCCTGGCCTCAGGCATGTTTTGCAGGCCTTGGCCTCAAAACCAGCTGAAAAGTGGAAAGGCCTTGTGAGACCTTTGGGAATCCTAAATTTTTGCCATTTTTCAATTTATGCTATTTATATAACACTAATTATTTGAGGAATGATGCCCAATGGTAATATCAGTTTCAAATACATAAAATATGGTAGGTTTTCCCCTCAACACATCCATAACACAATCAGGGCTTGAAATTAACACCCACTCACCCACCAATGGCAGGAAGATTTCGGGTTGGGTGGGTACAAATTCTAAGTTATACACCCAGTTGGCAGGTAGATTTTGAAAGACTAATTATTAAAAACTACACTACAGTACACTATAAAAAATGAATGTATGTAATTCTCATTTTTAATTAAGAATATTTAATTCTCAGTTATTTTTTGATCTGGTTCTGATATTTTTTTTCATTTTTCTAATCACTTTATTATTCCATTTCAGAATAATTGAGATGTGAGATATTATTATAAATTTTGGGCGTGTGGATTTTTCTGGGCAGGTAGATTTTACTAAGTACCCACCCAGTTAGCAGGTAAGGGAAAAAGTTTATTTCAAGCCCTGCACAATATATCACATAATAATGGTGTTAAGGACTTAAGGCCTCATGAGGCCTCCCTCAAAATGCCTTGACCTCAGCCTCAAGGCCTTTTGAAAAAGGTTGGCCTTGGCCTCAAGGTCTGAGGCCAGGCCTCAGTCCCATGTTTGGACTCCACTGTACATAATACATGTGTGTGTGTGTGTGTGTGTGTGTGTGTGTGTGTGTGTGTGTGTGCGTGCTTAGTCTACAAATTAAGAGATTCTCAAATGAATAGATAGCTACTTACAAAAAACACTGTAGTTCCAAATATTCCAGCTCCAATAAGAAGAACAACATTGTTTTTAGAATTTTTCTTTGCATAATTTGCTGCCCATGATCCTTGAGGTACTGGCAATTCATTCATTGTGGGCTGTTTGAAGGGAGTTTTGGCATATGTACGCAATGAGTGTGCATTGTTTTGAAGCCTTCCTTAAAAAAGAAATGACAAATTTCAGAACACTGAAAACCAATGCAAAGTAAAATTTCCTTAAAGGTTTGGCTTAGCAGTCTTCTAGTTGTAATGCAGTACTAACTAATTATTAAAACTACCACAGCACAGTTCAGAACAAAGTATGGAAACAGAGTTGCAAATAATAGGGATATCTTAAATTTTTACAGCTTTTCAGTAACAGGCATAAGCTAATTAAATATTACTTTGCTACTGCTAGAATAGATATTCTAAGGCAGTGGTCTGCAAACTGGTGCTTGGACCCCAAGGAGTGTGGCAAAGGGTTACTCAATTCACAAAATTATTTCAAATGGAACAAGAAAATTATTGACACATTTAAGAGGAATCATATTTCTAATTTCAAAAGAACCATTCTGGTCCCCACCACTCCCTGTGCCCACCTGAAACCACCAATCTGCAAATGACTGTCCCCCTAACAATGGGGGAAAAGGTGCATAATTTTTTAAAAGTCTAATAAGGGGGGCACAACTGAAGTAGTTTGCACAGCACTACCCTAAAGGTTAAAGTACCAGACTGTACCAATGTTTCCCCTATTTATTTATTTATGGGGGTTTCAGTTAGTTTCTTTAGCCTCTCTGCTAACTTAGGCCCTCTATGAAACATTACAACAGAGAACACACAAGCCCTTATGTTAAAATTCCTAATACAGTGAGGCCTTGCATAACGAATGCCTTAAATAGCAAATTTTTGCTTAACGAATTACCTCCATAAGGCTCCATTGATTTAAATAACGATTTTACCTTGCAGAACGAATTTGGTAACGAAAAATGTAATAACACGTTTTCTGTTCAGTTGGAGGTTGGTAGCTGTCATGAGCAGTTGTGTACAACACAATTGCTCACTATTAAATTTTAATTTATTAGCTTTATAAGTGTATAAAACGTGTAGTCATGGCCCCTAAAAGACCTTCATCATCTGCTAATGCTCCAAAGAAATCCAGGAAAACTACCAGTCTCCAGATGAAGGAGGACATTATTAAAAAAAGTGAATCTGGAACGAGCACCAAAGATCTTGCTGCTGAATATGGATTGTCTGCCAGTACAATTTCGACAATTTTCAAGAAGGAAGAAATTATGAAAACTAAAGTAAGTGATGCTACAAGTAGACTTATTAAAGGAAGGGAAGCTATTGCTGAAATGGAGTTTTACTGATATGGATTAGAGAAAAGGAAATGGGGAATCCATTACTAAGGCATTCATTAGTGACAAGGCAGTGCAAATATATGAACAAATTAAGGAATCCCTTCCAGCATCAGTTGAAAGATATGAATCATTCAATGCAAGTTGTGGGTGGTTTGAAAATTTCAAGAGAAGGTCAGGAATTAAGAACATTATAAAGCATGGTGGGGCTGCAAGTGCTGATACTGAGGGAGCAAAGGAATTTAAAATAAAATTTGCAGAACTTGTTGAGGAGGATTATTATTTGCCTCAACAAGTTTTTAACGCCGACAAAACTGGCCTATTTTGGAAAAAGCTACCGAACAGAACCTACATTACTAGAGAAGAGTCCAAACTGCCTGGCCATAAACCAATGAAAGACCGGTTTACTTTACTTATGGCTGGGAATGCATCAGGGGACCTGAAGATTAAGCCTATGCTTGTGTATCATTCCCAAAATCCCAGGATATTCAAGAAGAAGAACCCATTTAAAAAATGGGTAAACAAGTGCAAAAAGGGTCAAAATTTGGGCTCTGGAACGAATTACTGAAAATCCCATTGAACTAATGCATTGCATAACGAATTTTTCAGTTAACGAATGACCTTCTGGAACGAATTAAATTCGTTATGGAAAGCCTCACTGTACTACTTTTTAAGCTTAATGACCTGCACAAGCTGAATATGCTTCCGTATTTAAAAAATATTCTATAAGGAAACTCCAGCATTAATTATGGAAATCATCACAACCAAGTAAACCATTCAGTGAACTTTTGGCATAATTATTTTTACTTTCACAAACCTAGCTCCACATTTAAAACATCAGAGATATCCCTATCATATGAAGGAGTTAATATCTAGAAACAAATTTAAAAGGGAAGAGTTGCCTAAAATTCTATATAATAAAAATGAAAAACAGCTTTAAAATGAGCCAAAGAACAGCTTTCTACAACAAGTAGGAGAGTTATAGATATTTAATGTCAAAGGGTCATGAAGGTTAGGTCAAGCTTTGGCAACCTACATTAGAACTGGGGGTCACAAACAAATTCTGGTTATAAATTTCTCTCCCATACAGTATAGGCTACCTCACTATGTGCCAAATTTCATTTGAATCAAAAATGGTCTACAGTATTTAAATGACTGATTTTGATTGATTTGACATGGATGGCTCTATAAGTATATATCTACTGGCTTAAAATATTGAATTCCCTTTTAAATTATATGACTTTTTATTTGGCTTTTGCAATGTCAGTAATTAAGTTATGGTATTTTAAAAATTTAAAATGTGAATTTCAAGTCACCCTTGCTCTCTTATGATGCTATGCTAAGGCCTATATATTTTATTGCCTTCTTGTTCTATTTTGCTACATAGCTAATAAATTAAAAATATATTTAGGGTAGACTGCCCAATGGGGATGCACCTTAGTGCACCTATCCAATAGAGAGGCAATCAGCAAAAAACTTTCCCTGTAAATAACAGAGGTGTCAATGCACTATATCTCAAATAATATCTTTATTACTATTTGTTGTTGCCACAAACTGTCAATCATATACTGTAATGATTATTTTTATAGTGTTGAACATGTCTCCAATGGGCAGTCTACCCTAATACATTCTCATACATATTTATGATGATCTATGCCTACAATGTACTAGAATTATAGTTATACATTTCTAAGCAGAATTCAGATTCATTAAATCGTTTCACTGTTACTCATTTTATAAAACCCAATATAAATCTCTCTCATTGTAATACTTTCTGATAAATATT
Organism: Bathynomus jamesi; assembly: GCA_023014485.1. Classification (NCBI taxonomy): domain Eukaryota; kingdom Metazoa; phylum Arthropoda; class Malacostraca; order Isopoda; family Cirolanidae; genus Bathynomus; species Bathynomus jamesi. The sequence continues at coordinate 605,509 of JAJOZX010000944.1, forward strand.
GGCATACCCTAATTATTATTTATTATGAAGTCTTCATACTTATTTTTTTACAATACTATATTCTATGCTAAAAATTCTTGGATTAACTCTATGAATATTGCTGCACTATTTTTATTCTGGCTCTGCCCAATCACACATTATACTCATTCTTAGGGGTGTCTAAGTCTAGGGTTGACCTAAGTCTGAATATTTACATGGGTCTTAAAGTTTTCCTAACCTCATCATGACATTACATCAATGCCATCACCATGATGATATGTCAGTGATGATATTACATTACATAATTTGGAAAACATGAAGCCACTGGGGCTTATCAAGGTTATCCAAGTCATGAGCAATGTTCCCTCTAAGGTGTGCGCGTGTGCGCGCGCGTTGTGAAACCCGCGCACACAGCAAAATAAAATGAAATGCGCACAGGCTCAAGCGTATCATGAGTCATGACAGTAAATGAAGTAATTTCTGGTTAAAAACTTTGATGATATGGTGACCAAAGCTGGGCACTTGCGGTTTTTTTTGCGGTACTGCGGTACTGCGGTACTACCGCACTACCAAACCGGTACCGCATAACGCAGTACCGCAAAAAATGCGGTAGCGGTACTGCTGTACTTTCAGCGATCCTTTGCGGTACTGCATTATGCGGTACCGGTTTGGTAGTGCGGTAGTACCGCAGTACCGCAAAAAAAACCGCAAGTGCCCAGCTTTGATGGTGACATTCGTCCTCCAAAATGAACAATTTGTGACCTTGCTAAGTTGATGGCAAAGCTGGGCACTTGCGGGTTTTTTTGCGGTACTGCGGTACTGCGGTACTACCGCACTACCAAACGGTACCGCATAACGCAGTACCGCAAAGGATCGCTGAAAGTACAGCAGTACTGCTACCGCATTTTTTGCGGTACTGCGTTATGCGGTACCGGTTTGGTAGTGCGGTAGTACCGCAGTACCGCAAAAAAAACCGCAAGTGCCCAGCTTTGGTTGATGGATATTGGGGAACTTTCCTAGCATCTAGTGTGGACTGTGAGCGTGGCTTCAGTTTAATGAATTCTATAAAGAACAAATTAAGAAACCGCTTGAAAGAAAATCATTTGGACATGCTCATGCGAATTAAAAGTTACCTGAATGATGAAGGATGTATTAATCTTCATAGAGTTTATTTGGAATGGGCAAATGCTAAAGATCGTAGGGAGAAATCATAATCATACTTAAATGAAAGGCACTTTCATTTAATGTTATTTTGATTATATTTTATTTTATTGAATTTTATTATTTTTTATGTTATTCCTATTTTGTGAATGGATAAAATCATGTATTAATCTTGATAGTCTATTTTAAATTGCTAAATGCTAAAAATTGTTTTGAGAAATGATAACTAAAATAGTAATTTTCAATTAATGTTATTTTTATTTTACTTCTTTATTTTGTTGAATTTTATTTTACTATTTTTTATTTTATTCATATTTTTAGAATGGATAAAATGTTTTCTTTTTTAAGAATATATAATACTGTAAACAGTTTTTTTTAATAACCATTTAATAGTACTGTAATGATCAAGCTATCACCTTATGGAAATAATATTTATTAAGTATTTAATATTTATATATATTTCATTTTGAAGATAATAGCGCTCAGAAAAGTTTGCACAATTTTTCACCATGAATCTAAATGTATGCACAACGAAAATTTCTTGCGCACACGGACTAAAAAGAATTAGAGGGAACATTGGTCATGAGCTATATTTTATAATAAAAATGTGCAAAAATGTTAATCTCAAGTTAGCTAATTAACATAAATAACTATTTACAGAGTTATACTGACAGCCTTTTTCTCACTTGTGGACCCATAGAAGAATATGCATTATTTTTGAGGACCCCTTAGTGAAAATAATTTGTATATTTTAATTTTATGTGAATTAGAATATAGTGGGCCCCTTCTTTTTGTGTTAAGCCATTTTCTAGTATTTATCACATTTTAAAAAATTTATGCTATCTACCGTATCTTTGAATTTTAGCTCATATGGAATGCAGATTGAAAAAAGGGTAGTGAAATGTCCTATCTCTGGATTTGTGCAGGTTGGGGATCACTGTATTATGCCCTCGAGTTATTCTATCAGACTTTAATAAGAAAAGTTACATCTAAATTGTCCAAACCTGAAAGCAATTTGAACATCTGTATCATATCTCCCCTCAAACAGTGTCTCATAAAACTAAACATGCCCAGTTCTTTTTAGATAGATATAAGGTGGGCACACAAAAGCATAAGTGGGTGCCATTTATGCACTGCTGGGTACTTCCACATATTAGGGCTTGGCGATAACTGCCAATATTGTGATAGCTGATTGCCGCAGAAAAACAGTGATAAACACCACCATTTTTGTGGAAAATGATAATCGTCATAGACAAGTTTTTAATGTAAAATTTTATAATTTGACAAATTCAGTATTCATGTCATATCATGTTATGCCAAGCCAAGTAATATAGCATGGCCTGTTAACCATTACAAAGTAATGACATGCACAAATCATCATGCATGCAAGCATTGTCTGCAACTAGCTGCTACAACTGCATGCCTTACACAGTCATGTTATGTCACACACACATGTAGCAGATATGGATGGATTCATTCAATCATCAAATATCATCAATATCACAATTATCATCACAGAAAATGGCGGTGATTATCATCAGTGATTTTTTGGCAATTTCCAAGCCCTACCACGTATTGCCCACAGCAAACTACGTCATTGGCCATAGACTTTATAAACACAATATTGTTATTTTGAGGTTAACTCACTGTCTACCATTCTTATTTTGTGTAAAAAATAAATTTCTCAAGTACCAAGCTACTTTTTAGCTTACAGTAACATTATTGTACATGATTATTATAATGTACATACTGTACAGTATTAAAACTGTACAATATTATTATTAATATTATGAAGAAATAGTTAAAAAACTTTGCAATTAATTTACATAGTACAGTTTAGTTACTTGGACAGTAGATTTAAGAAATACATCACACATTTGTATAAAATGTTAAAATACCCAACAAATTTTATATACAAATAATCTGATACTTTGTACAAAAGTTTGAAATATCCAACTAATTTCATACTGTCTGGTTAATTCGTACCTTCTAGATTATTCAAGAAGGGTAGAGCCGTGAAAGCGGCAAATTAATGGGGTTTAAGTGTATAATGCTAAGATTATTTCCCTGTCTGACAACCTATAACCAGTTTCCTTGCATCTCCTAACTAGTTTTCATTATATCTACCATTATGGATGACTTTGCATTTTTGAACATTAAATTCTACCTACCATTTACTAGCTCAGGCAGCTAATCTATCAAGATCATTTTGTTGCTTACAAGAATATCCCTGTTATTTCACCAAGCTTCCAAAATTCCTTTGAATTTTCTTCATAGTCAAATTACCCACTGAAGTCACTTGGGAAAACTCCTATATTTCAACAAAATGTCAAAATATCCAACAAATTTCAGAACTTTGCTGTAATTCAGGCCTTTGGCTATTTTGACAAGGGTAGAGCCCCAAATGCGTCAAATTAGTGGGGTCTGAGTGTATTACGACTAAAAGAATTGCATTTTATTTTATATTATGAGAATTTTATGATTAGTTATATTTATGCATTGATTACACAGGTCAACAAAAAAACTTTTTTTTTTCATTGCCAAGGAAATTCGTATGAATTTAGGGTATTTTGGGGTTGCTGAATTCCAAAATGAAAGTAGTTTTTCCGATTTGGCTCTAGTTCTTGAGATAATGAATACCCTCAATTAATAGGAAACGTAACCATAACGCGTGCATATGGGAAACTACCGGAACATTCTAGATGGTGAGACTGAATAAAATGCCATTATGTATTTCACGTGTTTACTTTTGTATGATTTGAGACAATTTCAATGCGATTTGTACGTAGGCTCCGCCTGAACATTAAATTTTTTGCATTTTTACGTGTTTCAATGGGGTACCAATTATCTCATAAATTAGAGCCAATCTAGCAAAACCGATGTCATATTCGGAATCAGCACCACAAAGTTACCCCAAAATCACTCTAATATGATTGGCAATAAAATGAGTGTTGACCAGTGTTATTGATTGATAAAATAAATTGCTAACATCAACCTGAATTTTTTTATTTTTAATATTAATTTTATTTAAATTGAATGGCAATATAAGTAAATATGCAGGGTAATATTCATTTTAGCACACATCAGTATTTTTCAATTAAAACATTTTTTTCTGGTAAATTTTTAGTCATTTTGCTCAAATCTGACATCCATTTCCTGTGTAACTATGTATTTTTTGAGATATCTTCACTTAAAAATATCTAGGTTTTATCTAGTGATTTTACCATTCTTTTATTTTTTTGCTCCTCATTTAGTAGCCATATTCACATGTTGATTTTTTCACTCTTCATTTAGTTATCAGCCATATGTATTTACAAACTGTATCCCCCCAAATAAGGTGATAAATTACATGCTTTCCTTGCTAGGTTAGGGTTAGGTTAAGGTTAGGTTAGGAAAGATACACACATTTTTTCTGTTTAATTTTTAGTCATTTTGCATGAATCTGATATCCATTTTCTGTGCAATTGTGTACAGGGTGTCCATAAAGTCACGCATCATAGTAAAATACATTTATGTTGTTTATTTATTTAGTATTTGTTTGAAATGATTCCCACCAATCTCAAAACATGTTTGTAAATGAAAAAGCAGGTTTCTTTGAATGTTCCTCAACATATTTGGCCTGATGGAGACAAATAGCTAAATAGACATTGTTTATGTTCCTATGATGCATGACTTTATGGACACCCTGTAGTTTTTGTGATAGGGTCATTCTCTGTCAGATCAACCAGTGCCTAACACCCTCATCTCTCAGATTTTGCTGAAATTTGGTTTATAGGGAGTTTGTGGGCCCTGAATCCATTTCTGAAATTATAAGGTCAATCCGACCAACGGTTCAAGAGATATGACCTCGGGAAATTTGAGGTCACTTGCGAGGTCACTAACATTTGGCGACCCATAACTTGGGTAATAATGGTCACAATTATATAAAAGTATATATATTTAGAATCAGAAAACGACAAGGAATCCAAATATGCAAGTTTTAGAACTCTAGGTTGAAAAATAAAAAAGTTACACTGTAACCAAAATTTGAGGTCACGATTTGACCTCTGGGGTATCAAATGAGAATTTTTTTTTTAAATGTAAAAAATGAAGGCATAGGCATTGGCTATTAGAATCAGCAAAAAAAAGTTTGTTTATGTTAGTATTTTTCATGTAACTAACATATAAGTGAACACCATATTCATAAGTTGTGCGTCAATTCTACCTATTTTTTCACACAAGCTCATAATTTGACCTATAGAAATTAAAATTACATTTTTTTATAGATATAAAAACAAAGGCAAAAAATGTAAAATTGTATTTCACTGCTAATCTACACTGGCAATAATAGTTATAATAGTGAAAGGGGAAGACCTACTTAGAGGATTCATGTGCTAGCCTAATACAATTTTTGCATGCTCGATGCTCTCATCAATTTCTTTTTGTGGAAAAATGTATTGAATTCTGCTGCCTCCTCTTAGGGTAGGACAACTCATCACAGTTAATATATGATGTCCTGGCACTGCACATGAATCCTTGTTTGATGGATAATAATATGCACTTGATCCTGATGACCCAGAGGGATGTAGAAAGTTCACAGTGAAATCTTCAAACTCTTCACAATATTCCTCCACAATTCCATACCAAACTTGCATGTCATAAATGCAGCCAACATACTCTCCTGGTTTGACACATTTTAGGTGACCAAGCATTGCAGGTTCATTAGTAAAATGACTTTTCCTTATTCTTTTCTTTTCTCCAATGCCACTTGAAATGGGATACACCATCAGTTCTTCCTTGTTTAGGGGAACAAATCTATGATATTTCTGAGTTCCAGGAATAGCCCTACTATCCTTGAATCGATGTTCCAACCGTTCTTCTGCATCTTTCAAATCAGCTGTAGTTACAAAGAAAAAATTTAGCTTCTTGCTCAAGTTTTCTTCACAAAACTGAAACATGTGTTCTGGTGTAAGAATTTGCCTCTCTGTAGTTCTCTGCAAACTGGCACGAGCAGTAGCTCTTTTCACTGTTCCTCCAATCCCATCACATGCATTTTTGCCATGGGATGTAGCAAAGAAGTGCCATTCACAAGACAGACCAAAATCCTCTTCATGATAACAGAGATTTGTGAAGTTGTATCTGTTCTTATATTGGCCAGCACATCCATCTGAGAAATAGTGCACCTTCTTCAATTGTGGGCATCTGAATTTAACATATGTCATAAGCTTCAATATGAATGAGTAAACCATTATAGTATTGTGTTTTAGTGATGCAGATAAGAAACAGACACTAAAATGGCTAAGTTCCTGGTCTGCAGATAATCTATAATAGATGACAAAAGGGTGAACTGTACACTGTGAATTGTCCCAGTGAAACCCTTGGGCAGCATCCTGGACAATGAAAGAATAATTCTCAGAGAAATCACCTACTATAACTACCTCGCTCTGAGGTGGTAGTGTTTCTTTCAACTGCTTGAAGTACTGTGATTGTTGCTGAGCAACAAAGTGATGACAAACCATGCGGGATATTTTCATGCTTAGGGATGATAAGTATTCATGAAGTGGCTCCACCTTATCAACCATTGTACAACAGTCAACAGTCACCCATTGCTTGTAAGATATTTCATTTGGAGCTGATTTCACACTGTCAAGTAACTCAAGAAAATCCAGGACACCCTCTTCTCTTGGGCAATCATTGCAAAGTTGCATCATGCAAGTCTCTCTTTCTGTACTGCAGACACTGTAATCCATAAGATCCTTGTATGAAAGACCTCTTTCTCCCATTGCACCTTCAGCACTGATAACTTTCACGCAATCCTTTTGGCCAGGACACATACAACTAACCTCTTCTGACTCATAGAATCTTCTAACTATATCTTTGTGTTCTTCAGATATCACTTTTCCTTTGCTCATTAGTGGAATCTTCGGAAGGATTCCATGTTCTGATTTAAGTGAATGGCTTCTTTTCACCATGTATGTTGTAGTTTGAAAGAAACTAGCTGTTTTTTCAATTGTGTATGGTGAGAGTGTCAATATTTGTAGTTTGTGATGGTGACATTTGCTCTCCAGGAATGACTGTTTCAATTCATTCATTAATTTGTCTAGATGTTTTTCAGATTTAGTTTCAGGTTTTGAAGTACCACTTACCTCCTCGGTAATTTGAACACCATAACAGAGTTCTAGCCTCTCCTTCAGGTGTTTCTGAGCAGATGATAGCTTACCACGAGCCTTGCGCTTTTTCTGGCTTAATGACAGCCCTTCTGAAAAGAACAGAAAAAAAGGTTTCACACACCTGAATATTAGTAATTAAATATTAATTATAGTACCTTAAATGCTATATAATTGGCTATATAGTAGATCAAACAGACCTTGTAGTAAAGTATAAGTTATATTAATTTATTACTTACTTTTTTAACTGGTGTTTGGTCCAGAAATGCTAGAACTGGTTCAACTGAAGTTGAAGGATTTTCCTTTATCAAGCAATCACTGTCATTGTCCAGATCTTGAATTGAAGAGATGTTACTCAAGCCACTGATAGTAGATGATTCATTTGAATCCTGCTCAGACTCGTTGTTTTCAGTGGTACTAAGTATAGTGGGGTTTTTCATTATCAGTGTCCAGCAGTTCACACACAACAATGAGTCTTTTTTCACTCTTCCAGCACATTTTTCAACAAGTACATCAGTCACTTTTCTAAGATTGATTGTTATGCGTTTCTTGTGTTTTTGAATAGGGTCCTGGCAGTATTTCAAGTGCCAAACCATTGTATTTTGATCTGTAAAGATATAGGATTTACAATTAGGTAATATATATTTTTTAGAAAATATATAGCTATACACACTTAATATTTTAGGCCTTGATAGTCTCTGAGGCTCATTAAAACACCATACCCACCAGCCACCCACAGTGCTGGCTGGAACTGTACTAACCTGTAGACAAGGAATTTTGCAACTATCTGTGTTGATTCTGCACTTAGACAAGTAGCAACATGTTTCAACAGGTTTGTTTAGGCTACATGTGAGCTTAGTCTTCCCCTTTCACTATTATAACTATTATTGCCAGTGTAGATTAGCAGTGAAATACAATTTTTATTAAATTCTTGGAGCTTGAGGTCAAATTGATAGCTAAGATAAAAAATTCCTTGAAATGACAAGCAATTTATAAATATGGTGTTCACTTATAAGTTAGTTACATGAAAAGTACCAACATAAACAAACTTTTTATGATTGTTTCTATTAGTCAAGAACTCTGACTTTGTTTTTTATATCTATAAAAAATGTAATTTTAATTTCTATAGGTCAAATTATGAGCTTAAGTGTGAAAAAATAGGTAGAATTGACGCACAACTTATGAATATGGTGTTCACTTATATGTTAGTTACATGAAAAATACTAACAAACAAACTTTTTTTTGCTGATTCTAATAGCCAATGCCAATGCCTTCATTTTTTACATTTAAAAAAAATATTCTCATTTGATACCCCAGAGGTCAAATCGTGACCTCAAATTTTGGTTACAGTGTAACTTTTTATTTTTCAACCTAGAGTTCTAAAACTTGCATATTTGGATTCCTTGTCGTTTTCTGATTCTAAATATATATACTTTTATATAATTATTACCCAAGTTATGGCTCGCCAAATGTTAGTAACCTCGCGAGTGACCTCAAATTGCCCGAGGTCATATCTCTTGAACCGTTGGTCGGATTGACCTTATAATTTCAGAAATGGATTCAGGGCTCACAAACTCCCTATAAACCAAATTTCAGCAAAATATGAGAGATGAGGGTGTTAATTTCAATTTTTTTTGGTTGATCTGACAGAGAATGACCCGATATCTTCAAGTGAAGATATCTCAAAAACTACACATTTACACAAAAAACAGATGTCAGATTCCTGCAAAATAAGGTAATTATTCATTTTATCCCTGCAGGTTGATTTTGATATGAGAAGAGTATGATAATAAAACCCCACTCTAATAAGAGTTTACTTCCACAACAGTTTCGATGCCCACTGGCATCCTCTTTGGGTGGATACAGAAAAATGAATGAAGGTTAGGTTATGTTTTTATCATTATATTTTGACCTTCACATAGAAAAGTGAAGTTGTTTGCATTTAATATGAAAAGTTTTTCTGGTGTATTTTGGTGAGTTTTATTAAAATCTGACCTTCATTTCTTGTGCAAATGAGCAAATTTTGGACCAAAATACACCAGAAAAACCCATTCTCATAATATAGCTAACCTAACCAAAACCTAACCTATGCTCATTCTTCTGGTTCTAGGTTTTCCAATTCATTTTCCCAGACAATTATTTATTGATGTCCAGTCTGACTTGTGCAGGTTTAGGTCAGAATATGGCAAGTCCATTTGGCATGGGTCTTGCTTACATTTGTGGAGAGAAGTTTGTGAATATGTGGCATGACATTGTGGTTGGAGTGTATAGTTGGTGTTATAACAATGTAGTCAATTGTAGTTGCATTACTTGTCAGCACTAAATCTAGGGTATTTTTTTTTCTAGTTGGGCAGTGAACATGCTGTACCAAGAGGAGTTTTTCCATAAACTCACCCAGGTGTTTTGATTTGGACCTTTTTGTCCCTGATTTCATACCACCATATTGGTTCCAGGTGCAATTTGAGAGATTAAAGTATCCTGTAATGATTAAATCTCAGTAATTATTGAATGTTTCACCAACACTGAAATTAATATCCAAAATACATTTTGGGCATTACCCAATTTCTTTCCAGAACTTCAGTGACCTCTAGATGGGAGCTATCTAAGGGGGCTATAGATATTCACTACAGTAGTATTATATCTTCTTTATTTATACTGAGCATGATAATTAGGATTTCACAGGCTCCATTGGGGTGTGTTTCTGTTAGGGATGTGCCGGATATCTGGTTGCTATCCGGCACTATCCAGCACTTTTTCAACTATCTGGTATTTACTTAAGTATTTAATTTTTTATTGACTAATTTTGCTTTCTACTTGTTAGTTGAAAAAAATAGTTCTTGAAGTTTGTAAGCAATATGAGCATCATTTGTTGACCAAAGAGCTATTAGTAACGAATGTGAGTATGACATATACTAAATTATTATACAGGTAGTAAGGAAAAGTTTAAACATAAATCAAAAAGATTAATTTTATTAACTCACTTCCATTTATACTTGAAAAATAAATTCAGCCAAAGAGCTAATAGTAACAAAATGTGATATTACTAGATGATCACACAAGTAGTTAGAAAAGAAAAATAATTGTTCAAATCAAAATGAAGACTCTTCGTTATAAGTCATCGCTACTTTCCATTTAAACTCAACAAAATTCATGAAACTTCATTTATTCTTGCTCTCTGTATTTGAGATTTTTCATTATGAAAAGAAGCCTTTCAGCGTTTGATGGCAGCAGTCAATTCCTATTGTCTGCATAGACTCACCCAGCTGCACTAAATAACCTTTCAGAGGCTACAGAACTGGGAGGTGCATAGAGGTATTTCAGGACCATTGGTTTTAATGAGGCCAAATGGGGCAAGTTCATACACCACCAGTCCAATGGATTGTCTGTTCGATTTATTGCAGGCATAGAGATATTTTTCTAATTCTGAAGCATAGAAACTTTTTCTGGATTTTATTATTTTAGGACTTATAAAAGTACTTTCTCCTATGGAGTGGCCAACATCCATGGTCTCATTGGCACTACTGCTACTGTCTCCCTCATCATATGCTTACTTTTGTTTGTACTGGTCAAAACAAGCCCAGATATCCTCATGCATTTCTTAACTATCAATATTCAAGAGCAGGAGGGCACTATTATACGTTTTTTAGAATTACATGTAATGGATTAGGCATGGCTTGCAATCAATATGTTGTACACTGCTTGTTTGAAATCTATTACTCAGTATGATGAAGAATACGGGCCTGTAAAGTGATCATGAACGCACACATGCACTTGTTAGTTGTTACCCTTGCAACACCCACACAACGACAGAGCAAAACAAGGTGACATGTGGGCATCATTGCCAGATCAGTCCTGCTATTTCTCTGGGAATAACAAGGCGAGAATTCTGGATGTTTCTGAAATTTCCAGATTAGTTACTATTTAAAGCTAATATAATGTATTTCGCAACGTGAAGCTATTTTAATGTAACAGTACTCAATCGTTCATTGTGAATACGTAAAAATTATTATGAACAAGTTAGTACTAAGCAATCAGATATTTGTTCATAATAATTTTTATCATAAAAAATTATCGTAAGTTAAGGTATTAAAACGCACATACACACATACATCTTACAACACAGTGTGAGTGCACACATGGTACCTTCCTAGCAGCCGTACAATGACTAAAAGGAAAAATAATACAGTTTTAGTTGGATCTGTTTTGCACTAACACAGATGTTTTGCTCTATTATTGAACAATGCTACTGCTGGCTAGTTTACTTAGCTATTAGCCATACGAAAGAATATATAGTATATGCTTATGTTTCAAACTGAGTCATATTAAAAATTATTTACCAGATATCCAGTATCCGGCTATCCAGTAAAATTACTATCCAGCACATCCCTGGTTTCTGCGAGGGCTATAACTATGCTAGTAGTATTTTCCACTAGGCTCTTTATGTAAGGTACTTTGGTACCGTATGGTTTGAGTTTGGGTAAAGGCCCTGGATGTTTGTCTATTCAAAACACCTTAAAATATATTTTTTTCATAATTCCATAACTATTGAAAATATCTACTACACAAAGCATACAAAAACATGCAGAAAAAAAAATTAGCACCAAACTCAATGATGCCCCTTAGCTGCATAATTAGGTACCGTAGATTTTTTGAATGACTTGCCTTGCCATATGATGCCAAAAATAGTAGTTCATTAGTTAATTTTAAGAAAAATTTGGACACTTTCATGAATGAGAGTTTATAGATTGTAAATAGTGTACATTGTTAGCTTAAGTTATGTACGGTACTTTGGTAGCTCTGTAAATAGTTGTACGTTAATTAGCTGACTTGGGATTGACATTTTGCACAATTTCATTTTAAAATGTAGCTCATGACTTGGATAACCTTGATAGGCCAGAGTGGGGGTCTTTTCCATTTGGGGGCTAGCAGCAAATTTTAATGAAAATCAGTATACTAATGTAGTTTTGGTCACTGATTTCAAAAATAACTTACTTTTTTTTGGAGAAATGAAAAACAAACATGTTAGAGCACTTTAAATAATTAATGTGTTTTAACTAGCTTAAACTAATTACAGAGGATTGCGTTAAATTTAGCCAGAGTCACAAACTGCTGTTGTTTATGAAAAAGTGCTCTAAGTATGTTCCTTTGATAAAAATACCCAGTTCTTTCATTGCCAAAAGCGCCAGTCAAATGGTAAAAAGAGCAACTTTATAAAGAATACATTTTTTGAAGGATCCCAGCAGATCTGTAAAAGTAGCAGAAAAAAAATCAAGAATTAATGCCTGGTTAGGTCGATTGGTCATTATGCAGAAAATGACATGGCCTGAAGTCAAATTCAAAAATATATTTTTCTAGTGTATTTTGGTGTGCTCTGTTCAAATATAACCTTCATTTCTTGTGCAAATGAAAAGAAATGTATGTTTTGGCCATGCAATGACAACTGTATTTCTGTTCATTTGCACAAGAAATGAAGGTCATATTCGAACAAAGCACACCAAAATACACTTGAAAAATGTATTTTTGACTACATTTTATACAATAAAGCATAACCTAACATATTCATATTACGAGATCTCATAAACGATGCATTACCACAGGAAACGTGCAAAACACCTCAAAATTAACCAGAAAAGTTTGCTCTCATCATTTTTGTTTAAACTAACGAAAATATCACGACTTAACCTAACCAATCATCAAGGGCGTACAGTTGACCTATCCAGGAATTCAGTTGACCTAACTGAGCATTCAATTAATCATTTAATTAATCATCTAGGGCACATGATGAATCAAGTTCTCAAAGTTGAAACCACACGAACGGCACATCATAATTCTATCACAAACGCCACCAAACTGAATCCAATTAGAAAAAAAAAATAGCCAGAACAGAAACCAACAAACTAAGTTGCAGAGTAACATGACATCATACCACCCCCGACTACAAATACGCTAAATAAATAAATAAATAAATAATTAATATATATATATAATTATTTTCTACAATAATTTGCACAAAAAAATGAGTGACAAATTTGAATAAAGTGACTAAAACTACCTCATAAAAAGTTATTTTGATTTACAGGTCCACCACATGTCATTTAAAACCAGGGCTGTGGAGTCATTGATAAAATTTACCGACTCCAACTCCGACTCCAAAAATTTTAACATTCCGACTCTGACTCCAGAAATCTGACTTGTATAATTACGACTCCGACTCTGATGGAATGTTAAGGCCAAATTGATTACGATTAGCTTTATTAGGCCAATGGAGATTCATAAACAAGGCATTTCATCACCACCACATGACTCATCAGGTTACTTAGTGGCTGTAACTATGCCTTAATGGCTTTTTTTCTCTTTATTCAAAAATTACAATAAATCCCAAAATACAAACTGATTGAAACTTAAACAAAATAAGATTATTATTGGTTTAACAAATTAATAAGATGTTTTTGTATTATTATAAACATCCGTAACAAAATGTACTAACCTAAACTGAATTTGTTCTTAAAAAAAGGATCGCTTCCATTAAATCTTCTTTCAGTGATGCTTATCAAAATTATTAAATTGAAATCTAAAAATCTGAAAAAGATTTAGGGTTGCTAGTACAAAATTTTTAAATTTCCTTATTATTAATTATGTTAATTAATTAATTATAATCCTTATTAATTATAAGCAACTATGTTTATATATTATTTATATATTTATATGTTATATATTATTTATTATTTATATATTATATCATATATTAAAACATTAAGTTAAATCTATTTTATTCATAAAATTGAGCTAGGCCTAGGCCTAGGCTGCTATGGTTATAATTGAAGGATTTGCACCGACTCCAACTCCATCCAACTATGCACTTCTGACTCCGACTCCACTCAAAATTGACCGACTCCGACTCCTGACTCGGACTCCACAGCCCTGTTTAAAACATATTAACCTTGCTTTGTTCGAATATGACCTTCATTTCTTGTGCAAATGAACAGAAATACAGTTGTCATTGCATGGCCCAAACACACATTTCTGTTCATTTGCACAAGAAATGAAGGTTATATTTGAACAGAGCACACCAAAATACACTAGAAAAATATATTTTTAAATTCAACTTCAGGCCATGTCATTTTCTGCATAATGACTGGTTCATTGAATGCCTGGCTAGGTCAATTGAAGGTAATTGTTACTTTTCAGCCCAGACTGCTATTTCCCATGAAACCTAGGTTTTTCTCATGGTTTTTGATGTGATTAATGCGAATCTGACCTTCATTTCCGTCGGAAATGACCTGTTGTTAAGATATACCCAATCCCCTACCCCATCAATATTGGGAAACCTGTGGGGAATCATTTTGGTAAATATTCGTTTTAATGCCCATTCAGGTATGTGTTTGAAAATATGTTTTTCTGGTGTTATTCAATGCATACTATTTGAATCTAACCTCCAGTTTCCCAGGAAATGAATAGTTTAACCTAACCAACCTAAAAGTACCTAACCTAACCTATGTTATTACATTATCATTTGTATAATTTAAGTCTCGGGGGTACGAGGGTAGAGCCCCCGTAAAGATCATGCATGACAAATTGATCAATATTGATCGGCATTTTAGCGTCGGAAAATCAAAAATATAAAATATAAAACCCTATGCTGATCAATTTGTGATGTACGATTTTTATGGGGGCTCTGCCTCCATACCCTTGAGACCTAAATTATACAAATGATAATGTAATAACATATTCATGTTAGGTTAGGTACTTTTAGGTTAGGTTGTTAAACTATTCATTTCCCGGGAAACTGGAGGTTAGATTTGAATAGTATGCATCGAATAACACCAGAAAAACATTTTCAAACATACTCGAATGGGCGTTAAAACGAATATTTACCATCATTTTGGGAGGGGGGGAACTTATCATTTCCAATGAAAATCAAGGTAAGAATGTCATGAAACAAAAAAACCATGAGAAAAACCTAGGTTTCATGGAAAACCATGTCGATTCTAAATTTGAATTGAAAACAAGAGGAAGCAGATCGGTCGGTAATTTGCTGGATTGGGTCACATGACGAAATAGAGGCCTGTGCTTGGCTACCTCAAAAATGTTTACATAGTTCATTGCTAGATGGTGCCACCTCCTGTTATGGCAGCGACAGAATACCCCTTCAAAAAAAAATTTTTTTTCAACAAAATAACTCTTAAACTAAACATGTTTTGTACCTGTTGAGACATTAATGTAGAACCCTTCAAAATTGCCAGGAAACATTCTGGGCTGAATGCCTGGCTAGTAGGGTGTTTCATACCTATAGGGTAAAATAAAAATGAGCTTGGAGTTTTAATCCACACATTTCTCCGTATTCTAAAGAACAAGAAAACACGTTTGTGCAAGTTTGAACCAGATCGCGCTGCATTTAGAGGTCCCCAACTTTGACGACTTTTTGTCAGTTCATTTCTCGCCTGCCTGCAGTGAAGATGGTTTTCTTCGTCACTTGAGCGGTTCATGTTGTATAGCCTATTGGACAACTATGGAGGTAATTATATATGCTACTAATTATCTCATTTTACTGTGGTATTGAAATTTATTATTATTTAATTTCTGTCATTTTACTGTGGTAGTGATATTTATTATTAATATTACATGAAATTAATTAGTCTGTTGCATATTGGACAACTAAGCTGGTAATTATTTATGATACTCATTAATGTAATTTTACTGCGGTATTGAAATTTATTTAATTAATGAATTGTCAAAGAGAACGTAGTGTACACGTATCAGTTTTATAAATAAAGAAAAGCAGTAACTGCGACTCGAACCAGTGTCATAGCCGTTTGGCGGCATCGCTCAAGTCGGCATACACAGCACGCTATCCACTCCCTAGATGGTGTAGTGGATAGCGTGCTGTGTACGCCGACTTGTGCGATGCCGCCAAACGGCTATGACACTGGTTCGAGTCCCAGTTACTGCTTTTCTTTATTTAATTAATGAAATTAATTACGATGTGAAATTATTTCTATGGAATTATTTAGTTTGTTTTCTTTTCCAGGTGTCTACCAGAGCGAAAACAGAAGTGTTTCTTATTGGCTAGACGGATGCGAACATCACATCAAGTGGCCTTCCAACTCAGTTGCAAGTACTCAAAAAGTACTTTTACCACCAAAAGGAGCAAAAATTTGGACGTACTAAATGCCTGAACCTGTGCCTGGATGCCTCTCTCATATTTTGGGAGAGAGCGAGAATCCCCATGATGCGTCGAGATTCGGCCTTGAGGAAGATGGAATCCCTTCTCAAGGAATACGACCGGCTTGTGAAGCACAAGTCACATAAAGCAGAGTCCTTCCGAGTGAAGGAGGCGATGTTCAAGGAGGCAATAGCGAAGGAGATCATGGACATTGCTCATTCACAGGCTAAGGAAATGATGAAGAATCAGGAGGACATCCACTTTCTCGACATGCAGCGTGAAGATCCAAATTCCTGCAGCATGGGCCCTGTTGACATGAAGCTTCACTATAAGGAGATTAGGAAAAGGAAGAGGCTGGACAAGATTAAGGAACAACAGGAGAAGGCCAGGAAGGAACAAGGAGCTGCAGAAGATACGGGGGCTTTAGTGATTTCAACTTCGTCAGAGACTGACTCAGATGTCGTTGACCCAACCGTGGAAGTTTTTCCATCCTCCTCCAAGGTAAATACCAAGAAGCGACGCAGGAATCTGATCTCACAGGATGTGACAACTACCTACGATCAGCTGAATATTTCGTACCGCGATTCAGCTATGTTGTACGCTGCAGCAGCTAAATCACTAGGTTTTGACTTGGATGAACTGTCCATTTCTGCCAGTACCATGTACCGCACACGCAAGGCTCTCAGGAAGGTGGCTGCTGAAAGTTATCAATCCGACGAAGTTTGTCCTGGTCAGCCTCTTGTCTTGCATTGGGACGGTAAGCTCCTACCTGACAATGAGCAATGGAAGGAGAGCGTTGACCGGATCGCAGTCCTCGTCTCTGGCAATGGCAAGAAGTTGCTCGGCGTTCCTAAGGTGACATCCGGAACCGGCGAGAAGATAGCGCGAGTTTGCTTGGATTTGGTCAAGGAACACAGGATGGAAGAGCGCGTGCGGGGACTGTCTTTCGACACGACAGCGTCGAACACTGGGATTCATATCAGGGCCTGCGTCCTGATTGAGAAAGGTCTTGGCAGAGAACTCATGTACTTCCCCTGTCGGCATCACATCTATGAAGTCATCCTCAGCTCCGTCTTCAAGCGTGCATACGGCCCTTCAAGTGGCCCCGATATACCCGTTTTCAAGAGGTTTCAGGCACAATGGAAGTTCATCGACCGGTTGGACGTGCGGCCGTACGATTTTGCTCAAGTCAATGACTCTATGAGGGAACTGAGGGAGAAGTCAGTCCTGCTGGTGAGAGGGATGGTGAGCACGTCGCATCAGCGCGATGACTACAAGGAACTGCTACAGTTGGTTCACATCTTCCTGGGAGAAGCAAAAGTGGTAGATTTCCCTCTCAGAGCCCCTGGCGCTTACCATCACGCTCGATGGATGGCGATAGCCATCTACTCCTTGAAAGTAATTCTACTGAAGAAGCAGTTCAAGATGTCGAGTCACGAGTTGGAAGCTCTGACAGCCGTAGGGGTCATTCTCTGTCAGATCAACCAAAAAAAATTGAAATTAACACCCTCATCTCTCATATTTTGCTGAAATTTGGTTTATAGGGAGTTTGTGAGCCCTGAATCCATTTCTGAAATTATAAGGTCAATCCGACTAATGGTTCAAGAGATATGACCTCGGGCAATTTGAGGTCACTCGCGAGGTTACTAACATTTGGCGAGCCATAACTTGGGTAATAATTGTCATAATTATATAAAAGTATATATATTTAGAATCAGAAAACGACAAGGAATCCAAATATGCAAGTTTTAGAACTCTAGGTTGAAAAATAAAAACGTTACACTGTAACCAAAATTTGAGGTCACGATTTGACCTCTGGGGTATCAAATGAGAATTTTTTTTTTAAATGTAAAAAATGAAGGCATAGGCATTGGCTATTAGAATCAGCAAAAAAAAGTTTGTTTATGTTAGTATTTTTCATGTAACTAACATATAAGTGAACACCATATTCATAAGTTGTGCGTCAATTCTACCTATTTTTTCACACTTAAGCTCATAATTTGACCTATAGAAATTAAAATTACATTTTTTATAGATATAAAAAACAAAGTCAGAGTTCTTGACTAATAGAAACAATCATAAAAAGTTTGTTTATGTTGGTACTTTTCATGTAACTAACTTATAAGTGAACACCATATTTATAAATTGCTTGTCATTTCAAGGAATTTTTATATCTTAGCTATCAATTTGACCTCAAGCTCCAAGAATTTAATAAAAATTGTATTTCACTGCTAATCTACACTGGCAATAATAGTTATAATAGTGAAAGGGGAAGACTAAGCTCACATGTAGCCTAAACAAACCTGTTAAAACATGTTTCTACTTGTCTAAGTGCAGAATCAACACAGATAGTTGCAAAATTCCTTGTCTACAGGTTAGTACAGTTCCAGCCAGCACTGTGGGTGGCTGGTGGGTATGGTGTTTTAATGAGCCTCAGAGACTATCAAGGCCTAAAATATTAAGTGTGTATAGCTATATATTTTCTAAAAAATATATATTACCTAATTGTAAATCCTATATCTTTACAGATCAAAATACAATGGTTCAGCACTTGAAATACTGCCAGGACCCTATTCAAAAACACAAGAAACGCATAACAATCAATCTTAGAAAAGTGACTGATGTACTTGTTGAAAAATGTGCTGGAAGAGTGAAAAAAGACTCATTGTTGTGTGTGAACTGCTGGACACTGATAATGAAAAACCCCACTATACTTAGTACCACTGAAAACAACGAGTCTGAGCAGGATTCAAATGAATCATCTACTATCAGTGGCTTGAGTAACATCTCTTCAATTCAAGATCTGGACAATGACAGTGATTGCTTGATAAAGGAAAATCCTTCAACTTCAGTTGAACCAGTTCTAGCATTTCTGGACCAAACACCAGTTAAAAAAAGTAAGTAATAAATTAATATAATAACTTATACTTTACTACAAGGTCTGTTTGATCTACTATATAGCCAATTATATAGCATTTAAGGTACTATAATTAATTACTAATATTCAGGTGTGTGAAACCTTTTTTTCTGTTCTTTTCAGAAGGGCTGTCATTAAGCCAGAAAAAGCGCAAGGCTTGTGGTAAGCTATTATCTGCTCAGAAACACCTGAAGGAGAGGCTAGAACTCAGTTATGGTGTTCAAATTACCGAGGAGGTAAGTGATACTTCAAAACCTGAAACTAAATCTGAAAAACATCTAGACAAATTAATGAATGAATTGAAACAGTCATTCCTGGAGAGCAAATGTCACCATCACAAACTACAAATATTGACACTCTCACCAAACACAATTGAAAAAACAGCTAGTTTCTTTCAAACTACAACATACATGGTGAAAAGAAGCCGTTCACTTAAATCAGAACATGGAATCCTTCCGAAGATTCCACTAATGAGCAAAGGAAAAGTGATATCTGAAGAACACAAAGATATAGTTAGAAGATTCTATGAGTCAGAAGAGGTTAGTCGTATGTGTCCTGGCCAAAAGGATTGCGTGAAAGTTATCAGTGCTGAAGGTGCAATGAAGGTGCAAAAACGATTGGTCCTCGGGAATTTAAGAGAGATGTTTGAACTATATAAAAATGATGAAAAGAATCCCAAAATAGGATTTTCCACATTTGCAAAATTACGGCCATCATATTGTGTGCTTGCCGGTAGTGGTGGGACTCATTCTGTCTGTGTCTGCACATACCATCAAAATCCAAAATTGCAGCTGGCTGCATTGGGAGAAAGAGGTCTTTCATACAAGGATCTTATGGATTACAGTGTCTGCAGTACAGAAAGAGAGACTTGCATGATGCAACTTTGCAATGATTGCCCAAGAGAAGAGGGTGTCCTGGATTTTCTTGAGTTACTTGACAGTGTGAAATCAGCTCCAAATGAAATATCTTACAAGCAATGGGTGACTGTTGACCGTTGTACAATGGTTGATAAGGTGGAGCCACTTCATGAATACTTATCATCCCTAAGCATGAAAATATCCCGCATGGTTCGTCATCACTTTGTTGCTCAGCAACAATCACAGTACTTCAAGCAGTTGAAACACTACCACCTCAGAGCGAGGTAGTTATAGTAGGTGATTTCTCTGAGAATTATTCTTTCATTGTCCAGGATGCTGCCCAAGGGTTTCACTGGGACAATTCACAGTGTACAGTTCACCCTTTTGTCATCTATTATAGATCATCTGCAGACCAGGAACTTAGCCATTTCAGTGTCTGTTTCTTATCTGCATCACTAAAACACAACACTATATAATGGTTTACTCATTCATATTGAAGCTTATGACATATGTTAAATTCAGATGCCCACAATTGAAGAAGGTGCACTATTTCTCAGATGGATGTGCTGGCCAATATAAGAACAGATACAACTTCACAAATCTCTGTTACCATGAAGAGGATTTTGGTCTGTCTTGTGAATGGCACTTCTTTGCTACATCCCATGGCAAAACTGCATGTGATGGGATTGGAGGAACAGTGAAAAGAGCTACTGCTCGTGCCAGTTTGCAGAGAACTACAGAGAGGCAAATTCTTACACCAGAACACATGTTTCAGTTTTGTGAAGAAAACTTGAGCAAGAAGATAAATTTTTTCTTTGTAACTACAGCTGATTTGAAAGATGCAGAAGAACGGTTGGAACATCGATTCAAGGATAGTAGGGCTATTCCTGGAACTCAGAAATATCATAGATTTGTTCCCCTAAACAAGGAAGAACTGATGGTGTATCCCATTTCAAGTGGCATTGGAGAAAAGAAAAGAATAAGGAAAAGTCATTTTACTAATGAACCTGCAATGCTTGGTAACCTAAAATATGTCAAACCAGGAAAGTATATTGGCTGCATTTATGACATGCAAGTTTGGTATGGAATTGTGGAGGAATATTGTGAAGAGTTTGATGATTTCACTGTGAACTTTCTACATCCCTCTGGGTCATCAGGATCAAGTGCATATTATTATCCATCAAACAAGGATTCATGTGCAGTGCCAGGACATCATATATTAACTGTAATGAGTTGTCCTACCCTAAGAGGAGGCAGCAGAATTCAATACATTTTTCCACAAAAAGAAATTGATGAGAGCATCGAGCATGCAAAAATTGTATTAGGCTAGCACATGAATCCTCTAAGTAGGTCTTCCCCTTTCACTATTATAGCCAGTGTAGATTAGCAGTGAAATACAATTTTACATTTTTTGCCTTTGTTTTTATATCTATAAAAAAATGTAATTTTAATTTCTATAGGTCAAATTATGAGCTTAAGTGTGAAAAAATAGGTAGAATTGACGCACAACTTATGAATATGGTGTTCAGTGTTCACTTATAATTCAGGGGTGCTCAGACTTCGGAGACCTTAGGGCAAAATTTGCTAACTATTATCTTTGGCGGGCACAAACACCAAAATTTTCCCCTAATTTATGAACTAAAAATAATGATTATGATTAGCTTTAAAATGCCTTTCAACATTATATTTTTTGGCAACAGCTAGAGTAGATTGGCATATTAAGCATATACATTTAGAATTTATGTTTGAGAAAAAGTAAATATCTTCCCATTCACTTTGAAAATTATACGTCCTTATAGTCTTATCACTGGTTCGTGTCGCCATTATGAAGCCCTGTCAATAAAAATAAAATTAA
This sequence comes from Bathynomus jamesi, assembly GCA_023014485.1. Lineage (NCBI taxonomy): Eukaryota > Metazoa > Arthropoda > Malacostraca > Isopoda > Cirolanidae > Bathynomus > Bathynomus jamesi. The sequence goes on from JAJOZX010000944.1 coordinate 627,587, forward strand.
ATAATGTAATTTTTAAAAAAAATATTTTGCGATCTAGCCACTAATATCAGAGGCTGAACTTTTACCACTTGAAACTTCAAAATCGGACACGCTGCCGGTCGAAATAATGCTAAACTTTTAATACTAAATGTGAAAACGTCAAATTACTTAAAAAACGACTTAAAAATAGACAAATTTCAAATTCGCATCCACACACAAGATGACACGAACGGGTGAACGGTCGACATGATGCTAAACTTTTAATACTAAATGTGAAAACGTCAAATTACGTAATAAACGACTAAAAAATAGACACATTTCATGTTCGCATCCACACACAAGGTCACGCGGACAGGTCAAACGCGGAACTAAATATTGATCCGCCCACTCATCTTTATAAAATCAATAAAAATTCGAAAAGACACAGAAAGCCTAGCGAGTCGTTTCTAAAATGCCTTCTGATTGGTTGTATTTTCACGAAACACCCAATCAGCCAACTCGATTCATTATATCCGTTGAAATAGAATCGTCGCTTTAAGCGACACAGAAATTGGCGGAGCAAAGCAATGGTTTCAGACATGTTTTAAACATGTATGTGAGCACTCTGCTCGCATGTAAAAATTCATTTCTAGTAATTTTTATATTGCCAGTTAAGATTTCATTTAGGCCGGCTATTCCAAAATAAACCAGCGGGCACATTCAAATCCATGGCGGGCACACGTGTGCCCGCGGGCACGGGTGTGAGCACCCCTGACTTATATGTTAGTTACATGAAAAATACTAACATAAACAAACTTTCTTTTGCTGATTCTAATAGCCAATGTCTATGCCTTCATTTTTTACATTTAAAAAAAAATTCTCATTTGATACCCCAGAGGTCAAATCGTGACCTCAAATTTTGGTTACAGTGTAACTTTTTTATTTTTCAACCTAGAGTTCTAAAACTTGCATATTTGGATTCCTTGTCATTTTCTGATTCTAAATATATATACTTTTATATAATTGTGACCATTATTACCCAAGTTATGGGTCGCCAAATGTTAGTGACCTCGCAAGTGACCTCAAATTTCCCGAGGTCATATCTCTTGAACCGTTGGTCGGATTGACCTTATAATTTCAGAAATGGATTCAGGGCCCACAATCTCCTTATAAACCAAATTTCAGCAAAATCTGAGAGATGAGGGTGTTAGGCACTGGTTGATCTGACAGAGAATGACCCATAGGTCTCTTCGTGTCCCTCATCTACATCCGAGGTTGGACTCGTGCTGCAACCTCAAGCAAGGCTGCCGCAGTTGATCTGGAATTTCTGCGTGACGCGGAAGCCTTTGCCATGTCGGGATATTCGTGTGTTAACGCTGCGCAAGAAGCCATGTCTCGACACCTATGGTACATCTCTGAGACTCTTATTGCCATGGCGTTCTTCGACGCAGATGTGGCAGATGAAGAAAAGGCTCAGATGGTCGTCAGTTTGGGTAAGCCCGCATCGAAAAAGGAACTCAAGCGACCCCAAGGGAAGAACGTCAGGAATCTTGCCTCGAAACACCTGGCGGAGTTCGTGACAGGAAAGACGATGGCTTTCTTCCATGCATTCGACTTGGACACAGAATTCTTGAAAAAGCCAGTTGCTGAGTGGACTGAAGTAGAGGGCTTCAAGCAAGCAGCGGCAACTGTTAACAAAATCTCTGTCATCAACGATCGGGCCGAAAGAGCCATCGCGCTCACCAGAGTTCAACTGTTCTCTGACGAAGAACGAAGAGCAGAAGCAGTATTTGCTCAAAACTGTGATGCAGCATAGGGCAAAATACCCGAATAAAACCAAGAAGGATTTCATAGACAAATGATTCGCAAGAAGTGGTTATGTTTTTTGTATCTTTGTGAAAATGTGTAGTGAAATGGTACTCGTTTGTTGAATAAAAATTCATTGACAGATTTTTGTTTAATTTTTTCCATTTATGATCTGCCAGAGCATCAAACTGGGGACCCGTAAACTTTAAACTATTGAATTAATACTTCGGTTTATCAGTCTCCTCAGCAAATGGAACAAGGGGATCCATGTGGATTAAAATTTTTCCAAACTTTTAATTTATGAAACACCCTACTGGCTAGGTCAACTGAATGCCTGGCTAGGTCAACTGAATGCCTGGCTAGGTCAACTGAATGCCTGGCTAGGTCAACTGAATGCCTGGCTAGGTCAACTGAATGCCTGGCTAGGTCAACTGAATGCCTGGCTAGGTCAACTGAATGCCTGGCTAGGTCAACTGAATGCCTGGCTAGGTCAACTGAATGCCCTTGATGATTGGTTAGGTTGTCATATTTTCATTAAAAACACATTAATCATTTAGGTTAATATTCGTCTTTTAACCCGCTCACACGCAGTTAAAACAGTACAATATATTGAATGGCCATTCAAAACTGACTAAGAAAATATGGTAAATGTACAGTATTACACCCGTCTCCCTTTCGAGGTGAAATTTATGTTTTTCCTATGGTTTTTGATGTGTTTTGAACGAATCTGACCTTCAAAACTGTCGGAAATGACTCGTTTTTGAGATAACCCCCCTCCCCCTAGCCGGCAATTGAAAATGAGTCATTTCCGACGGTTTTGAAGGTCAGATTCATTTAAAACATCAAAAACCATAGGAAAAAACAAATTTCACCTTAAAAATTGACCTAACCTATCCTAACCTAAATCACTTATAGTCTTGTAGGCAGCCCAGGAATCACTATAAATCACAGAGCCAGGCCTAATGTACTTCTGAATGAGTGGAATGAGTGTTCCATTCCGGTAGGAAAGTAATTCAAATTCGAAGTGGATGGAACCCAGTGATTGGGCAGACATGTAACGAACACACAAACGAACGTCCAAACATACACTCGATACACACAAAAAAAAATATTTATATCTCGAAAACGAAGCATTTACGACGGAAACGCTATAGAAGGAAAGTGTCTTGAAATTAAAAAATCTACTTAATGAACATATAATAATTGCTGGATGTTAGATGGGTGTAATAGTAGAATAATACCAAAAATACTTATATATCTTATCTTGTGCAGATTTGTATAAAATGTGTTTTTTTATTAAAATATATTGGTTCTTTTGCATTATCCTCCCAACACTAATTTTTTTATATAATGTTGGTTTGGTTTTGGTTATGGTACTTTATTTTCCTTCCATTATAAAAAAAATTAGTATTGGGATTAGGTTGTTAGGTTAGGTTAGGTTAAAAATAGCCCGTATTTTTTCAATATATATAGGTATATCAACTATTTGGTGAATATTTCCTATTTTTGGTGTTTCTGGCTACTTCTGCATAATTCAATTTGTCCTGTTTTGAAATTAAATCATTGTTAGCAATTGTTAGTCTGTTAGTTTGTTGTTTTTGTGACCACAAGTATGGTGTCAATTCTGCATATTTAACTTTGAAGACATAATCCGCCATATTGCCCTTGATGAAGACAAGTTTTTAGACCTTTTTTTTCAATCACGGAATAATTAAGATATCTGTGACCTACCCTAAATGCAATAATACTTGTATTTTAAAAAACCAGAAGGTCTTTAGGTACCATAAAAAAAATCCTAAAAATAAATGTGTCTCTTTTCAGGGTTTCAATTTTTAAGAGCATGTGAAATTTAGCGGATTACTCAGGCAAGGTGGGCACATGATATTACATTATCATTTGTATAATTTAGGTCTCGGGGGTACAGGGCTGCACCCCAGTAAAGATCATGCATCACAAATTGATCGGTCCTAATGTTTTGCAGACAGTTCAGTATGTGACACTGGTTAGATCAATTGAATATCCAGTTAGGTCAAGTCATGATATTTTCATTAGTTTAAACGAAAATGATGAGTGCAAACTTTTCTGGTTAATTTTGAGGTGTTTTGTACGAAACTGCTATCCGTTTCCTGTGCAAATACGTAGTTTTCGAGATGATGATATCTCAAAAACCACATTTGTACAGGAAACGGATGGCAGATCAGATTCGTGCAAAACACCTCAAAATTGACCAGAGAAGTTTGTTCTCATCATAAAAATAGACAGTGTAAAAATGAATAATTACCATTACTTAAAGTGCTCTAACATGTTTATTTTTTATTTCCCCAAAAAAAGAAAATTATTTTTTAAATCAGTGACCAAAACTACATTAGTATACTGATTTTCATTAAAATCGCTGCTAGCCCTCAAACGGAAAAGATCCCAGTGGCTTCATGTTCTGCAAATATGTAATGTAATGTTTAACTTCTAATACACCCCTAAATACAAAAGTAATTCCGTATATACATATTATGGTCCTATGTAAAGAATTGAATTGAATAACCTTAATTAAAAATAAAATAAATACATTTGTTTTACAATGACATGAATAATTGTGAAGCTCGACTATTTATTTTATTTAATTTGGCCCTTAAGATTTGGGCTTTAATAATAAGAATAAATTATTACCTGCATTACATCTGTTGACTTTTATTAAATTTGAACAACACCTGAAAAACATTATTTACTTATTTATTTACAAATATATAAAAGTAAAAGGCAATATACGTCCTGTCGGCTTTCGACAAATACAACTTAGCCTTTGTTCTTATCCTTATCACAACTACCAGGGATTGAGAGCCAAGGCCCACGAGTGAACAGTAAATCAGTTAATTATGGAATGAACCACAGTATAGTTATATAATTATACAGTGTTGGGCTTCCGACATTTTCAGCCTGCGCAAAAAACTCGTCCGCTCAGTGACTCTTGATTCCGTTTCAGACAATCTGTAATGGTAAATGACAAATACTATACTTATTCGGACTATAGTGGATTTACTTTTCCCAGACGAGTAACTTGTTCCATGCACAGTCTGTGTGTAACATAAAAGTTTCTTAGGGGATCATTCTGAGTTGTAACACATTAAACGGACATGTTATGTGCCTTGAAAAGTGGACGCTCAAATTTTCGGTTTAAGTTCTTGTTTTTGGCTAAAAAATACAAGTAATGCAACAAGTTTCTTGCGTACGTATATTGAAGTTCTAAATGTAGTGGGATAGGTTGCTTTAAACCCCTGGATCCTGTCCCAAAGCTGGATCCTATCTACTGTACTAAGCAGGTAGCTGGTAAGAGATGCTATATTTTATAACTTCTTTGTGAGTGACCCGTTGCCCATGTTGGCCTTCCACCATGAAAAAGAAAAACTATAGTATATGTCATTTACCATTACTTATTCGGACTATAGTGGATTTAATTTTCCTAGAAGGGTTCCTTATTCTATCCACAGTCTGTTTATAACATAAAAGTTTCTCAGGGGACCATTCTGAGTTGTAACATACAGGGATGGAATTGGGGGTACACGCGGGTACAAGCCGTGTACCCAGTTCCCAGTTAGTGGGACCTCCTATGTCTAAATTTAACCATGAAGAATACGTGAAGACATGGCTTCTGAGTGGCAGAAGGGGTGCTGAAGAAACTGATTGTAGAAAAAGAAAGAAAGTGACAGAACATTCTGTAATGTAAAACAGATTCTAGTACATACGTGGTTAGTGTATTTGCTCAGTAAAGAATGTTATTAATTATTATTCATTTGAATGGAGTTAACACTTTTTATATATTTAATGTGTTTTTTTTAATCTAATAAAAATTTTATTTCGCAGAAATTTGGACGTTTTGTCATACCTACTCACACCCTCCCTCTTTACCCCATCCCAATCCCCAAGCGTGTACCCAGTTCCTAAAACCCATTTCCATCTCTAGTAACATATATACAGTATATATATACATATGGTAACTAAGTTTCACGGAGACCAGTTCTTTGAAACTTGTTACAAATATCTGACTGGCCGAAATTGGCCTCATGGGAAATAACTAACCAATCTAAAACGACTACATAATCATGTGTAATCTGGTCTCCGTGAAACTATATATATAAGATCTGCAGATCATACCATATGCATAGGTACATAATTTGTGTTAGTCTGAGCTAAGATTGAATAGGCATAGCGTATTTAAGTAATTATGTAGTTTCCGCCCTACTATATATTTAAAAAATTATGCGTAAGCAGCTTACATAAGATCTAATTAATTAGGCCTAGCTACAAGCAACCAGGTTATGCACCAGTTTCTGAAATTTAGCCAGGCCTAGTCCCAACGTAGTTTTAGGGCTTAAATTATATATATATATATATATATATATATATATATGTTATAATTTAATTTATCATCGAAGTAAAGCTGCGCCCTGATGACAATTATTTTTATGTAATTTCATTCATTTAATCATTCCCATGCCAGTGTATGACACATTTCCTTCCGAACTGAATGCACACGCCAGTGACGCAGACGGTGTCTTTGATTTTACTTGGGAAACATAATGGATTGTGAGACGCTCGGTTCTCCAACGTTCTCAGGTGACGTCAACAGCTTGCGTGGTGGTGTAGCCAGGTTCCGTTCCCTTGACTATATAAGAAGGGGATCAGCGCTACTAAGGCAGATTCGGAGGAAACGGGTCTCCAGGATGGAGAGGTGCATTCCACCTCATTAGGGAATTGCTTTTGGAATTGGAAGATTAATGGGTTTTCAATTGGAGTCTGACTGTAGGGAACAATACAGTAGCTTAACAATTGATTCATACAAGCTTGGACACTCAGAACGGACAAGGGTGTCTTAGAGGGATCTCTGGCTTATTTAATATATTACAATGAAGAAGTAACTAATATTATATTTATGAAACTTTTATTATTATTATTATATTATTATATTATTATTATTATTATTATTAACTCTCTATTCTGTGTAAAAGAAACATTTGATTCACTATAACTGATTAAACTTTATCTCGCCTAAATTCAAATTAAAAATCGTATAAGCCATTGTGTTTATTTTCTACTCTTTGGACTTTGATAACTGGGAAAAAGAAAATCACGACCCCACACAGTACTCTGCGATTGTGGGAATACGAATTTTAAACTATTTCTGTATCCAAGAGTATTTAAGTAATACCCTCTCTCGAGTAACATCCCGACTTTGCCCGAAACCGGCGAGAGGCGTATTATATATATATATATATATATATATATATATATATATATATATATAATACATACAGGGTGTGTCTAAATTATGTTAACACTTCTATGGAAGAATTTTCCAAAGAAGTGTTAACATAATATATAACACCTCTATGGAAAGTATTCTTCCATAGAAGTGTTAACATAATTTAGACACACTCTCTCTCTCTCTCTCTCTCTCTCTCTCTCTCTCTCTCTCTCTCTCTCTATATATATATATATATATATATATATATATATATATATATATACAGGGTGTTTCATAACATATGGGACGCACTTTCAGGATGGATTCAGGACCTGTAAACAATGAAAAAAGTTTATATAAACATATGCCTGAAGTCGCTTTGTTTCTGAGTTACAGCCCGTTTTGTGTTCAGGCAATTCTTTCCGCAAACTGTTTAAAAACACTGCTTGCCGGCAATGTTTGTGAGTGTGTACGAGACTTATTTCGTGTATGGCCTTGCCGATTGTAATGTTTCGTACACTCTATGACATGTTTCAATATCGTTGAGTGTAGGGCCATCAGTAGGCTGACCATACGTACCGTTTTGAACGGGACAGTACCGTTTTTTTTATGGGTTCTGTATGGGTTCTGTCACTGAAGAATAATTGTAAGCTCAATATGTTTATGTACTTACTTTTTCATGAATACAGAATATTACATAACCCCCGTCCCTTTTTTGCCATCCCAATGTCCCGTTTTTGTCTCAAGGAAATATGGTCAGCCTAGCCATCAGTCAGTTAGAGGTGCATCGCGATGTTTCACTGTTCGTATTCGTAACTTCTTACCGTGAATAAGTGCAGTCCAGTGAAAAAAACCCAAACGTTTTTGTGCTATTCAGTGATAGTGTGCATTTGAAGTGAGAATGGAGGCTTATTTAAACAGAGAAATGGTAGATATGCATCTCATAGATGGACTTGCCGAGTGTAATGCGGCCGCAGCAAGACGTCTGTATGCGGAAAGGTTTCCGAATCGCCGTCTGCCAGATCAGAAGACCTTTCAGAGGATAGACGAGCGTCTTGGTGATACAGAATCATTCAACAAGCGAGTTTCAGATGGTGGTAGACCAATCAACGCCAGAACTGTTGATTTGGAGGAGCAGGTCCTGAATCGCATGGAGGAACATCCTGGTGTCAGCACCCGAAGGATAGCAGCAGCATAGGATGTAAGATACACAACTGTGTGGAGAATTTTACGAGAACAACAGATTTACCCAGATCACATTCAGAGAGTACAAGGCTTTACTGAAGCTGATTTCCCACCACGAGAGGCTTTTTGTACTTGGTTCCTTCAACAGTGTGCTCGCGATCCTCTTTTTCTATCCTCCGTGTTGTTTTCTGATGAGGCTGCCTTCACAAGAAATGGTGTGATCAATTTTCACAACACTCATCACTGGGCCGAAGAGAATCCGCATGCCATCATCCAATCAAGGCACCAACAACAATTTAGTACCAATGTATGGTCAGGACTTATTGCCGACAACTTAATTGGTCCTTTTGTTTTGCATGGAAGATTAACAGGAGAATCCTTTTCCAATTTTTTAAGGAATGATTTAAGCGATTTACTAGATGAGGTTCCTCTTGGTGTCCGACGTCGTATGTGATTTATGCATGACGGCGCTCCTCCCCATTTTAGTCGAGTAGCCAGAGACCATTTGGATGACCATTTCCCTGATAAATGGATAGGCCGTGGAGGACCTATTGCGTGGCCTGCTCGCTCCCCGGACATGAATCCACTCAATTTTTACCTGTGGGGTCATCTGAAATCCATCGTTTACGTTGACACTCATTGACAACGTTGAAATGTTTCGTCAACGTGTAGAACAAGGATGCCAGAAAATCCGAGCAATACTTGGAATGTTTGAACGCGTCAAGCAGTCTATGACGAGGTGTGTTCAGACGTGTATTCAAGCGCAAGACGGTCATTTTGAACACTTCCTTTAAAGGTAAGGCGGATACTTGCTGGAACACATAACGGGCTATAACTCGGAAACAAAGCTATTTCGGGCATATGTTTATATAATTTTTTTTAATTGTTTTCAGATCCTGAATCCATCCTGAAAGTGCGTCGCACATGTTATGAAACACCCTGTATATATATATATATATATATATATATATAAATTATTTCACGAAAGTAACATGTGAATAATATATATGATGAAAACAACCACGAATGAAAAAGGAAACAGAATGGTGCTCAAGCGCTTTCGTCTAATGACATCCTCAGGAACACTCAGTGTTCCTGAGGATGTCATTAGACGAAAGCGCTTGAGCACCATTCTGTGTTTCCTTTTCCATTCGTGGTTATTTTCATCATATATATATATATATATATATATATATATATATAGTGGCCTAAACATTTTAGCCGTTTGAGGTGATAATGACTAATTTAATGCTAGTGATTAATTGATGCAAATTGATTGTTATAATGACAGGCTGGGTTAACAATTTATGATGTCCTACAGTATTACCGGTTGACAGTGGCTAATTGAGTCGGCCTACTATAATATTTCTGAGTGATACGAATTGCTTCGAGGCAGGGGCGCATTTACAGTGTGCGGGGCCTTGGGCAAACTATTTCTCAGGATGTATTATTTTAGTGTGTTCATGAATGACAATATTTTGTAATGCACATAACAGATATATTTTTTTAACACACACAAAACACACATGCGGAAGCCATTCGGCTTATTAATGTGATATTAAAGACTATAACTTAACTATGTACACATACAGTGTATACAGCTACACTAGTAGGCTACACAGTTGTAATGCATTTAATAAACATCTACACAGTTATTGTAATGCACTTAATAAACAGCTACACAGTTGTAATGCACTTAATAAACAACTAAACTGTACAGTTTACTGTACTGTAGATAGAGTGTAGATTTTTAATGAATAGGCCTATTACATAGGACGCTTCCTGGCTTTTTGTTTGGAAAACTGGTGATTGTGTCCTCGAAACTCACCGACTGCAACGCCTCATGCTGTATACTCAACAGCGCCAGGGACGAAAGGCGCTCCTGGCCCATTGTGGAGCGAAGGTAATTTTTGATCAGTTTGAGTTTCGAGAATGAACGTTCACCAGAACAGTTCGTGACAAACATACACAGGTATATTCTCATTGCCATTTCCATGTTTGGGAATGTTCCTTTCAGTTTGTTTGTGTTCATATGCCGATAAAATCTGTTGCACATGTCTTCACGTTCCGTCTGGGATTCTGTTTCACTTTCGGTGAATTTCATTAGGGCAGCGAACTGCACAACTTCTGTTACCAGCTCTTTCTCCAGATCAGCCGGATAGCATTCTACTAGATGTTCAGCTGACCGTCGAAGACTGTCGATGTCCAGGACTAGAAGGAAATACAAAAATCCAAATCTTTTCTGCAGGACAGCGTACACTTCTAGACGAGTGTTCAGAGTGGTACACAGTTTATCAATTATCGGTAGAAATGCAATGGTCCGAAATGAATCTCTTGGTGTAAGGTTCATATCTTCGACAGTTCCGATTTCGTCATGATAGCGCTTTCTCTTCTTTGTGCGTTGAGTTGATTCCTTGTATACTCGATGACCACACTTTCCGATGCCCTGGTCCTCGAATTCGTCAAATCTTGATCTGAGATCTTCAACAAATTGCAATAGTGATTTCAGCAAGAGGGTGGCTGAGTCTAACGACATTCCTTGTTTTTGCAGAGATGCATTCGTTTTTTGAAATCGTTCGAGAATAGTGTTCCATAAAACCAATAAAATGGCTGTTTCGAGTTGTTGAATCTGTTTAGACAATCCCCTGGCTTCGATCCTGGCTTCCGCAGTTTGGCTGGTATCTGCTGCTAGCTCATCCAGTACCACGATATTCTCGGCGTAGCCTTCAGTTAAAGATTGGACGGCATCTGATCTGGCTGACCAGCGGGTATCGGAGAGACCTTTGTCGACGTTTAGTTTCTCACTACGGGAACTACTATCGAGAACCTCTACATGTCGACGCCATCGGTATGTCGAGGAGACGAGAAACGTGTAGACATTCTGAATGAGCATAAACAATTCAACGGCTGCTGTGCAACTGTCCGCTGCTGATTTACCCACAAGATTTAGTGAGTGGCACATGTATGGCACAAACTCAGCATACGGAGATTTTGACTTGATGTGGCTCTTTACGCCGTTGTATTTCCCTGCCATATTGCTTGCGTTATCATAAGACTGTCCTCTGCAGTCTCCAATTCGAATGCCATGCGTCTCCAGAAAGTTGAGGACCACGTCGGCGATTCCTTTCCCTGTATGTGTGTTCATAGGTATGAACTGTAGAAATCGCTCGACGGACCCAGACTCAACCACATATCGGACGGTGAAGCACAGTTGATTGGTGTGGGAAACATCAGGCGTAGAGTCGACGGATAGAGAGTAGTATTTTGACTGCTGGATTTCTCGGATAATCGTCTGAAGTACTTTATCAGCCATCAACAGTATGAGTTCCTCGCAAATAAAATGAGAGAGATACGAGGTGTGTCCGCTACCTTTGTTGGCATGCTCGCTTATATGCGCAGCTAGAAAACTGTCATACTTACTTAAAAGTTTCAAAATTCCGTAATAGTTGCCGTTGTTTGGTGAACCGAAACGGGAGTCGTGTCCACGAATTGCTAGTCCTCGTGACGTGATATACTTGATAACGTCGACACAGCGCCGCAAAACTTCCTGCCAGTGGTTGCACTCCTTTTCAAACTGGTTCACCAGTTTCGAATCAACACGGCCGGAGACAGACTTTCTAACTAACAAATATCTCATCGACTCCATATGTTGCTCACATTTTCCGTGTGCTTCGACCGATTGTCTACCATGTTTCCAGTCGTTGAACCCGATTGTGAACTTGCTGTCCGCCCTCGACGTTAATTTACAGACAAAACAGTAAACACAGCCTGTGGACTCAGAATAGCATAGCCATGACACCTCAATCCTCTCATTCGTCAGGCTATGTTTCTTAACAAATAATGTCTTCGTACATCGGCGTGTTGTACCACTTTCAGTAGTTGAAGAGTTACTGAAGTCGCTGTCATAATTTCGGCAATCTGATGTTCCCCGCTCTATCCAGAACTCTCTAAAGTCATCGGTCAGCACTTGTGGCCATATACTAATGTCATTAATTGCATGTCCTGAAGCTGGTGGGCCTGCTGAACGCACTGACGTAGACGGGTCTTCTGAAGACGCAGCTGCTGATGTAGCGGAGGCAACTGATGGGCCTGCTGAAGGGGTTGACGTAGACGAGTCTCCTGAAAATACAGCTGCTGAAGTAGCGGAGGCAGCTGGTGGGCCTGCTGAAGGGGCTGATTTAGTTGCTGATGATTTAATCCAATTAGTCAGTTTCGGCACCGTCGCAAGAAACTCTTCTCTGCGCTTCTTATCCTTACGCTTTTCACTACCGGGTTTATATTTCCTCCTTCGATCCCGGTCATGGCTCGTTTCCATGTTGTACGTATTACAATGCCAACAATAAGAACATAAATCATGAATCTGCAACAGAAACAACAAGAAGTAAGTCAGTAACAACATTAGAAATGAGTAACACTAACAAGAACAACAAATTAAACACCATCAAAACGGATAATAGAATGTCTGATGCTATGCCGCCTGCCAGAAAAAGTAAAACTCGTCGCAGATGGCAAATACGTGACGTTTAATTTTTTTCAATTGAAATTTGCGGGGCCCATTGGCGCGGGGCCTTGGACATTCGCCCGGTGCGCCACCGCCTAAATGCGGCCCTGATTAAGGATAGATTCAAAAACCTCAGAAAAGCAAGGGGAGGAAACAGCACCGGAATTGTCCAGGGTTGAGTTGGAGGCGAAAGTTTAGGCGAAGAGTTCAGCTTTGCCAGAAGAAACAGCAACTGAACCGTCAGAATGGAAAAGAGTAGAGAAAGAAGTAGTAAAGTGTTTGGGGAAGTTTTTGGCTAGATGCTAAAAAGAGCGGGAAGAATCAAAATGTGATAGGTTTTCACATTTTGTCTGCCGAAAGAATTTTTGGCGAGTCGAATTTTTGCATGATGCGGGAAGTGTTTCAGTGCCCTGGGAAGTAAAAATTCAGCTCCCTAAAGATTTTTTATCCTTTAAGTAGATTTTTTATTAGGAATAAAAATCTACAAATGTAGGCATATAAAATTTATTGCAAATAAATAATAAAAAAATAAAAAAAACAGCCAGTTGAGCCATAGATTTTCTGTCTAACTATTTTTTCAAATATTTTACTGAGATGAGATGTAAGCGACACTGGCCTATAGTTTTTGGCCTCGGATCGATCTCCTCTTTTATATATTGAGACTATGTTCGCACTCTTCAGGATGCCCGGTATTTCTCCCGTGTCTAGTGATCGTCTCCATATCCAATATAGGGGCTCAGCGATTGCATTCTTGCAGTTTTTGATCCGTGTGGCATTCCATTTGTCCAGTCCTGCTGCTGAGTGTGCTTTTAGTTTCCCTATAGCTTGTGTAATATCATCTGTCGTAAAGTCGAAGTCCGTTATACTTTCCCCTTGTAGTTCTTCTTCAAAGAATGCGTTTCTATCGCATATCAGTTTGTCAGTTTTTGGGATACTGAAAGAGGATTCGTACTGAGCTCTTAATATTTCGGATACTTCTGTTAGATCATCAGATAAAGCACTGTCTTCATTTTTCAAAGGTCCAATAGTCGCATGGTTTTTCGACTTTCTTTTTACAAAATTATAGGAGTACTTTGAGTTAACCTTTATCGCCTCTATAGCGTCACCTTCTTCTTTTTCTGTATGCTTCTCAATTCGTTCCTGTATGACACAATCGATACTCTACAGTTTATCATTTAATATTTTTTTGATGTTGTTATCTTTACAGTTACTTAATTTTGCAGTCACTCTTTTTCTCTTTTGGAACAATGACTTCTTTTGTCTCTCGAACCTGCTTCTCTTTCCTTTTTGTTGTATTTTTGGGACATGTCTTTCCACAATTTCCAGCGTCTTCTCCTCTAAGGTCGTTAGCATCTCTTCCGTTGTCTTGGCCTCGAAGATGGATTTCCAATCTATTACTTCCATGCTGGATGCAACATCTTCCTAGTTTATAGCTTTGGAAAGAAAATTAAAACTATAAAAAATTAAAAACTATAAAAAATATAAAAAATATAAAAAAATATATAAAAATAGCTAAAAAAATATTTTATAAATATAAAATATAAAAATATAAAAACTAAATATTTTTATAAAAATATAAAAATATAAAAAAATATAAAACTATGAAAAATATATTTTTCTAAATACAAAATATAAAATATAAAAATATAAAAAATAAATATTTTTAAAAAAAAAAAAATATAAAAAATTAAAAATTAAAAACGATATATATATATATATATATATATATATATATACACCTAAACTTAATATATACAAGCAATGTTGCATTAACCAGCTTTGTCGTCATCATATCGCTTTGGGACAACAATGGCTTTTCCTTTTTTAGATTTTCTAACATGGGAAGCAATGGAAAGTTATATTGTTCGGATTTCCTTTTCCCTGGACGTTATTTACATTTACATTTTATTTGGAAAACATGAAGACAAAATTATGAACCATTTCAGACCGACGTCACTCTCCCCTTCCTCTACTACATGAAGCATACTGGCCAACAATTGCGTCAATGGGATTTGCATTTTGTATATCTCACTTCAGAGGGTACTGCGAGTCAAATTTTGTATGAACATTTATCGATGAAATGAAACTTTATGATAAGACTCCCAAGTAGATTTTGGGAAGAACTAAGCTTTACACAAGGGCATACTCGCACAATTCGAAAGTATATTGACAAAAACTGAATATTATCATATTCACTTCGAAAAAGTAGGAACTTATTTGATTAATTTATAAATTTATCCTACATTTCATTGAATATTATACTATATGATAAATATTAAAATATAATTAAAATTGATGACGGCTATTTTGTGGGTAATTCAATTCTTCTTCCAAACACTAGATGAGAGAGGAGGACAGAAGCTCTCACAACAGTGGAAAGAGTGTCAGATCTTGTTACAAATAATCTTTGACCGAAGGAGAGAACAGAACAAACAACCAGCTAGGTGAATATACTGTTGCTATAAAATACATTTTGTTTCCTATTGGCAATGACAATGATAAGGTTTTTTTTTCTTTGTTATTTCTTGACTCGTCATCAACTCTCAGGCCTCAGCTATAGAATATTCTCGAGCTCCACTGTATTTGAGGTATATTAGTCCTAGAAATAAGTTTCTCAGCATAATTTCACATTCACGTTAAATATGTCTTCAGCGTTGTCTCCCTTTTCTTTGAACCCTGTAGTCATTGAAGGTAGTTCATTAATGATCTGTCTTGATGTCAGACGTGATTAATATTTATTTCTATTAGCTTAGGCCTTGTAAGAACGCAAGAAATTTTTATAGTGGCATACTAGGGGCCACCGGCCCATCGAAGTGGCTCCACTATGTAAAATCTGCCTGTACATTGGCAACAACCAATTTTACAAAACTAATTAATTATCAATTTAAAAATAATTATTAATTTAAAACTAAAGATAGAATCTCTGAATCCAGAGGATCAAAGTCATAATAGGCTACTATCCACAGATATGTTACACTCTATATCTATTTATAACTGACATGCAAATATATCAGATCCAAAGAATCCAGTCAATTTCATTACGGTACCCATCAATACCAGTACCTTGCCAACCAAAAATAAGTCACAGTCCATATTAATTGTGGACCAAGTCACAATTTACAACCATATACATTATAATATATATACTTAGGAGGAAACGTGTGGCTGTAAAGACTGTACAGTAATGTAGAAATGTGTGTGCACCCATTTTGGGTCTCCCATTTAAAGGTGTTTGTGGGGCAAGTGAAGATGATGAGTTTTTCAATACCTCACAGTACTATGGGGTGCACCACTCAGCAGAGGAATCTCTCTAAATGGGGTGTGTAAGGACAGAGAGTATCCCTTAACCCAAGATGCTGCCTCCTTATATTCCACAATACTTGTGTTGAGCTGTGGGATCTATCACCTAAATGTATATAATATATGAAATAAATTAGTACCATTCATGCAATAAAAATGGGCTTAAACACTATCACCAGATGTCCTTTACAGATATCAAACCATTCAACCTTCTTTTGAAAGAATCAAGTGTATCTGAAATTATCACTTCTTTTCAGACTGTTCCAAAACTTAATTACTCTATTTATAAAACTATGTTTTCTTAAATTTGTTTTATATGTTGGCTTAAATAATTTTATACTAGACCTCTAGTCTGGTTATTGTGATCTTTAATGAAACGAGACTCAAAATCTATCTTATCCAACCTGTTTATCATTTTATGCACCTCTATCATATCATCCTTTAACCTCCTCCTTTTTAATGAGAACATGCTTAGATACACCAGTCTTTCCTTATGTCAATTGTCTTAGAGATGGGATCATTCTTGTTACTCATTTCTGTACTTTTTCCAGTTTTTCAATATCTTGTATCAAATAGGGACTATTAAATTGAATATAGTATTCGAGGAGGGGTCTCATATATGAAATGTATAATTGCTTTATAATATTGGGTGATTTGTATTCAGTGTGTGTTTGCATGAGATCGAGTCTAGAGGGTTTAAGTTCATTACTCACAGTGACACCCAAGTCTTTCTCTCTATCATTATTTTTAATCCAAATTCCATTCATATTGTATTCAAATTCTGGATTTTTTGGCCCAATATGCATAACCTTGCACTTATCAACATTAAATTTCATCTCTCACTTATCTGCCTAGGCTGTTACTCTAAGTCTTTTTGTATTGTCATTGCTCCTTCTACTGACTTAACATTATGGCCTAATTTTGTATCATCAGCAAATTTTGAGGTTTTATATGATAGGCCCTTCACTAGATCATTTATATAGACAACAAAAAGCAGAGGTCCCAGGCAATGTTCCCTCTAATTTTTTTTAGTCCGTGTGCGCAAGAAATTTTCATTGTGCATACATTTAGATTCATGGTGAAAAATTGTGCAAACTTTTCTGAGTACTATTATCTTCAAAATTATATATATATAAATATTAAATACTTAATAAATATTGTTTCCATAAGGTGATAGCTCGATCATTACGGTACTATTAAATGGATATTAAGAAACTGTTTGCAATATTATATATTTTTAAAAAAGAAAACATTTTATCCATTCTAAAAATATAAATAAAATAAAAAATAGTATTTAAAATAAAATTCAACAAAATAAAGAAATAAAATAAAAATAACTAATTGAAAATGACTATTTTAGTTATCATTTCTCAAAACAGTTTTTAGCATTTAGCAATTTAAAATAGACTATCAAGATTAATACAGGCATCCCCCGTTATACGATCGTTCGGTTTACGATTTCCCGCATTAACGATTTTAAAAAAGTACCCCCATCTTTCGATTTACGATTGCCTTATTTCGCGTTAACGATCTCCAACTTGAAAGCATGTCTCAGAAAGGAACAAAACCGTGCCTACGTTGAGTCCAGCCCAAATGAGGAGGACGATGAGGACCCAGTCAGAATGCTTGATCTCAAAACCTTGAGAGAGATTCTGACTGGTTTTGACACGTACATTGAGTTGGTGAAGGACAAGGACCCTAACTACGAACGTAGTGCTGCTGGTGTCAATCATATTGAAAAGGGTCTGAGCATTTATCGGGAGATCTACCTGCAGAAAAGGAGGAACGCCAAGCAAACTACGATCTCCCGATTTTTCAAGCCTGCAACAGCTGCCGAGGCAGGAGAGAAGTGCGTCGTCAGCAAGTGCAGCAACAACTCCTGCACGTCGGCAGCAGGCTAGATCTCCAACTCCAACATCTTCGGGGATGGATTCTCCTGCAACTTCAGAAACTCCTCCATCTCCGAGGGACTCTCCCAAAGTCATCGATCCTCCTCCATCCCCCATCAATCCTCCTCCATCGCCCATCGATCATCCAGCATCGCCCATCGATCCTCCTCCATCACTGACCGATGCGGGAGCTGGCCCTCCTCCCCCATCACCACCACCCGGTGGTGATGAGTAGGCATCGTTACCTCAGACTGATGCATCGTTGACGACTTGGACCGGATTTGAATACGATTAGGTGAGTGTTCATGTATAAATTGTCTTTTATTAAACACTTTCTTACTTTCAGACACTTTTTGTACATAACAGTAAAATATATAGCAAAATAATAGTGGAATCTGCAAATTTTGGGTGTCTTCCAGAATGTTTGGGAATGTATCCCTATTTTTCCCATAAGGCCTTCAGTTCGATATACGATCGTTCGATATACGATGGGGTTTTTAGGGACGCATCCCAATCGTATAACGGGGGACACCTGTACATGATTTTATCCATTCACAAAATAGGAATAAAATAAAAAATAATAAAATTCAATAAAATAAAATGTAATCGAAATAACGGTAATTTTTTACTATCAGTCCGGTCTCTGGAAACTGAAAATAAAGTTTACCATAAGACTTTACATTTTTCTAAACAACTTTTATTAAGTACAATATGAAGGCAAATGCTGATTAAAGCTATAAAATTAATGTTAATAAATTTTTTTTTGAGCGATAAAATCGCGGATCATGTTTTTGGGAGTGATAAAATGGCTGATCCCACAAAGGTTAGGAAGGTACCGCTAACAAAATTGGGTGGTTTGACCTGAACTCATAAGATTTTAGTGTCACGATGGTGTTGGTTTGCGATGGTTGTAATTATTCAGTGTGTTTAACTTCATGCAAATTTTTTGATGATGAAGAGGCTACATTTAATTTTTATGTAGAACACGGTGTATTGCTAAAATAATTTATTTGCCCTAAGAAAAACAAGGAAAATATTGTTTGTGGTAATAAGTGTGTGTTCGATAAAAACAGAAAAGCATTTTGTTGCCATAGGTCGTGTGCGTGATAAGAAACGGAGAAGGGGAACACGCAAGGTTAGGTAGGTTAGGTTAGGTTAGGTTAGTAGTGTTTAGTTTTACGGTATATATAATATATACAGTGAATGGATCTTTTCCGTTTGACTGCCGCCATTGAAACATAAGAGGTGAGTGCCCCCAGCCTTCTTTTCTTATCCTTATAAGGCTAACTAACGAAAATATCACGACCTAACCTAACCAATCGTTAGGTCAACTGTACGACCTTGACGATTGGTTAGGTTGTCGTGATATTTTTGTTAGTTAGCCTTATAAAGCTAACTAAAGAAGGCTGGAGTTTAATTATGTTTCAATGGCGGCAGTCAAACGGAAAAGATCCCAGTGAATATATACAGTGTTCGTTTTACTACATATATATAAATGTGTATATATACCTTTTAGGTCACTCATGTTGGCTGTTTCTACAATTTCCATAATTTATATATCAATGGATTCGTTTTTACATCGTGAATGCGCCCTAGGTAGTCTCTACTGAAGGAATTACCCGCATTTTAGGGTATTTTTTCACACTTATACCCCAAAATAAACTTCGTGTCCTAACTTAGTTTTGGGCCAGTTCCCTCACTTGAGACTATCCAAATCGCATTCCTGGTGTAATAACGAATCCATTGATCTATAAATTATGGGAATTGAAGAGACCGGAGTGATAGTAAAAAATTACCGAAATAACATTAAATGAAAGTACCTTTCATTTAAGTATGATTATGATTTCTCCCTACGATCTTTAGCATTTGCCCATTCCAAATAAACTCTTATGAAGATTAATACATCCGTCATCATTCAGGTAACTTTTAATTCGCATGAGCATGTCCAAATGATTTTCTTTCAAGCGGTTTCTTAATTTGTTCTTTATAGAATTCATTAAACTGCAATTTTTTAAATTACTTCATTTACTGTCGTGACTCATGATACGCTTGAGCCTGTGTGCATTTTATTTTGCTGTGTGCGCAGGTTTCACAACGCGTGTGCGCGCACACACGCGCACACCTTAGAGGGAACATTGGTCCCAGGATAGACCCCTGTGGGACTCCGCTCAATACGGATCTTGGTAAATCTCTAGGAGTGTTCCATTTTTCAATATTAAACATACACTCCTAAAACATACCATTTGAAAGCTCACAAGCTCACAAATACTCACATTTTAAAAGTATCAATAGCAAATATAGAAAACCTAACCTAACCCATATATATATATATATATATATATATATATATATATATATATATATCCCCCGAATCAGTATTTGCCACTTGGTACATAGGTATATATATTAACACTTACCTAATAACCTGGGTTATAGAGTTCTGCAGCTTCCAGAAGAAATTTATGAAAATGTAGAGGTATGTCTGGGTTGGCTTAAGAAAATAGCTTCGTGCTAAATAGCCAACAAAAAATGTTTTCCTTCTGCTGTATGTTGGTGTCAATTGACGTACATCTCTCCATGTCCTCTCAATATTCTGGGTATGTGCTTGGGTGATAGGGTCCATGAAATTGACAGTAAGATGTCTATAACCTTTTTCAAGGCAATTGTAGCTCTTCTAGCAATCACTAATGATGGTTGTGCCAGGTGTAATCCACTCTTTGATTATAGTTAATAATGTGTGTGCACTGCGGTTCAGCAGTGGTACTAAAAATATTTTCTTGGAACCCTGTTCATATCCTCCAAAAACCCATTGACCTTCAACGACCCTGCGTACGTGATATTTTCTCTTGCCGAATTTTGCCTTGTCTATTTCGACTGTCTTACCCAGCCCACCTAGTTTGTCACTAGAGTTATAACTATAGTTTATGCACCCCTCTCGGCAAAATGATGACCAATCCATGAAGGTTTGTTGCGAAATATTTAGTTCATTAATAGCAACTTGCTGGCTTAGTTTATTGTAGCAAAAATATTTAACAAATATTAAAGCTTTTACTGTACTTAATTTTGAGTTTTCAAATAATGTATTTATAAAAATATGTTGGTGAAAATTACACTTAGAAATTTTGCTAGTTCTAGGACCTTTCTTGGAATATGTGCACCAAAAAGCTTTTTTACTATAGTCTATAATGCATTTACAAATATTCCCTTTTGTCTTACACTTGTGGCATTCCAAAATACTGAGCACAAGTTTATGCTGTACTAAAAATTTAACTAAATTCTCAAAATTGTCATGAAAATCACAGTGAATTTTCACTACACTGATATCACATCCATCACATTCCATCTTACAACACAGACTGAAGATTTATAACTTAGCCAACCTTTATAATGTACTGTAGTTAGTGATGTTAAAAAACCGGTTTTTTTTTATGTTCATGTCATTTTTTTAGTTTTTTTGTCTTTTTTTTTTTGTTTTTTTTTTTGTTTTTTTTAATAATTAATATAGATATTGCCAATTTAATTATAAGATACTTTTGCAATGATATATATTATAAAAATAAATGAATAAATAATAAAATAGGCCATATGGTACCAGTATAGAATCCTTTTCAGCCTATTTACAGAAAAAAACTGGCCTCTTTCTTGCACTGAAAGTCTTGTATCTTGAGATCCGTTAAACTTGCGAGAACACTGGCTGGGAGCTGACTGCCCATTGTCCAACCTTTCCAGGACTCTCCCATCCATGCCTCAGATTTTGAATCTCCCACTTAACGAGGAGGATGCCAGTGGGCGTCGAAACTGTTGTGGAAATGAACTCTGTCTATTAGAGTGGGTTTTTATTTTCATATTTTGACCTTCACTTAGAAAAAAGTGAAGTTTTTTGCATTTAGACACAGATCATTTACTAGTCCATTTATATTTCCTCTTAAAATCTGGGACTTCTACTTTATTTTCACTAGGTCTTGAATTACAAACAATATTAAACCGAAGGATACAATGATCACCTGAACCTAGTGTTTCTGAAACTGAGATATCCTGGAAGGTATCTGGATTATTTGTTAGAATTAAATCTAGAATGGCATTGGCCCTGGTTGGCTCCTTTACTAACTGGGTTAAACCATTCTCAATTATAGTCTAAGAATCTCTCATTACTTTCTGGTATTTGTAATATTTCCCAGTCTATATGCCTATAATTGAAATCTCCAATAATAATAATAATATTGCTCGTCATTGCTTTATTTATTTCATCAATAAGTTTATTTTCTACATACTTATTTTCTTTATTTTTGGGGATTCCTCCAACTGAACATCCCTCAGGTGGTCTATAGATACCCCCTATCCTGATTTTCCTGGCATTTTTATGCCCAATATCTATCCATACAGATAGAGCATCAGTTTATCCTTCTCAAGCCAAGGCTTGAACAACATCAACCCACTGGGTTTATTGAGATTAGTTTATTCAAGTCCTATAAATAGTATATTCCGTTATCCAGGACTGCAATATTACATTACATATTTACATTACATTTCATTTGGAAAACATGAAGCTGTTTGGGCTTCCTGAGGTCATCAAAATCAGTAATTATGTAATAAATGCCATGACTTGCATTTCTATCAAGAAATATACTGTATTTTCCAGCATATAAGGCGCGCTTTTTTCCCCCAAAAAGTCTCAGAAAATCACCCTGCGCCTTATATGCTCAAGGTCAGGGTCATGGGTAGGCTTTGGGTTACCAGCAAGTGGTGGTTTTGGTGCTGCGGTACCAGTAAACTGAGCTCCAAACACCTCCCCTACAAAACTAGTTCCCAGATTACTTTAGAGTGATTAGTAACTATTATAAATTATAATTTATAGATTACGTAATAAGCAAACCAGCTTCAACAGTTGTAAATATATGAAAATAAAAACCCACTCTAATAGACAAGAGTTTATTTCCACAACAGGTTCGACGCCCACTGGCATCCTCCTCGGGTGGATACAGAAACACGAATGAACCAAAACAAGAGGGAAAAACAGTCCAGGGACTGACCATTAAGAAATTCGCACCTAGGTTAGATCTCATTCTCCCAACACCGGAAGGGCATTTTCATTAAGTACATTCGCGCAAATTTAAAACTATCTTCCTGTTCTGAACATACAGATTATTATTTTTTTATTTTTTTACATAATTATTACATTTATTATTAAATTTATTACATTTAATATTGCATAATTATTTATTACAGAAATTATAAATTTATTATTACATTGGTTATTACATTGTTGTTTATTATACAGAACTTATAAACCAAAAAATGAATGAAAAAAGCCGATTAGGAAACAATCCAGAGACCATTGAGAAATTCGCACCTAGGTTAGATACCGTTCTCCTGACACTGGAAGGGCATTTTATTACAGGGTCCGCTTATAAGTACATTCCCACAAATTAAAACTATCTTCTTGTTCTATACATACAGATTCTAATATTTTGACATAATTACTGCATTTATTATTGCATTTACATTTTTTTCACTTATTATTATTATTATTACCTTTACCCTAATTATTAAATTTATAATATTACCTTTATTATTATATCTGTTGCATTTATATTTATTTCCACATTTATTACTTCCATTATTACATTTACTACTTCCATTATTACATTTACTAAAAGCGAGTAAGGAAACAATCCAATCCAGAGACCTTTAAGAAATTCACACTTAGGTTCGAACACGTTCCCACGACTCCGTAAGGGATTTTTTTACCAAGAATCTCATTAAAGGGTCTGACTTATAAGTACCTTCGCACAAATTAAAATTATCTACTTTTTCTATACACACAGATTCTATTATTTTTCTTTTGACATAATTATTACATTTATAAAGTACCTTACTTGATTCCCAATCTATAGCATGATTATTTTGGCTGGCGTGATAAAAAATGGCATTATTAGTATTACAACTTCTGAAGGCATATTTGTGTTCTTTAAATACAGGTTTCAATATTTCTTCGTTTCTCCCACGTATACTAAATCGTATACTATTTCCATTGAAGAATCATTATCACTAGATTGATTAGAGCATATAGTTTCAATATCACAGGTACTGGTACTTATTGCAGATTTGGATGTTGACGAAGCCAATATAGCACCATGTTTTACTTCACTTTCTTGGAATTTTGCATTTTGGGATATAAATACTAGCTTTGCTGCTCTGTCTATGCTTAATCAGTTTCTTTTGGCTGTATGGATATTACTGTATGTGCTAAATGATCTTGGAGGTAATGAAAGGGTGAAATAGAGGTGTATGAGTTTGTGTAGGTATATATGTGAGTATGCATGCGTATGTATCTGGAATTCTGGATGTATGCGTATGTATGGGGTATATAATAGATATAAATGTGTGTATATACTGTAAGTATTTATGTATATATTGGTATATGGGTGTATGTGTGTGTATATATATATGGATGGTCTCAGGGGGGAAAATATGTCATCGCGGATCTAAAGGATAGTTAAGTGGGAGATTCAAAATCCGAGGCATGGATGGGAGAGTCATGGAAAGGTTGGACAATGAGCAGTCAGCTCCCAGCCAGTGTTCTCGCAAGTTTAACGGATCTCAAGATACAAGACTTTCAGTGCAAGAAAGAGGCCAGTTTTTTCTGTAAATAGGCTGAAAAGGACACCATATGGCCTATTTTATTATTTATTTATTTATTTATTTTTATAATATATATCATTGCAAAAGTATACCTTATAATTAAATTGGCAATATCTATATTAATTATACAAAAAAAAAAAAAATAAAAAATAAAAAAATAACATGGACATAATTTTTTTTTTTTTAACATCACTACAATTGATAAATGTCCTTAACCCCTTAACTGTGGAAAACTCACAGCCATATATATGGAAATATATGTATGCCTCCGAAATAGCATAGTTAAGGGGTTAATAGATATAATCAAATGTGCAAATAAGTTTTTTATTTATTTCTCTATAAGAATTTGTGAATATAGTTAAGAAATAAGGCACGTGTACCATGTTGATGACATAGCTGCTGCTTTGCCTAGTTAGGTCAAATGTATGCCCTTGCTGATTGGTTAGGTTAAGTCATTATATTTTCATTTAAACTAATGAAAATATCATGATAACCTAACCAATTGTCAAGGGTGTACAGTTGACTTAACTGGGCAAAGCAGCAGCTACATCAACAACATGGTGCATTGATCAGTTGTAATATTGTTTTAATAATTTTAATATAGTTATATCTTACTATCATACTAAGATGGAATACCTGGATGGAATGATCTTATTGCCCCCCCCCCCCCCCCCAAGAGGGAATCAGGTTAATATTCATCTTTTCACCCACTCACACGCAGTTAAAACAGTACAATACAGGTAACCCTCTGTATACATGGTTTCAGCTATACACTGTTTTGGTATTGCTCCCCACCCCCTGTATACACGGGAAGGGATCTCGTCCATATACAGTTTCCCGAGCCAACACAGCTGTGTGTGGTGGCCTGTTGCTCTACCCCTCCCCTCCCTACCCCTCCACCACTCACTCAGTCAGTGGCACACCAGTTACTAGTGTTGCCAATCTACAATACAATTGCCCTAACCAATCCCCCAATATTGAATCTGTGGTGAGGATTCTATTACCAATTTTACAAATTATACATCACACAAAGGATGTTATCCAATATTTTAATTAAGCATTGTTAAATATATGCATCTCTAATGATTTTAACTTCTTTACAATGTATTTTTATACTTTATTAGTAGCTACTACAATTAAAAAAATAAATCATAACAAATAATCATAATAATCACAATAAATAACAACACACTCACCAGTAAACATCATCTGCAGCAACTCTACCCAATCTGCCTACCTTTATTTATAAGTTAAACCATTTTTCTCTTGTTACTGCAGTAATAATATTATGTGCAGTTATACATGTATGTATAGTATGTGTTTTGGTGTTTCTGTACATGTTTTAGTGATGTATGAGGAAATATAGTTGGTCTAGGGATTGATTATATTTTTTCCCCATAAGGTATTTGTCCCTGTATGCATGGTTTCCATTTAAACAGGCATTTTCAGGAACCTAACCCCCGTGTATACTGAGGGTTAGGGTGCATCAGCCTATAAGGGGTGAAATTTCAAACTTCGGATATTGATTCGGCCCTATGATATTATGGTTACAATCCCCAACAAACCTTCAGTGTCCACGTTTCAAGATGTTCTGACAATATTTAGTGGGTCCACCTCGAAGATGAAAATTTGACAATTGTGGAATTTTATGGTTTGACTAGAAAATCTTGTGTAAGCGTTGTAGATTTTGTTTGAAAAAAAAATTGTAAATATAGTTAGTTTTAGGCAAGTTTTAGCCTCAATTCATGAAATTATCTGTCGTCTTAGACTTTTTTTGTATTATTCTGAGAATCATGAAGTGAGTTACCAGGATGTGGGATGAGGACCCAACTTGCCAAGCATCCAACTGACCACCTCCACCTATTAAAAATGGTATTTCATGATAAAATACTTGTAAAAATTGATTTATTGCTTATTGATATCTTAATTCTTCTTTGTCCTTTTTTCTTCTAAAACAGATGATAAAGAAGCTTGTCTCTTTCTCAGATTAGGAGTGGCTTTTCTGTCAGCTTCTACAACTTGGAGAACATTTTGAAGATGTTCTTCAGTCCTTGCAGCCTCATAAAAGTCACTGCATAGTTTTACTGCCCTCTCAGAGCCATCATTTATGACATTTATAGCCAAAAGTTTTTCTTTGGAAGATATAAATGATGCTGTTATTTTCCATTCAACAATCTCAACCATTAAAAAATCATAGTCTAACTGTAGTGAAGAGAATATGAACCATGAGTTTTTGTCAACCAAGTCAGCTAGTATGGTTTCTGATCGTAGATTGGTAGGGAAATTAGGCTTTCCAAAACTAGATCCATGTCTACCTTCTGGAACCACTGTCTCAATCTTGTGTGGTTTATAGGAAAGTAGATGGTTTGTTATAGCACGAAGTTCATTTTTTGGAACCAAATCGCTGAATAATACAAGAGGAATCATCTCTGATGAAAGGTACCAGAGATGATGTTTCAAAGATGTTAGAGCACTTTTTGCTATTTGCTTGTTTACTTCCTCATATCTAAGAAGCTTTTTGTAAAGCTGCAAATCGTGCCATGGTGCATCAAAAACTGAAGAGCAGGTCATCCACCATGGGTAGTAAATCAGCGAAATGAAGGTTGCAAAGTCTCTTAGTTTCAGGATTTGTTGCTTGTTTGTGATTGTTACTGAAGGTAGTTTTGAGATATTATCTTCTAGTAATGCAATTTTTAGAACATATATTGCTTTACTCATCCATCTGGCTCTATGTATAGCACCAGGTCGCTGAAGGGTTATATCCTTATCACTAGGTCCTGCATTTAAGTATAACACAACTAAGTCAGAAAATTGTTTGTAGTCATATCGTGTATGTTGCTTTTCTATATTACTTATTTAAATTGCATAATCAGTCCATTCCTGAAGAATCTCCTGGACAGCTTTGGAGTACTGATTGAAGTCAATTTTTTACAATTTTTCATCCTTGGAAATCCACTGAAACTTTTCTCAAAATCTGTTAGACATTAATTTCTGGTCCACTCGAAGTTTCTACTTTCATGTCCTGAAACACATGACTCATAATAACTTCACCAACATGATGCCTGCATGCAGACCATAATAAAGGCCGTCTAATCTCTTGTTGGATAGTTATGCATGCAGCGCTCACATGTCCCATGTTGGTTGCTGTAGTGTCGAAAACCAAGTTCACTATTGAATCGGAGCAGTTCCACAATTTCAGTAGCTTCATAACTTCTTCAGTCAAGTTTTTCCAAGATTGGCCACTGCCACCAGCACTAGGATGATATGATGGAATACCAAGTAGTTTGAGATCCATTGAATTTCCAACTGATACGGCTAATCGTTCTTCTGTAACATATTTATCCTGCAGAGTAGAAATTATTTTCGAATCCCAATGAAGAGAGGCCAATTTAGGAGGATTCCAGGATTTTTTAATGGAACTTGAAATTTTTTGGGCTACTTCGCGTCTTGCTCTATCAGCTGTAGCATATGAAGTTGCCACTGCCTTAGTGTTACCACCACATTCTTCAACAAAAGCTTTTGTGAATGCAGCCTGTTGTGCCAGAGTCATTTTCATTCTTGATGCCAAAGAAACAAGTTTCGGTCTTTTCAGAATGTCATGAGGAATGATAGCTTGAGTACCTAAACAGACTTGACTATGTGGATTTTCCATCTTTTTCAGCTCCATCATTAGCTTCTGACTCACTCTCAATGGTAGTTGTATCGCTTGTGCTACTTTCTAATTCAACATAACTGCAAGAAGCTTCAGTCTCTCTCAATTCCTTTTCTTTTCTCACATTTTCTTCACATTTTTGAAAATTAATGCGCTTCATTTTGGATGCTAAAGTTTGATCATGAGCTCCAAAAGAAGCAATTCTATCCCCTTGCATAGATTGAAGAAATTGTATATCTTCTGGATTACTCATAATTTTTTCAGCATTTTTAATCCACAGTGGAAAAGTCATTTTAAGTTGCATTTCCATATCTTCTAGTCTTGTCTTTGTACTTTGTAGCTCTCTTCTTTTCAATGGAATTTCTCTGTTTTGCCTTCTTTTCTGACAATGAAATTATTTTCTCACATGCTTTTTTCTCAGTAATCATTGGTATGTTGGCTTTATTGTAGAATGGTTGAATTTCTGTTAAAACAATTTTAGCTATATCTCGCTTAGTTCTCTCTTTTAGACCCTGTTGCTGGTGAAATAGGAAATATCTAAGAACTTGTTGGCAAGCGACATCCTACAATCTTTGCATCATTATTTGTCATGCCAGGACCTAATCCAAATATACAGGTTTTTTTTCGTGGTTTTACATCAACTTTATCTGCACCACTTGAACAAGTTTTACCACTAGAAGTGGCTTCACTGGCTTTACCACTATTATCCATTATATCATATATCAACTATTATCACCAACATATATCAAAAATTGACCTGTAATAGAAACATAGATTAATATTAAAGTAGTCTACATGCCTGAAAATAAGAAAAAATAGCTATAGGTATTTCATGATGGCAAATGATGTTTATTAATAGTAGCTATGGCTTAAACACAAGCAAACTAAACATACTAGGCCTATAATACCTTATGGATCATTCAATTCAATAAAATAAAGGTATATGTGAAAAAAATAATTTAAGGCAATTTATCCTAAAAATTGTCATTTTTGTAAAGTTTAGGAGCTAGGTGGACCTAGTAGATATTAATCAATTGACCTGAAATTTTGCATGTGAATTTTTTTTAGGGAATGTAACCATAATAACGTAGGGCCAAATCAATTTTTGAAAATTGCCATTTTTGATGCACCCTACTGAGGGTCACCTGTATATTGAATTGCCATTCAAAACTGACTAAGAAAATATATATCTTACATTGCAAATTTGTTCAAATATACTTTTTTTAGTAAAATATATTTCCTGTTTTGACTATAATATACTTTTTTCCCTGAAATATTTTTCTTGATTGGGTTATTTTTCCACTACTCTGTGACTTAATTAGTTGGTTGGGTTTTGTTCTGGCTATTTTTTTTTTCTAATTAGATTCAGTTTAGTGGTGTTTGTGATAGAATTATAACATGCCATTCGTGTGATTTTGACTTTGAGAACTTGATTCATATTGTGCCCTAGATAAAGACAAAAGATTGGATGTTTTTATCAATTATGGCATTTATTCTCTCAGCCTTAACTTACCCAAAGTGTGATGGTGAGTGCCTAACATGAAAAGATCAGAAGATATTTAGGTGAAATAACCAATATTAACCTGTTGGGTCAACCGAATGCCTGGTTGGGTCAACCAAATGCCCGGTTGGGTCAACTGAATGCCCTTGATGATTGGTTAGGTTGTCGCAAACTTTTCTGGTTAATTTTGAGGT
This sequence comes from Bathynomus jamesi, assembly GCA_023014485.1. Taxonomy (NCBI): domain Eukaryota; kingdom Metazoa; phylum Arthropoda; class Malacostraca; order Isopoda; family Cirolanidae; genus Bathynomus; species Bathynomus jamesi. The sequence goes on from JAJOZX010000944.1 coordinate 657,451, forward strand.
GTTTTGTACGAGACTGCCATCTGTTTCCTGTGCAAATGCGTAGTTTTCAAGATGATGATATCTCGAAAACTACACATTTGCACAGGAAATGGATGGCAGATTCATGCAAAACACCTCAAAATTGACCAGAAAAGTTTCTCATGAAAACAGACTGGATGTAAAAACGAATAATTACTGGAAATCAAAAGATGCCTATGATTTGTGGTATTCATGGTGGACCCAGATTAGGACCAGTATACATGAATATGTGTAGAAGTAGGGGTCAATATAAGGCAGCCACAAAGTGATGTAAACAGAAAGAAGAGTCTATTCAAGTATCAAAAGCCTGTGAAGCTTGTATAAATAATGATGATAAATTTTGGAAATTTAAGAATCAAACTGGTGTCAAAAATGTCCTCCCTCCAACAATCAATGGGGTGGTGGGGGAGGATGAAATTGCAAAGCTGTGGAAAAACCACCACTATAACATTCTTAACAGTGTGAGTAGGGATAATCTTAAGATAGATTGCAGCAAAGTGACTGTGGGAGGGACAAGGGAAAATACTTTGATATCAGTTTCTGAAGTAAAGAGTTAGACTGGTTCTGCATCAGGGGTAGATGACTTATCGAATGAGCACTTAAAATATGCCAATGATGTAGTATGTCTGCATATATCATTGCTCCTATCAGCCATGCTTGCTCATAGCTATATCCCTGCAGAGTTCATGAGGGTAAACATGGTAACATGATAAAAATTTTATAATAGGCACACTAGGGGCCCTTTGGCCCATCTTGGTGTCTCCACTGTTAATATAAACAAACCATAAATACAGTTACAGTGGACCCCCGATTTGAGTATGTAATCCGTTCCAGCATGGCGTACTCAATTCAAAATGTACTCAAATCGAACTTAATAACCTATGGGAATTAATTAATTCGTTCCAAAACCCAAAAATTTCACCCCACCCCTACTTTTTCTATAGAAATTGGCCATCACTATAACAGTACACTATGTCACTATGCCACAATATAAAATACAGTATTGCTACGGTGGCGGAGTTGGCCGTAGTCCCCAAGTATCTATGTTTCCAACCACCACCACCCCAGCACCTTTTCACGTTTCTGGGTTCGGAAACAGTCAAGAGACTGGGCAAAGATGTAATCTCCTCTTGGTATCTAGGAAGGCCTCTCTGGTCAGTGGTTTATTTCCAGATTATTCAGGTCCGACTCGCCACATTAACTGTAAAGACTTCCCCTAGTGCAGGGGTCTCAATCTGACTCTCCACTGAGTAAGAGAGGCCAACCGCTCAGGGTCAAGAAAGGGCTAGAATTCAAAGGTAGCCTAATAGAAGTAAAACTACTTGTGTTTTTCTCTTTATTATATCTGAAATAAAAACTATTCAGTGTTACAGTATAAAACATAACAAAAGGACTGGCAATGCGTCGCACTTGACAAAACACCTGGAGCCCCAATAACCCTTAGTGAGATTTGGCAGAAAGGATAGAAAACAAGTGGGAGCCAAGTACCGGAAATGACTTGCACAGAATGTTAACCCTTGTCCCAGCTTAAATACCCTCCAAACTTGATCCCCCTTTTATGACCTGAGTTCCAATTCCTTTATTGGCTGGCTAGTTAGTAGGGTTAGGGTCACAGGCCTGATTTCAGGGCAGATCCAGTGGCCAACAGTGGTGACACAAACTGCGTAGCTCCCACTGGATGGGACCCACAATCCAAGCCTGATGAATCCGGACCACGTGAGTTGAATCCCAACTGGTTGCCTAGACAACACAAGATTATTAGTACATGATCTAGCACCATTAATCACAATAATAAAATAACAGGCAATTAACCACAAACATTAACTGGAATCATGACTTCAAATTGATCACTGGAAAACATAATTTACTCATGAAATCAAAGCACATAAATAATAAATAACCAACATACAAAAATAATAACTACAAACATTGACAATTATGGCAAAACCTATCTCACATGAGTTAATCAACCTATAATCATTGCCAAACAAGCTGGGCAAAAACCTAACTCTGAATAAATGACTGGTGACCTATAATAATGATAATTGGTTCTCTAGCTAGTTACATGGACAAGGTGGCAAACCTATCTATACTGTCAGTCAGTTTCAACAACCTATATGTATGTCTACCCTTAATAATAATAATTAACCATGATAATGATGGTGAAATACAAATGAACTCTAGCCAAGGATTACAGAAACTCCTACCTTTAAAGGCTTTCCACACTTCCTTGGCTTCTGACAGGATGTCCGTATTAATGGTCTATTCAGGTTTCATAACTTAATTCTAATTACCATTAATGGTTTTCCTAACTAAACTCCTGTGGGGAGAGAAAAAACTTGTGAGGGGGACCCAGATAGGGACTTGAAATTAGGGTGAAGTTTTTTTTTTTGAAAAACTCCACAACCCCCAAAAGGGAAATTTGAAAATCAAGGGGGGGGGTTATGAGAAACTTCACAACCCCCACATTCCTTCCCCCTAAGAAAAAACCCCCCTCACAATTCTTTCCTCCTTCATGGTCCTAACAGGATAATGCATCGCTTGACAATCTAAACAGGGAGTATACATTATAAAAGTTACTGCATCAAAACATGCTGACCCTCCCAGTTAGCTAACCTACACTTACATTAAAACTCATTAGTACCACAAATTATTACAGACTTATCTAATAACAATTGCTTTTACTCAAAATGGCCAATTATAAACAGAGGGAAAAACCATTTCATAAACTAGGTCAACTTAGCCAAATGCCCAAATCTAATTATACAGTAATCATTTGGTACACTAACATTGTACATTAATTCCCAATATGTACATGGTAAATACTGGCAGTTTTTTTTTTTTTTTTTTTTTTGTAAGCACCACTTTTGTTTCACTTATCTACACATTGTTCACTGGTATCACTCCTTGCTTCTGCACAACCTACAGTTTCTACCAGAAATCTCCAACCCCTTTTGGGTCACAACATTCACTGTGTTTTTCTTGCTTGATTCACTCACTGCCTCTTTTCCCTTGACCTGGATCAAGAGACCATGACCCATAAGTTTGATGTAGTGTTCCTTCCCACACTATACCATGGGGAAAATCTGGCTATTAACCCCTTTGTTCCTCCATCACTTCAAGGCCAGTGTATTCACTCAAATCCTCTGGGAATTCAAGTTGGGAGTTTTTTTTTTTTTTTTTTTTTTTTTTTTTAAACCAGAGTATCAGTAGGAACAGAAGAAGAAAGAAGGAAACCAAATCAAGGCTAGAAGTGCCACTGTATTCCGGTGAAAGGAAATCAAATGAAAGAAAAGAATGGGCCAAATATGAGAATAAAAACCCACTCTAATAGACAGAGTTTATTTCCACGACAGTTTCGACGCCCATGGCATCCTCCCGGGTGGATACAGAAACACAAGGAAACAAAACAAGAGGGAAAAAACAGTTCAGGGATCGACCATTAAGAAATTCGCACCTAGGGTTGGATTCCATTCTCTCGAGACAGGAGGGGCATTTTCAAGTACATTCGCACAAATTTTAAAACTATATCCTGTTCTAAACATATAGATTCTATTATTTTACATAATTATTACATTTATAATTAAATTTATTACATTTAATATTGCATAATTATTAATTACAGAAATGCATCATCCCATATCTTTCCCTCAGAAGTTCCTCCAGGCTGCTTACTCCCCTAGAACACTTAATTATTGACCCCTTCAGAACAAAAGGTTCACTAACTACCCCTCCCCTGGTTATACACCCAAAATAAAGCAGAAATCAATGAATAATCCATTCTTACATCCCTTTCGAGTGCCGAGTACATTGGGTATCCTCTCACAGGAAAGAAAACCCCAAATCTAGTTATCTTAGAGTGTATTTTATAACAGATTTACCCACAATACTTCACTTCAGTTTACTCTGTTGCCTCTGATTCTGTACTCAAGGGTCTGTGGTTGTACATTTGGTAATTCTGCAGGATTTCCACAGGAGCGTGTGAATGGCTGGTTGAGCAGTGACTGGGGTAAGTTAAGTTTCTCTGATCGTGAAGTCGTGGTCTCAGCTTGGAAATGACGATGATGGCTAGTTCAGGCACGAACCTTCTGTCTATACTCATTTAGTATCTCCTGACATGTGGTGAATCCTGACTGCACAGGGCTAAAACTAACATGGCAAGACTGAGATTGAGGGACTTGAGGTGAGCCAGGCATGGAATCAGTGAACCCAAGGAACGAATTCTCCAGAGTACTCAATGCATCATTAGCTACGTCTAGCGACTGTTGTACAAGTCTCAATGATTGCTGGGCCAATTTTAATCCATCCAATGGAGCATCATCTTCCAGTGTGTCCAGATATTCATGCGAATCTGTCACATTACCCTGGACCTCAGTTTCCCCAGACTCATTTTCAGAACCAGCACCCCACAACTGATTTTCTTGAAAGGGGGGTATGGGTTGGGGACTCATGAGGCAAGACTCTCTCATGGGAGTACTGGTGAAAATTGATTCTAATGACCCTACCAAAATCGGAGAATTCTCATAACCAAGTGAAGGTACAGTGCCCGCGAAAAGTATCCGATCACCCTTGAAATTTGTATTTTTTACATAAAAAACAATGTTTAAATGTATACTAACCTTATATTAGTATTTTGTCATCTGTCCTTTGGTTTGGATGACTTGTTCTAGACGTTTTGGCATGGATGACTTGTTCTAGACGTTTTGGCATGGATTTAATCAAGTTTTGACAAACTTCCACTGATATTTCCTTGCACCATACCTTTTTGATGGCCTCTTGTAATTTTTTGACTGAGCCAGTGTCGTGGCATTCAACCTTATTTTTTATTATTAGCCACAGATTTTCTATCGGATTGAGATCTGGACTATTACCAGGCCAATCCAAAATATCAAATTTATTGTCAGTAATCCATTTTGTCACTATTTTGGCCCTGTGACATGGTGCACCATCATGCATGTATGTTTTTGTCCTTTGGATTGCCATTGCCATTGGAAGTTTATCCTGTAGCATTGCTAAATACCGTGCACCATTCATAGTTGTGTTCTTCGGAAGAAAATATAAGTTTCCACGCCCATAGTAACCGAAACAACCCCAAACCATCACACTTGGAGGGTGTTTCATTGTCTTTAGGGTGTATTTAGGGTCCATCCTATTTGAGCCAATAGGCCGGCGAACCTTTTTTGGACAACTTCTGAATGTCAAAAATGTCGACTCATCGCTAAATAAAACCTTCTTCCAGTCATCAACAGTCCAATGAATGTATTTTTTACAAAATGCGACACGTTTTTTACGCATTTTTTCATTAATGAACGGTTTCTTAGCAGCATGGCGAGATGGTAATCCGAGTTCTTTTTGGAGCCGCTCCTGGATAGTTCGTTCAGAAACACCAGATAACAAATTATTCATATTAAATTTTATTTCTTTCGCAGTTATTGTTGGGTTTTTCAATACTAAACGTTTCATAAGTTTGTCTGTTCGCGAATTTGTTTTTCTCGGTCTGCCAGATCGTTTTTTAGGGACTGGCGTGGTTAGGCCACCATTGTTCTTAGCCCGTGAAACCCATAAATTAACGGTACTTTGGGATATGTTTAATTCCTTAGCTATCTGTCTCTGTGATTTCCCACATGCATGCAAAGCAACAATAGCACCTCGACAATCACTCTTAAGTTGTTTTTTAGCACACATTATATATAAATTTTATTTACACCACTTTCTGTAAAAAAAAAAAAATATCAAGAAATTTACACAAACAGTGAAATCTGACAAATTTGAGACACAGCCACCCGCAACGAAGGCTACCAGAACACTAATTTGAGAATGCGTTGGATAGCTCTCATATCAGCGAGCAACCTCAAAGTTACCAGATGTCGCTAGAACAAATAGAAAGTGAATTACGTGTCTCTGAATATCAAGGGAAAATATTGTATTTTCTTGAGTGATCGGATACTTTTCGTGGGCACTGTATATCATTACCTTCTGACTCCTGCATAGTTCGAAAAACTTGCTCCCCCACTGGAACTGCCCCGGCCTGAATCTCCTCAACGGGTGTCTGAAAATCTGTCTCCCCCGAATGCTGAGTAACTGGAGGCACATCTCCACAGTTTAGCTCCACTGGCGGACACCCTTCCATTCCAGCAGTTGTCTCAGCACTAAAATTACTGGTCCCATCATACTCCCAATACTCTACCAAAGGGTCTCTCCAGGTAATACTTTGTCGCGCATTCAGGAGTGTATTCAACCGGTGATATTTCTCTGAAGAAGAGAGTCCCTCATCTGTATCCGAAGCACTGGTCCCAACACTGGAGTTCCCCATGAAAGCTACCCGGGATTCCACTTCAGGGGTACCAAAGCCCTCAAAGGAATATTCAGGGCTATCATCTAAAGTGGTGCCACCCCTATGCCAGGGAAAGGGTATGCGTGCGGCACTTGATGGTAAGTCCGGGATCCAGGTCTCAGGCATCTCAGGTACTTTCTGCAATTCCTGTTCTCTCCTATGCTTCTGTAGATATTTTGGGGGTTCATGCCAGGCCTTCAAATGGGTATGATGAGCTTTTATAACTCGGGGGGTGCCCTCAACAGTTGATGTGGTCAATTCATAGGATACTCCATTACTGTGTACTTGACTAACCTTGTAAGGCCCAGTATACTTGGGGGAGAACTTCCGTGAGGTGCTCCGGTCACTGGTAATGATCTTCTTGACTACTTTCTGGCCAACCTGGAAGGGTGCAAACCGTGGATGGCCCTCCTTCCATATTTCTCGCAATTGAGGGGGAACAACTACAGTAGCAATATTCTGGTGACGTTGTTCCAAGAGACAGTCCGCAGGGGTGGTCTTTATTTCAGCATGGAAGGTATTGTTATAGGTAATCACAGCTGTTACCAGATTTGTATCCCATTCCACTCCTGTTTGTCCCAAGCTCCTCAAGAACTCTCCAATTGTTCTATTTACAAGTTCAACAGCACCATTGCTAGCAGGCTTAAGTGGACTAGTATAAACATGCATAATCCCATAGCGATCAAGGAACTCTTGGAACTCCTCCGAACGGAATTCAGGTCCATTGTCTGTCAGGAGCCTCTGAGGAATTCTTAACAAGTTGGGGAATATATCATGCTCCATCAACTGGATAATGGTAGATGACCTTTTTGTTCTTAATGGGCGAGCCACAACCCACTTGCTAAAATGGTCAACCATCACCAGACAACCAAGGTACCCTAGCTGGGTGCGTGGGAAAACCACAATATCAGCAGCCACTAATTCAAAAGGATGTTCAGTTTTTATCTTCAAGGTTGGTGGGATGATAGGCTGACTAGCTACTTTATACAACTGACAGGTTTCACAGGTAATACAGATGTCACTAGCTACTTTATACAAATCTGGGTGCCACACAAACAGTCGCAACGCTTCCACCAACTTATTACGCCCAATATGTGCCACTTCCATGTGGAAACTGAGGGCCATATCCACGAGCAATGTGGAAGGTACTACACAGCTAATATACCCAGTCCTACTTTGATGTACTATCACCCCACTCCTTAACTGTAATTCCCGCCAGTTCCGCTTAAACGGCCTCAAGGCAGGTTTTCCCTCTGATAGGGGCTTTGACTGGGCCAATAGCCCATGCACCTGTCGCAACAATCGGTTCCGTTTTTGCATTAGAATCACTGATTCTGAGTCGAGCAACTCTCGGTTCACTATCCACTTCTTGCCTTCCTCAAATACTGAACCCAACTCTGGCTCCTCTGCTTTGATGTCTGGTACCTCTTCCTCCATACATGTTGCCTCCTCTAGCGCCTCCACTCCAAAACATTCCACTAACTCTGGGTCTCCATATGACCATGCAGCTACATCAAACTTCATTTCAATGTCAGCCATAATTAGATAGTTTGAACCTAACAAGAAACAATACGGGAGACTATTCTCTGGGGCTACTGCAAAAGGTAGTTGGATCTTTTCATCTCTACCCTGAATAGTCAATTTTACTAGTCCTTGACAGGGTACCAATTTCACACCAATCCCAGTCAAGATTATCTGGCAAGGCTGGACTGATATTTCTTCCTCTTCTCTCGCTTTTAAACTCTTGACCACTGACTCGGATACTAAGCTAATCTCTGCTCCTGAATCCAACATAGCACAGTAATTGACTGCACCCAACTGTACCCAAGTCCAAGCAACGGGTCCTCCTTGGTGTCCACACGTGACCCTTTCACCCCTGGCTTCCCGATCTGGATTCTGCAGTAACAAATTCCCTTCACACTGCTCTATATCACTTTTTTGCGCTACCTCCTGGCCAGTTTCCTGCTCCATAGTGTCCACCTGTTCCACCATCAACTCTGCTGGCTCAGCAAACCACTTGTGTGCTATCAGTGGATTGTAATGTACTCCAGATATACACTGCAAATGGACCCTTCTTTCTGGGGTATCAGGGACAGTTACATCCATAACGTACACAACTGGCTTTACACCATAGTGAACCCAAACCCTCAAGGAATAACAATGGCTTGCGGCTAACAGTACTTCTGGAGTTACCAACACTCCAGGTTGTCTCATCATCTTCAGGTCTTTTATGCGGCGGGCATTATTTGACAAGCGATACCTCTTGGGAAAGGTGATCAATTCATCCATCAGCTCTCTCCGTAATTCCAATGGGTGTTGTGGAGGATTCCAAGGTGGCCCATGCTCGTAATGATGATCCTGCAACACTTGTACTAGGCTAATAAACAACGAATCACCACCTCCATCAACTTTCATGAGTACTCGCAGTCCAGGTGGTAAGTGATTAGTGAGGTGTTCTGTCATCTCCAGTTGGTCACTCCCAGCAGGTGGTATTCGTGACAATGCATCTGCAGCTCCATTCTCAGTCCCAGGGCGATACCGAATTTCAAACTCAAAGTCAGCGAGATCTTCATAAGTTCGGGCCAATCTACAGTGCCCGCGAAAAGTATCCGATCACTCAAGAAAATACAATATTTTCCCTTGATATTCAGAGACACGTAATTCACTTTCTATTTGTTCTAGCGACATCTGGTAACTGAGGTTGCTCGCTGATATGAGAGCTATCCAACGCATTCTCAAATTAGTGTTCTGGTAGCCTTCATTGCGGGTGGCTGTGTCTCAAATTTGTCAGATTTCACTGTTTGTGTAAATTTCTTGATATTTTTTTTTTTTTACAGAAAGTGGTGTAAATAAAATTTATATATAATGTGTGCTAAAAAACAACTTAAGAGTGATTGTCGAGGTGCTATTGTTGCTTTGCATGCATGTGGGAAATCACAGAGACAGATAGCTAAGGAATTAAACATATCCCAAAGTACTGTTAATTTATGGGTTTCACGGGCTGAGAACAATGGTGGCCTAACCACGCCAGTCCCTAAAAAACGATCTGGCAGACCGAGAAAAACAAATTCGCGAACAGACAAACTTATGAAACGTTTAGTATTGAAAAACCCAACAATAACTGCGAAAGAAATAAAATTTAATATGAATAATTTGTTATCTGGTGTTTCTGAACGAACTATCCAGGAGCGGCTCCAAAAAGAACTCGGATTACCATCTCGCCATGCTGCTAAGAAACCGTTCATTAATGAAAAAATGCGTAAAAAACGTGTCGCATTTTGTAAAAAATATATTCATTGGACTGTTGATGACTGGAAGAAGGTTTTATTTAGCGATGAGTCGACATTTTTGACATTCAGAAGTTGTCCAAAAAAGGTTCACCGGCCTATTGGCTCAAATAGGATGGACCCTAAATACACCTTAAAGACAATGAAACACCCTCCAAGTGTGATGGTTTGGGGTTGTTTCGGTTACTATGGGCGTGGAAACTTATATTTTCTTCCGAAGAACACAACTATGAATGGTGCACGGTATTTAGCAATGCTACAGGATAAACTTCCAATGGCAATGGCAATCCAAAGGACAAAAACATACATGCATGATGGTGCACCATGTCACAGGGCCAAAATAGTGACAAAATGGATTACTGACAATAAATTTGATATTTTGGATTGGCCTGGTAATAGTCCAGATCTCAATCCGATAGAAAATCTGTGGCTAATAATAAAAAATAAGGTTGAATGCCACGACACTGGCTCAGTCGAAAAATTACAAGAGGCCATCAAAAAGGTATGGTGCAAGGAAATATCAGTGGAAGTTTGTCAAAACTTGATTAAATCCATGCCAAAACGTCTAGAACAAGTCATCCAAACCAAAGGACAGATGACAAAATACTAATATAAGGTTAGTATACATTTAAACATTGTTTTTTATGTAAAAAATACAAATTTTAAGGGTGATCGGATACTTTTCGCAGGCACTGTACTATCAACAATCTTCATGTTGCTCAGGTATTCTAATGGTTGATGGTCTGTATACAGTACAAAAGGCACACCATATAGAAATGGGCGAAATGTCTTCACACCCCATCTTAGGGCTGCCAACTCCCGTTCTATAACTGAGTACATTCTCTGGGCCTTGGAAAAGGTCATTGATGCATAAGCAATCACCTTAAAATCACCATTCTGTTGTTGTCCCAAACAAGCACCAGCGCCAACCCCGGAAGCATCCACATACAGTTCCAATTTTTCAGCTTCAGGTCTGTAATCTGGATAGGACAGTTGCACTTCCTTAACCAAGGCCTCTTTCACTGTTGTAAAAGCCTTGTCCATCTCCAGTGTCCATTTCAATTTTTCTCTTGATCTACCTCCAGTTAAATGAGACAAAGAACTTGTTATCACTGAACAATCTGGTACAAACTTTCTCTGGAAATTCACTAAACCCAGAAATTCCCTCATCTGTCGAACAGTTTCTGGTTTTGGGAACTCGTGCACTTTCTGCATATATTCAGGGGATTTCCGCAAACCTTCTCTCCCAACCAAGTGTCCCAAAAATGCAACCTCAGGTTGGAACCATTGACATTTCACAGGTTTGACCTTTATGCCAGACTTCTCCAGAGTATACAGGACTTTATCTACCAGTTGAAGATGTTCTTCGAACGACTCGCCCATTATTAGGATATCAATGTAGATGATAACTCTACTTCTTGGAAAACCATGTAACACTTCTTGTACCATCCGTTGGAAACTAGCAGGAGCATTCTTTAATCCAAAACTCAGTCGCTTAAACTGCCAATGCCCTCTGGTGGTTGAAAAAGCAGTGCTCTCTCGGCTCTCTTCGGCAATTGGCATTTGATAATAACCTCGGACCATGTCTAGGGAAGTGAAGTAACAGGTTCCATGAAGACTAAAAACTGCATCCGTTAAGTTGGGCATTGGAAATCGGTCTGGTATGGTCACTTCATTCAATTTTCGATAGTCCACACACATTCTAATTGAGCCATCCTTCTTCCGGATAGGGACAACAGGTGAACTCCATGGGGAAATGCTAGGTTCTATGATATCAAGCAACAGTAATTCCTGGCACTGGGCTTCCACCGCTTCTGCGACTGGTTCTGGGAATCTACGGGGTCGTTGTCGGATAGGGGTATCGTTATACAACTCTATCCGGTGTGGTACACAATTCACAAAACCTACATCATCATCCCCTTGACTCAACACTTTCTCCCGGCACGCCAACATTTGTAAGACCTCCCTCTCTTCGAACTTCAACTCGGGTGACATGGTTATTTCGGTCCGTAGGCGTTCTTCTGTCCAGCCTGGTTGTTCAGCTTGGGCTCCAGTCATGAACGCCTCAATTCTCTCACTATCAGCTACTGTAAAGTCCAGTTCTTCTTCATAGACTATTGATCTTATAGTCCCTATCCGTTCACCCGCCTTGATTCTCTGGGCTTCTGGGGTCAGCTTCATTACCAACACTTCTGTCATCCCAGCCAATCCATCCACTAGCCCAGGGTGACCATACACTTTCCCCTGGAGTCGGGAATCTCCATCATCATCCTCAAAACAGTACTCCAGTCTTCCTTCACCTTCGATTACATTCAAGCAAGGAAACTGTACAGGAACTCTGTGATATTTGCAGGTACTTAATTTCACATCGGCTGATGCATAACAGGAAACATTCCGGATCACCCTTCTACATGGCGCATTCTCACTCCTCAAGTAAATTTCCTCCATATGCCCATCTTTATAAGCTCGTGTTATCCTTTTCCTTTTCACATTAACTCGGAGACTGTTTTCAACAAGAAAATTCATTCCCAATACAACTGGGAACTTCAACCTTTTTACCACTGCAAACAGAACAGGCTCCATTTCCACTCCATGAATCGATAACCCCAGCGTAATCACCCCCAGTGGTTTAATATGGTTGTTCACTCCAATCCCTCGAATCCTCAAGTTACAGCTCTGCATCTCTGGAGTTAACTCCAGTTCCTCTACCACTGAGTGATCCAAGATTCCAACTGTAGCTCCGGAATCAAGTACTGCCAAGTAGTTCTCCGAATGTTCAAACCGTATATCCACCTTCAGTAAAGATTGAGGCGCTAACTGTCCAGTCATCTCCTCATCCAACCCATCAGTGTCAAAGACATTACTATTTATCAAATACGTTTCGGGAGCATCAGCTTCGGGTTCATTATTCTGGTCAGGGGGTTGCTCCCTATCAGACTCTTCAGGAATATTTACACTCTCATCCAGACCAAATGGACCTGGATACCCTAGGTTATTACTAGCAGGCTCGCAACTAACGGGGGACCTATCAGGACAATCAGTACCAGGATTTACAATCAATGATTCATTCCTCCCACCAAAAGATGGGAAAAGCTCTGTTGCCTCATATCTCTGGGGGACAAAAGGAACTGCACTCGCATTCATTCTCACAGGCAAAACTGGGTTGACACACACTGGATCTCCCCCCATCTGTACTTCACCCATAAATTCTTGTTCTGGTATTGGGCCACTAGTTAGGGGCACTATTCGTCCTGCTAGGAGCTCTGGGGGTTCCCCTCTGGCCTCAGAGCTTACTGGTTTAAAGGGCGCAGTTCTTGATTCGGCTCAGTCCCTCGTGGGCTGGTCTGGTTAGGCCCAGGAACTGGTTCCCTTGAGATGGTAGGACTCGGTGCTCTTGAACTGGGCCTACTCTGCTGGCGTGATCGCTGGCTATGACCATACCCATTAGGTGGGTAAGGGCATCGTGACACCCAATGATCCCGCTCACCACACCGCAAACACACTCCTAAACGCCGACGACAATCCCGTTCCAGGTGACCTCTCCTTCCACAGTAATTACAGTTCACCCAGGGACGATCAGATGGTGGTGGTGGAGGGGTGGTTAGATGGCTGGCTGGTCCTGAACCCTGCTGCCAGGCCCGCAACTGAGGGTGAGACTGGTGATTTTGTTGGTTTGGGTTCCTTTGGGGCTGACCTTGATCACTAACTGACCTTGTATTCTGGCCACCTGGTGGTGGTTGGAGTACCAAAGGGGACATTCCTATGTTCCAGGCCTCCTGCAGGCTGGGGAGAGGTCTAGATAAGGCTAAAGATTTCCCTGAAGGTTCCCTCTCACTAGCTGCCAATTCTCTCACTGCTGGCCAATTCAACTGGGTCCCAGCTCCACGCGTCAATCGTGCCGTGGCCAGGGCAACTTCAATCTTCACGGAAAATGCATCTGGAACAGTGCTAAGAAATTTTGAAATCAGTTCTCGGCAATTATCCACTTCTACTTCGGGCATTGCAGCCATCCACACAGTTTCTAACCTGGTTGCATACTGGTATAAGGTCTCACTGGGTCGTAATTGAGCATTAGTAAATGCCTCTCGCTTGTCTCTTGTCACGGTAGAATGGAGTTCTCTGTAGTAAGTCTGCAGTCTCTTCCTGACAACTCCGTATGGCATCCCTGGTCGGTCAATTAAATCAAAACCCCCTCTCATCTTTCCCATAAGACACTCTCGCAATGCCGCTTTCCAGTAGTTGTGTCCTCCTGCTACTGTATTGTCAGCATAATCCTCAAACTCCTTCCTAAATTCTTCGAATGTTCTCCCATCTGATATATCAAATGGCAATGGTTGAGGAAAGCGGCGCCCATCTAGTTTCTCTAGAGCTTTAGCAAGGCGTTCCAGGAGCTGCTCTGTTGCCAATGTTGGCAGTGGTTGGCTGGGTGGGTGGGGCCCCTTTCTTGCGGTAAATGTCCCTGGTTCATCCTCCCCATTTGTCTCCCCAAGCTCTCGGTGAAACTTCATAGGAGGTCTCCGGTTGACTGTTGGTCTGGGCTGGCTTTCTGAAGCCTGAAAGGTAGGGGGTGATTTGGCCCACCTTTGGGCTCCTGGTAGTCGGTTCAGGTCTTCGGCTTCTGTCCCAAATGAATCACTCTCCTGGGAGGGACCCATCATTCTCTCTTCTCCCCAGTTCATAGCAGGGCCATTGGCTCCATCGTCTATTCGAAACCTGGGCTGTTCAGGGCTGCTCACTTGTTCTAACCAGGTGGCTACTGTCAATGCCACTCTTCTGAGAGCATACACATCCTGGTCAGAAGTTGTACCCGCAGTAGTAGACCGGTAATTCACGAGTTGATCCTCAATATCTCTCAGTGGGGATTGGGTGGCGGATGCCACTACCCCCTCACCAAGCTGTCCACTAACTTTCAGCAACCTCAATACTCTGGGTCATCTCTGGGTTCGACATTCTCCCCTGTTCCCCTTTTTAAACTTTACTATCTTCAACCAATCTCTCAACTAATCCCGCTGGGGATGCCAAAAAGTATGCTACGGTGGCGGCGTAGGCCGTAGTCCCCGAGTATCTGTGTTTCCAACCACCCAGCACCTTTTACGTTTCTGGGTTCCTGGGTTCGGAACAGTCAAGAGACTGGGCAAAGATGTAATCTCCTCTGGTATCTAGGAAGGCCTCTCTGGTCAGTGGTTTATTTCCAGATTATTCAGGTCCGACTCGCACATTAACTGTAAAGGACTTCCCCTAGTGCAGGTGTCTCAATCTGACTCTCCACTGAGTAAGAGACCCAACCGCTCAGGGTCCAAGAAAGGGCTAGAATTCAAAGGTAGACCTAATAGAAGTAAACTACTTGGTTTTTCTCTTTATTATATCTGAAATAAACAACTATTCAGTGTACAGCATAAACATAACAAAAGGACTGGCAATGCCGCACTTGACAAAACACCTGGAGCCCCAATAACCCTTAGTGAGATTTGGCAGAAAGGATAGAAAACAAGTGGGAGAAAGTACCGGAAATGACTTGCACAGAATGTTAACCCTTGTCCCAGCTTAACTACCCTCCAAACTTCCCCCCTTTTATGACCTGAGTTCCAATTCCTTTATTGGCTGGCTAGTTAGTAGGGTTAGGGTCACAGGCCTGATTTCAGGGCAGATCCAGTGGCCAACAGTGGTTGACACAAACTGCGTAGCTCCCACTGGATGGGACCCACAATCCAAGCCTGATGAATCCGGACCACGTGAGTTGAATCCCAACAGGTTGCCTAGACAACACAAGATTATTAGTTACATGCATCTAGCACCATTAATCACAATAATAACAACATAACAGGCAATTAACCACAAACATTAACTGGAATCATGACTTCATAATTGATCACTGGAAAACATAATTTACTCATGAAATCAAAGCACATAAATAATAAATAACCAACATACAAAATAATAACTAAAACATTGACAATTATGGCAAACCTATCTCACATGAGTTAATCAACCTATAATCATTGCCAAACAAGCATGGGCAAAAACCTAACTCTGGAATAATATGACTGGTGACCTATAATAATGATAATTGGTTCTCTAGCTAGTTACATGACAAGGTGGCAAACCTATCTATACTGTCAGTCAGTTTCAACAACCTATATGTATGTCTACCCTTAATAATAATAATTAACCATGATAATGATGGTGAAATACAAATGAACTCTAGCCAAGGATTACAGAAACTCCTACCTTTAAAGGCTTTCCACACTTCCTTGGCTTCTGACAGGATGTCCGTATTAATGGTCTATTCAGGTTTCATAACCTTAATTCTAATTACCATTAATGGTTTCCTAACTAAACTCCTGTGGGAGAGAAAAACTTGTGAGGGGACCCAGATAGGACTTGAAAATTAGGGTGAAGTTTTTTTTTTGAAAAACTCCACAACCCCCAAAAAGGGGAATTTGAAAATCAAGGGGGGGTTGTGAGAAACTTCACAACCCCCACAGTATCAAAGTCACTGCATGTACGAATCACCAAATTTATGCTATATTTTCACTATTTTATGCTGTAATCAACAGAAACTAACATAAATAAACACTAAGTACAAAGTCAGAAAACAAAATGTACGAAATTCTAACAGAAATCCCTAAGAACACCTGTACTATTCAAAACATTAGACCCTGAATGTTCCCGCAACGAACGCTCTAGACAAACTGAAACGCGTTCGGCGTCGCTGGCTGGCATACTCAAATCGAGTTTTCTACTCAAGTCGAGTCAATAGGAGCCTATGGACGAGCGTACTCAAATCGATGCATACTCAAATCGGGGGTCCACTGTACATGGAAAATTAAGATCCAATTGATCTCTGTTAATTGCAGATTGTCACACATCAACTAGCTGTACATTAACCCCTTAACGATGGGTGGCATGCCCATTAGGGTGCATTAAACGCCCCATGATTTTCAAAAAGTTGTTGGATTTTAATGTCTATTCCCTCAAATGTTACACTTGTTGGTAGAAGTATGTATGCAAAAAATAAATCAAATCGGAGGTGGTCCTGGGTGGCCACCGGCCACTTTTATATATTTAGTAGTTGATGCACCGAATATTTGGCAAATATTCGGTATTACTTATAATACTAATATACAAATATTTGGTATTACTATACTTACATTGATTGAAAGTTGAAAATGTATAAAACACAACGCCAATGTCACTACTCCAACTTTGCTCGTTTCCGCAAATTTGGCCTCGCTTTGCGGTCACATTCAACCACTGAAGAAAGATTTTGGAAGTGGTCTTCTCCTCTTGCAGCTGAGACAAAATCAGTTGAGCTTTACTGCTCTCTCCGCAGGTCATTCACAACATTTAACCCATCCACAATGGACTTGGCTGCCTTGAAGTGGTCATTGTTCTGCCAATTGTCAACATCCTCTGTTAGGAAGGTCATATCCAGGTGAAGAAGGTTCACTGTAAACCACGAGTCCTCGTTCACAAGATCAGCCAGGGTTGTCGCTTCTGTAATTTTTGGAAATGACGGTTTGCCATATCCAGAACCGTAGCGGTGTTTTGGAGTGCTTGGCATTTCATCTGGTTGTATGGCCAGTAACACATCTGCAAGGGCACGACGCTCCTTTGAGGTACTGCATTGCTGAACAGTGCCAAAACAACCAGTTCTGGGGTTAAATACCACAAATGTCTATCAAAGGCTTTCACAGCGCTGACTGAAATGATTGAGTTGACAGCTTTATAGTTGAGCAGAGTCTTGTATAAGCACAAATCAAACCATGGGGCATTTGAAGCAGACTGACATATGAGCCACCAATCACAATAAATATAAACAACAAAAACAACAAACTCCTTCAGTTTTTCCTGTTGATGTTGTGTTGTTACAGTTCCTCGAGGTAGTACAGAAATTTGCTCTTCAAGTAGGCATATTTTGATGGAATAAAGAATCTTTGACATCCACCTTGCTTTATGCATGGCCCCAGGTCTGTGGAGTGTTCCTTGTTTTGTGACATCATCATCGAGGACTACCTGGCAGAGTTGTGCCATTTCCTTGTCTTCCCTACAGTATGAAGCGCTTGTGCGGATTGTGCTTAAAACCTTGTTTTTGCAGGATAAAAGCAGTTGTTGTGCATCGTCATTGTACATTGAAATGTCAATTTTGGTTAAACTTTCATCCTTTGCATGCGATATGTGTTCCCAATTCTTCTGGAATCTTTGGAACAAAGATGCTTCTGGAGACTTTGATGTCTCAATTTGAGAGTGTCAAACACATGATCCAGGATTACCTCTCCAAACATGATGGCGACATGCACACCACAGAAGAGCACGGTCCAGTTTTGATTGAATGGTAACACAGGCAGCTGTAACGTGTCCAGTGTTTGATGCTGTTGTGTCAAAACATAAGTTGACAACTGACTGTTTGCACTTCCATGAATGTAGAAACGTGTAAGTGTGCTCGGCAATGATGTCACCTGATGACATATCACTTCCACGAGGATATCTAGCCACTCCCAGTAGCTTTACATCAGTGGCATTCCCAACCAACACTGGCAATCTTTCTTCCTTGCCATTCTTGTTTGTGAGCGTATGCATCTGCTTGCCATCCCAGTGAAGTGTTGCAGCTGTTGGGGCGATCCAATTTTCTCGAATATCTTTGGCGATAGCACTTGTTATTGATCGTCGAGCCTTATCAGCAGTTGAATACGACTTGGCCACACGACGTGGATCACCTCCTGCCTCTTGAATTACAGCTTCGGTGAGCACAGCCTGTTGAACAGGAGTTATGTTTAGTCGAGTAGCAACAGACACGACTGAAGGCCTTTTCAGAATATCATGAGGAATAAAAGGCAGACGTACCTGCATATGTTGATCTGTGGTGACTACGCTTCCTTTGAAGCTCTGGAATCGCCTCTTCTTCAGTTTCTTCCAAGCTATCTGCAGAGGCACTATCATCAGAGCATACAGAACTTTTCATCTCTTGTACACTGGATGATTCATGACGTTCTCTCTTGAAGCTTCCGCTAAGATGCGTTTTTTTCTCTACGATCTTTATCAGCTTTCTTCTTGTCAACACTACCAAATGAGGCTACTCTGTCAGATTTCATTGACTCTAAAAATGCTCTATCTTCCTCATTCTTAATGTTTGTCATTGCATCTTTTGTCCATACACCAAAGGTCTTATCAAGACCAAGACGTTCATTCATGGATTGCAACTTAGCCAAAGTGTTTGGAGATTCTCTGCGAGAAACAGGTATTTGACGCAATTTGTTATTGTCATTAAGAAGGTCAAGTATTAGTTTGCAGCATTGATGGTCTGAAAGCATAGGAATATTTGCTTTAGTGTAGAATGTTTTCAGCTGGATAAGGACTATGCTGGCAGATTTCCATTTGAGTGGCTGTGTTTGTTTGCCTTCACATATTTCTTCTGGATGTGCCACATCACGCATCGAAGAACCTGCCGGCAAGTTGGGAGGCAGACTCCTGTCAATGTACCATCTCCTTCTGTAAGAGCATTGCCAAGACCAAAAATGGCACTTGCTAATCTGGTCTTCTTAGCTTCCATTGTTACAGCTTCCATTGTTTCTGAAAGACAATAAAGGATATTATTAGACTATAAGTGAAGTTTCGTTTATGGTACATGTTTTATATAAATCACCCCTTTAGGGTGCATCAAACGCCCTTAGGTCTTGGATTTTAATGTCTATTCTCTCAAGTGTTATGTAAATCACCCCTTAGCAACTCTATATTAAAAGAAACAATGTAAGTAGCAAACTGGTTGGTAAATAAAAAAAATAGATTTTTACATAGCGCGGCCCCGAAAATTGCCGCGAAAATATAAAAGTGACTGGTGGCCACCCAGGACCACCTCCGATTTAATTAATTTTTGGCATACACACTTCTAGCAACAAGTGTAACATTTGAGAGAATAGACATTAAAATCCAAGAACCTAAGGGCGTTTGATGCACCCTAATGCCCGTCATATGAGCACTGAAAGCCTCACGGCAATATAATGGCTTCCCATCATTAAGGGGTTAACTTCGGTTCAAAACTTTGGATCTTGTGGATCATTCATCAATACCACTACTGTACTAATTGTAGATATCACATGGTTATCTATACAGCCATACAGCTATATAGCCATATATCTACATATCTACAACCTGAATAATATAATACAAGCTCTACAATTAAGATAAAAGGAGTAGGTGGGACTGTAAAGACTGTATAGTAGGGTGTATCATGCTCAGGTTGAATATTGAAAAACTTGGAATTTCAAGATTGGCAGTATGTATTCCTATGTAAAATTGAATTTTAAGAGGGGTTCATCTTCTGCAACTTTTGCGAAAAATCGCATTTGAGTGTTCAAAATTGCACTTTTTTGTTGAAAAATGGGATTTTTGGCCAATTTCAAACTTTGTAGTCTCAAATGACCTCTATATGTTCCATATTGTTCACATACACCCTTAACCCTTCGGATGCGCAATTCCTGACCATGTACTTTCCACCTGTGCGCAAAAAAATTGGGAAATTTACCCGTTTGTTAACGTAAAATAAATCAAGTCAAGCACCATTTTGTTAAATTATTTTTGTTTCCCTTAATAAATAAAGATTTTCTCTTACAAACTAAACATTTTCTCTTACAAAATAAACAGAATTTAGTGGGTAACTTGGGAATATGGTTGAGTAGAATTTTATGAAAATTTACAAGTTTTCAAGCGTTTATGTTCAGTCTTGCATGAGAAATTGGGGGAATGAAACGTGCGCTATGGCAGCTAAAAAACAAAGACTGGAAAGTTGTGAACAAATAATAGCTGCGTTAGATGCAATAAGCTCTGGAAGTAGTGAGTGTGAAAGTGATTATAGTGAAACTGATATAAGTGACAATGGAGATGATATTACAGCAAGTAGTAATAGTTCATTTTCATGGCAGTGTGCAACGTTGCCAGTCTAACAGATATCGCTTTGAAGAAAATGTAGGACTTCAACAAGGTTGCAATCTAAATGAAGCAAGTTCAGAAATAAATTTTTTTGAGTATTTCTTTGACAATGTTATGATGCAAAATATAGTGGGACAAACAAATGAGTTTTATCAATATGAGAAAAGAAGATTAGGCCCATCTCAATCTTCCAGGATGCAACGATGGCATGATACAAAAATTGATGAACTGTATGTCTTTTTTGCTCTAACAATGCTCATGCCACACATAAATAAACATAGACTGCAGGATTACTGGGGTTCAGACTCCTTGACTGAAACACCTTCCTTTCGCAAGTATATGTCAAGAGATCGATATTTATTACTCATGAGATTTCTGCATTTCACAGACAATTCAATTCCTCCAAATCAGCCAAATGATCGTCTTGTAAAAATCAGACACTGTATAACTCATATGAAGTCAAAGTTTTCAAATATTTACAATCCAGGACAAAAATTAGTTATTGATGAATCTCTTGTACTTTTCAGAGGGAGGGTAATTTTTCGACAATACATACCCTCCAAGCGTCATAGATTTGGAGTGAAATTTTTTATCCTTTGCGATTGTGAAACTGGATTTGTCTTGGATTTCATCATTTACACTGGATCAGACATAGATTATCCTGCAAATGATCCACTAGGACATTCTGGAGCGATTGTAAAGACACTTTTAGCTAAATATTTGAATAAAGGCCACATTCTGTATACTGACAACTGGTATACGAGCCCATTACTATGCAAATATCTGCATGTAAAAACAGGATCTTGTGGAACTGTAAAGGTAAATAGAAAAAACATGCCCAAGTTTTGCCCAAGTAGAAAAGGAGAGTGCCATCTGATGGAATCAAAACCTTTATTAGAACTAAAATGGACTGATAAAAGAGATGTGCATATGCTAACAACAATTCACAGTGGAAGCATGATTGACTCAGGAAAGGTTGATCGTCGAACAAACAAAATAAAATTCAAACCAGATGCTGTTGTGGACTATAACAAAAATATGCGTCTGGTGGACAAATCTGATATGCAAATTAGCAGCGTAGAATGCGTTAGGAAAACTGTGAAGTGGTATAAGAAGGTATTCTTTCATCTTTTGGATATTTCTCTTTACAATTCCTTTGTACTCTACAAAAAAAACTACGAAAAAGCAGATTTCAATGAGAGAATTCAATCTTACATTAGTCTCTCAACTACTCACGAAGTATGCTCAAATAACATCCCCACATCCTGGAAGACAAAGTGTGAGACCAAATGCTCCTGACAGACTTCTCTCAGCTAATTACATTGAAAGGCATCACCTGGAACAAGTTCTGCCAACACCATCTCAACCTGTAGGTCAACGACAATGTCATGTATGCTCACATACAACACAAAGAGAAAAACATGTTAGAAAAGTTTCTACTTGGTGTCCGGAATGCAAAGTTGCATTGTGCCTTGAGTGCTTTGTTCTCTACCACACCCGTGCCAACTACTAAATACTAAATTCAGTAAAAGTGTAAAACAATGTTGTAAATAAGTATAATGGAAAGTGTAGATTTATCAAAATAATATTTATTTCATGAACAATTATTTTCCAAAAGGACAATTATTTTATAAGGAGTTATTTTTGAAAAGGAATAAAAAATTATTTTTCAAGAGGACAAATAAAATATATATTCTTCAAAACTCAAATGTAAGTATAATACTTGCTCATTTATGTGTACATGTGCGCATATGTATACACGCATGTGTATGTGTGTGTGTGTGTGTGTGTGGTTTGTTTGCGGATGGTTTATGAATATATCTGAGTCATAGATTCTTCAAAACTCAAATGTAAGCATAATACTTGCTTGTTTATGTGTACATGTGTGCATATGTGTACATGCATGCATGTGTGTATGTGTGTATGTTTGTTGCGGATGGTTTATGAATATATCTGAGTCATCAATAGCATTAAAATGCAAAATCATTTATTTTTATTGGGATTTTATGCGAAAACATAAAAAAAATAACGCGATCATCATATGATGCTGGGAGCATTCTTCCGACAAACGTCCTGAGCATCATATGACGATGGGAGCAGCATAAGTGTTAAGCATTCTAGGGGCAGGCTTGGACCCATTTAAGATCAGCCAAAGTGGTTTATAACCCCTAAAATAACTAAAATGGCCCAAAACTAAGGAATTGTATGATTTTTAGTCTCTAATACACCACATTTCTCGGCTGTTCTTTTCATCAGGCAGAATCTTTATTTTTCTTTCTTGGTCTTGCATTTCCTTTTTTTTAGAAATTCCTCCACCAGTTTTTATTTATTTTCTTTTCGGCATCACTGAGTATGATGGCAGCTGCCCCCACCTTTCTGCAAGCTGCTGTGACGTTCAACCTTTTTTTGCAATTGCAATTCTTCTTTAATAATTGTATAAGTCCCTCTTCCACCCCGAGCTTGTAATAATATGCTGGTCAACTGAATGTTTTGAGATTTTTTCTCCTGAAAGAATCTTGATTTGTCTAGCTGGTCTTGTAGAGATCTAAAACATATTCATAATGTCTTGCTTTGACTTGAAAACTGGCAACAATTCTCTGTGATCAATCCAAGCACGAACAAAACCATCTCTTCTCTCTTGCCCATACACTGCATGAGCTGCAGCTGAAACTTCCTGGACTGCTCTTTCACAGCTTTGAGTGTGAACTGAGAAGTTCTCAATTTCAAGTGGAGACCTGAAAAGCTCTTCAACTTCTCCTCTTGACATCTCACAAGTGAAGAGTGGCTCATGGGTCAATTCAGCCAAAAAAAGGTGAATTTGAACATGACCACCTCAGATTTTCATGATATTTGGTACATTAGTAGGTATATGTGAGAAACTGAAATTCCCCAAATTTTAGAGCTGGCTGACCTTTGGTTGCTGAGATACGGGGTCACAAAATTTGAACCTTTGACCTGATTTTTTACTTATTGTCAAATTTCAAATTGCTGTAGCCACATAACTAATAAAGCTAGAGTTCTGATTCTAGTATCATTTTGAAGCTCTTAAACAGCTTGTCATATTCTCTCTTGTCATAAGCCTCTAAAATGAAAATTTAAAAAAATATCCTTGACCTTGACCTTGACCTTGACCTTTGACTTTAAATAAAAAAATATACCATCCCCAATTTTTTCAATTTTTTTTTACAAATGTTCACTTAACCAATGTGGAACATGTTCCTAAAAGGTTATAAGTGGCCAGTGATAAGTATGATCAGGAAGTATTTTTAATTAAAATTAACCTTTAAATAATTCATTTTTTTCATCTTTTCCAAAAATACTTGTTTAATATTCAAAGTGAATTTCTAAATTATGGAATGCCATTTAAATATAACTTAATAGTTTCAATATTCTAAATTAATTTCTATTAAGGAATGCCATTTAAATATAACTTACTAGTTTTAATACACTAATTTTTAAAAAATGGATAAACTTAAACAGAAATGTGCTGATCCCTTTCAATCACACAAAGGACAGCGTTGAACCAAAAGTCTACAAATTGTACCTCAATATTTAATTGATAAAAGGCCTGAAATCAAGTTAACAGTTGATCACAGGCTTTGTAAGCAGTGTAGGGAAATGCTGGAATTATTGCCTGAAAAAAAAACTTTAGATGAAGATGGAAAAAAGCTCTTGCTGTGAAGAAACTAGTAATATTCCTGAAATATCTTCATCTGAAAATGAACTTGAAATCAATGAGGCATCAACAAGCACAGCACTTGAATTTCAATTATCAACTTTAAATACTTCATTAAAATCATTAGGAGAAACTCCCATAAATACAAGAAAGCTAAGAGAGACAGAGGCTTATGCATCTCACAAAATAACAAAAGTTACAGGAACAGTCAAGAGAAAATTAGAAGAAATTGCTGGAAGAGAGATATTAATACAGGAAAAAGAAAAAACTAAGATAGAAAAAGATTATAATGAAATATTAAATCAACTGAAGGAGAAATTCAGCAACTTGCAGACCAAGAGGAGTGAAAGAATACAAATCCTGACTGTATTACCAAAAAAGTTGGAGTGAGAGAAAAATAGCTACAGAATTCAACACCACAAAGCATCAGTTGCCAAAAAGCTTACTAATGAAATGGGTATCCTTTCAATTCCAAATCCTCAGCCTGGAAAGAAAATTGAACAAAACATTATAGAAAAAATCAAAGCATTTTATCTTTCAGAAGATATCAGTAGAATAATGTCTGGTAAAAAGGATTATGTCAGCATTATGGACAGCTCAGGGGAGGAAACATTTTGAGAAGCATCTACTACTATGCAATTTAAAAGAAGCTTATCAGCTTTTTAAAGAAAGAAATCCTTTGGTAAAAGTGGGCTTCAGCAAATTTGCAGAGGTGCGTCCAAAGCAATGTATTATTGCCGGAGTATCAGGAACTCACTCAGTATGTGTATGTACCATTCATCAGAATGTTAAACTTATGTTTGTAGGAACTAAATTTGATAAGTTAACTGAAGATAATGAAAATCCTATCAACTATATACGACATTGTCTTACTTTGATTGAGTGCAATCCACCCTCATTGCAATGCTGCCTTAGGGAATGTAAACAATGTGGAGACACAAAAGCATTGAAAGAGAAACTCCAAAATATTTTTGATGATAACTGCATTGATTCAGTACAGTTTAAGAAGTGGACCAATACAGACAGGTCCAATCTTGAATCAATTCACATGAGTTGAGACAAATATATTGAACATTTCTGTAGCAAACTTCAAGAATACCAAATCCATGATTTCCTGACCAAGATGCAAGCTAATTATTACAACTAAACTAAAATGTTGCTGAAACCAAGTGAAGTCCTAGCAGTGTGCGATTTTGCTGAAAATTACTCTTTTGTTCTCCAAGATGAGGTGCAGAGTTTTCACTGGAACAATCAGATGGCAACTCTACATCCATTTGTTTTGTATTATAACAAGCAAAATGAGATTGCTCACCTAAGCTTTGTTGTCACATCTGAGTGCAATATTCATAACACAGTTGCAGTACATTTGTTTCAAAAGCATCTCATAAACTTCATAAAAGAGAACATCCCATCCATCAACAAAACCATATACTTTTCAGATGGCTGTGCTGGATAATATAAAAACTGCAAAAACTTTCTGAATCTTTGCCACCACAAAGATGACTTTGGAATTGATGCAGAGTGGAATTTTTTTTACAACAAGCCATGAGAAGGGACCATGTGATGGTATAGGAGGCACTGTTAAGAGGTTAGCTGCTAAAGCTAGTCTGCAATGACCTTATAATAAACAAATCCTTACTGCACAACAGCTGTATATATTTATGAAAGATAATAATAATAATATTACACCACATTTTGCAACCAATGAAGATTATGAAAATGAAGAATTTCTCCTCCAAACTAGACATTCAAAAGCAAGAACAATTGCTGGTACTCAGAAAATACACCATTTAAAGCCAGTTTCATTAACTTCACTAGAGGTTAAGCATTTCTCAGCATCAGGATATTCACATATTGAGAAAGTCAATGAAGAAGAAGAACTTATACCTGAAAAGAAACTACATGGTTTTGTCACTGCTGTATATGATAACCTTTGGTGGTTAGCATGCATTTTGGACAAAACAACTGAGAAGAAGGAAGTAAAAATATCTTTTCTTCATCCTCATGGTCCCAACCCATCATTCTTTTTTCCTCATCAACCAGATATTCTTACAATTACATACTCTGATGTTTTGACAAAGGTAGAGGCATCGTCTACAACTGGAAGACTATACTACCTCACCAAGGAGGAAACTGCTAAGGCCTCCAAGGCCCTCATAGAATTACAACAGAGAAAAGTAAGTTACACATTCAAGTTATATATGGTAGATATATACAGTAGGCATATATATATATATATATATATATATATATATATATATATATATATATATATATATATATATATATATATATATATATATATATATATATATATATATATATATTAGTGGTGCACTGATTAATCGGTATTGGTACCTGGCATGCCGATATTAAGAAAATACCTTGCATTGCTGATTAATCAGCATGAAAGGTGCCGATACCGATTAATCGGTGCACCACTAATATATATATATATATGTTTTTTCACTGGGCATGCCCGTATCAACCCAAGGAAAGATGGGTCATGTTGTTGTTAGTAACCTCCAGGGTCAAAACCCTCAGTACCAAAAAACTGAAAGCTGCTCAAGCCTCGCCCAGAGGTTCCCTAATCCCAGTGTAAAGTGTTTGTCTATGTATGTGGAAGTGATGTGTTTATCCGAAAGGCAGTGTTGAATGAAATGTGTGCAGGTATATATATATATATAATAATGGAACCATATATTTTCAGGCACAAAACTAATGGATAATCTGCTTGAGAGAAGATTTGTATCAATGAAAAAACTCTAAGATCTGGATTTATTTAAAGGTTAGTTTTAATTAAAAGTACTTCCTGCTCATACTTTTCACTGGCCACTTCTAACCTTTTAGGAACATGTTTCACATTGGTAAGTGAACATTTGTAAGAAAAATTGAAAAAAAATTGGGGATGGTATATTTTTTTTATTTAAGGGCAAAGATCAAGGATATTTTTTTTAATTTTCATTTTGGAGGCTTATGACAAGAGAGATAATATGACAAGCTGTTTAAGAGCTTCAAAATGACACTAGACTCAGAACTCTAGCTTTATTAGTTATGTGACTACAGCAATTTAAAATTTGACAGTAAGTGAAAAATCAGGTCAAAGGTCCAAATTTTGTGACCCCGTATTTCAGCAACCAAAGGTCAGCCAGCTCTAAAATTGGGGAATTTCAGTTTCTCACATATACCTACTAATGTGCCAAATATGAAAATCTGAGGTGGTGATGTTCTTGAGTGGCTGAATTGACATGGAATGACCTTCATACAGTTTCTCCTTATCTCAATTAATCAGAGTAATTGGAGAAGTGGCATCAAAATTCGGTTTAGGGTTTCTATAAGTTCTCAGACTCATGTCTCCATACTCAGACTTACCTCTGATCTTCTTGATCATCTCAACCCCCAATGCCCTCTCCTCCTCATCCTCACTGCACAGGAGAGAGGCAATGAGGTTCTCACTGTGAGCATGATATGCTCCATGAACTATCACATGAGTGATTATGTTCCTGACCAGAGGTCTGGCTTCTCAGCAGTCACAATATGGTGAGGTCCATACCTCATGTGGTGCTTCACCTTAATCTCAAAATACATCTTGAAGTAGAAGTCCAGGCAGAACTTCAACAGCACCTCCAGCTTCTTCAACACCTCCCCCTTCAGACCATGCTGCCTCATCCACAGCATCAACAGAGCCTCACCTGTAGTCAGCCAGCATGACTGATTCAGTGGGCCACACTTCAGACCAGTAACTTCCTTGCTCAAATCTCCTGTCTTGAAAGCTTTGATCAGTTGGTAGCAGTTCTTCTGGTCAGTGCTAAGGTTCTGTACAATGTCTCCTGGCAGAGCCTTGAAGCTAAAGTTGACAGGTATGTCATTGATCTCCAAAAGTTTTCCTATTGGGCCACTGAACCCAGACTTGTGCGTGTAGGGACCATCAAGCTTGATGATCATGTGCCTGAGGCTGAGTTCATTAATATGCAACTGGCATATCAGCCAGTGACACTTGTGACCTAGCACTCTCTCCAAGTGAGTGATAGCTCCTCCATCAGGTCCTGTGTTTGTGGAGTCACCACCAAGGACCACACTAGTAGCCTATCTTCAGCACCATGAGTGCTAATCCACTCAAACAGAACCTGAGCTATCTTCAGTGCAGGTTTCTCATTTCCTTCAGGTTCTTCTGGTGTACAATGGAAGAGATACTTCCCTTCAGGTTCCCAGGTATCACTATAGTGCTCTTCAGTTGTAATATCAGGATAGAAGTGGCCAGTTTCTTCATTGTACCTCATGATCTTTGTCTTACCTTGTTTCAAAGAAAATTCCCTTGATCTCCTCTGTCTTTTTCTCCAGGGCCTCCCGAGGCACCTATTACAGACTCCTTGCCCCTCCACATCTTTATCCTGTCAACAGCTAGATATGCCTTATCAGCAGATAGATGGCCAGCTTTGATGAGATCTTGCAAGAAACCAGTTGCAATGGCTGCTGCAGGAGTGTTTGCCACCTTGAACCTGACTGCAGCTGCAGCAGTGCTTGAGATATCCATGTAATTCCTCCTGGCAGAGGTGGAGACTTTGCCAGTGTTGACACTGGAACTTGTGCCTGGTGCAGTACTGGAAAAATCTGTGTCAGCAGTAGGAGCTGCTCTGCCTGGAGACTGTAAGGATGTGCCAAAGCCAATAAAGGAAAATGAGATCATCTGCTTTCATTTGTATGGTTAAAAATCTTTTGTAGCCTAAAGTAAGTTATAGGCTGTTAGTTTAATTAAACGAGTGGCTCCAATAATTTTGTATGTTTAGGCAGAGCCTAAATAATTTTGTAGGTGTACTTGTAACTTAATTCATATCTATAGTTATAACTTATAGTTCATGGCCATCTGATTGATAAGTGACACACTGCCAAGACCTTGTAATTCAGTTATAGTTTCCCCTCTCCTGGTATTGTGCTTCATGGCTTGATAATTAAGTTAGAATTACCCCTTTTTGTATGTTAAGCAATAGACTTGTGTTCTTATTGTGATGAGTTACTGTGTATAAATCTGTAAATTTAGTACCACAAATTCTGAGAGTTTTTGTGAACTTCATAAAAATGATGGGTAAGTAGGCAAATGAATTAAAAAGCTTCCAGAAAAGTTGGTTAACAAATCTTATTTTTGAAGTGGCTTCTGGAAGTAAAACATAATGGCAATAAATCCTTTTGTAAAACTGAGATTAGGGCCCATAGAACTGATTTTAAGAAACATAGTTGTCATAGGTAAGCATAGTTCTATAATTCCATTAATCTTTATTAGTTCTGATTTGTGTCTTTAATTTTAGTAACCTCACCCTCCACAATGGTGCCAGGATCAACAGGAAGGAGATGATGACCCTCTCCCTATTCAATAACTGAGAGGTGGCAGCTATAGTTTGTTTTCTGAATATTACAGTAGGCTACTGTAAATACTTTTAGCTTTTATCCAGAATAAATTTTTATGTAGATGGTTTACCCTTCTCCTGATTCTAGATACTGACTATCCAAAATTCTTTGACTACCTCGCTTCCAAAGTGGAATACATTCTTTCCTGCTCTCCCTTTGCTGAAATCTCCATTTTAGGAGATTTCAATACTCACTACCACCTTTGGTTTTTCTCCCATTTCACTGACATCCCTGGTGAACTAGCTTACAACTTTCTTACAACTTTCTTATCCTAAATGACCTAGAGCAGATTGTACAGCACCCTACCTGTATCCCCAATTGCCTTGCAGACAGGCCCAACATTTTGGATTTATTTCTTCCCTCTTGTCCTTCTTACTCTGTAAAACTTTTCTCTCTGTTGGGCTCCTCCAATTGCAATCTTATATGTTTCCTGTCCCATCACTCCATTTCAGCCTTTGGATCCTTCCAAGAGGAGGTGCCTTTGGCACTTTGGCACTGCCATGACTCCAGATTCCTGGGATCTTGGGAGCATTGCTCCAGTAAATTTGACCATGAGGAAAAGTAAATTTGGGTTTGGGTTTTGTTCATCTGCTAGACGTTATGCAATTTTTTTGCGTATACGTTCTTGTACAAACCAATTTTTTTAAATTACAAATTTAGTTATTTTAAGTTTAGTTGGTAATTCCATATTTAACAATTATTTTTATTTTTTGTTAAGCTTCAATGTTTTGATAATTAAAATTTTATTAAAACGTATATTTTTTTAATATAAAATTATCAGGATTGGACTATGTTCCATTGATCTCGGCCAGGTTTGATAAATTGGCCAGATAATTACTTGTGCGGTTTTAAGTAATCCACCATGACTCTAGAATTGAAAAGTTTAGTTAAGTTTAAACTTACTTTTACTTACTTTAACTTACCTACTTTTACTTACTCTTCCTTACTTTTAC
Source organism: Bathynomus jamesi (assembly GCA_023014485.1). Classification (NCBI taxonomy): domain Eukaryota; kingdom Metazoa; phylum Arthropoda; class Malacostraca; order Isopoda; family Cirolanidae; genus Bathynomus; species Bathynomus jamesi. Next base: position 688,048 of record JAJOZX010000944.1, read on the forward strand.
TAAGTTTAAAGCACTTACTTTTACTTACTTTCATTGTACTATATTTACTTACTTTTACTCACTTTTACCATACTATATTTACTAACTTTTACTTATTTTGTATTTTTTCAGGTAGTCAATAATCAATAATGGATCCTAATATTGATGAAGTTGGAGAGAAAAGTGAGGGTGTTAAAAGGAGTTACTTTTGTGGTCAATGCAAGAACAAATATTCAAAGAAGCAAAACTGGGAGGAACATTTTAATTCCAAAAAAAATTTGTTACAATACAAGAGGTCCCAGAGTTTGGGCCCACAGCTTAGATATTGCAGTAAAGAAATACCAAGATGAAGTGCAGCAAAGAGATACGGCAAAGCAGTCATTTAGTTTGTTCACAAAATGTGCTAGTGCTAGACCTCAGAAAAATGAACCAACTTCTTCAACTGCTAATCTAGAAAATGAAACTTTTTCACTAGATGTTTCACAGACTGAAGAAAGTGCTTCTCCTCCACCTAAGAAACAAAAGGTAAGTGAGGAATCTGCGCATCAGACTAACAAAACTGCTTTAGAGGAATTTGAAAATTCCCAAATCCAGAAGACATTGAATGCAATTTTGCGCCTAACAAAAGAAACTCACCAAGCTGTTGTGGTTAATAAAGAGAAGAGTCAAAATATGCCTTCAAGTTCAAGTGTTGCATCCAAATCTAATAAAGCAAAAAGCAACAAATTTGACATTTCCATAGCCCATTTAAGCAAGTGTAAATCAATACAAGAAATCCTGAACAATGATTTGATCAAATCTACATTCAAATTAGTGGAAAAGAAGGATCTAGGGCATGCTGATGATTCATTTTCAGTACCAAGTGATATAATGGAAAACATTGCAAATAGTGACACTAATATGCCTGATGTAGATATAGCTGTTGAGGATGAAGATGATGATAATCAAGAAGATATTGATGATGCTTCTGATGATAAGATGTTTACATTATATTGCATAGCTTGCACAGTCCCCAAAGCATGTGCTTCAGACAAACATTCTAACATAAAAGGTTACTTCAATGTTAAAGATTTAACCTATGTATGCAAACAAGGAGAAAATCAAGAGATGGTTTAGAAATCTGAAAACCCACCTGAAGAGACATTTAATTAAACTTCAGCATCATCAAAGAGCTGCTGTTTATGAAGTGATGAAAACATCTTCTCGGAACACTACTAAACACACAGAAGACTTATGTGGCAACATCTTATACTACATAATGAAAACAAACACTGCATGGGCTCTATATCCAGTACTTCTAGCTGTATTACATAGGTCAGGTTGTGAGGTTGGAAATTTGAATCATAGCACACATGCGTGCGAGACAATTTGTGAGCTATTAGATAATCAACTTAAAGAACAAACTGTAAAGTGGTTCTTAGAACAAACTTCAGTAACAATAACAGCTGACATTGGAACAATTTTGGGATTAAGCATGCTAGTTGTATTAGTTATGAGTGAAGAAAATAAGACTGTAAAACTTGCTGGGATAAATTTAGTATGCAGCAAATCAGGAGTTTATTTGGCCAATGAAATTTTTGGTGTGTTGAAGTCTCCTAATCACTTGAAACTATCTGAAGAAGCAATTAAATCCAAGGTATCTGGAATGGTTGGAGATGGGGCTTTTTGTAAGGACAATGAGCCATTTAAAAACGAAATGAAAAAGTTGTTTGGAGAAAATTTCAAATTTCGATGGGACTTAATGCATCTTGTGAACAGACCCCACGTTGATGCATTGAAGAAAATTTGTAAACTAAGTGAGCTTTTAGACTTTATTCAGAATCACACTTCAAATCTGAGATCAGGCCTTGACTATACCAATATGGTTCTTGACAATATCATTGGTTTTAAGAGACCAAAACTCAAATCTGATACTCGCATGGTTAATTACGAATTTGATCAATTTGACAGATTTGTGAAAATTGTTTTTTTGATCATCCACAAGAGAAAGAAATTAGTGCCAAGTTCTATGTATTGATTTCCTATGTAACAAAGATTATGTTGCAAGTAGCTCAAAAAACCACAGTTAGTCCAGAATTTGTAGAAAATATATTTTATAAAGGAGGAGGGAAAACTGTTATGTTAAGAGTGATGGAAACAATTTCCAAATTAGCTAATGGAGGAAATGCAAATGATGTAGTTTCTGAATTTAAGCACGATACCACAGGGCAGCAAAAGGAACTAACAGCTGAGGATTACATCCTAAATGAAGTTTACAAATACATCAAGAAACGTTCTGATTACTACCAGGTTGCTGAAGTTGCTAGACCATCCAGAACCAGATCTGAAAGTAGTTTTACAAAAGACTCAGTGATAAATTGGCTGACAGAATATATAGAACAGCTGTGGAAAGGAATCACAGAGAGATTAAAGCATTTTGATAAAGATGGATCAATTGCCTGGAGTGAAGCACCAGCTGAAGGGACATTCTCCATTCTTGGTTACATTGTTGAACACAAAGGATCCATTAAGCCATCTCATTTGACTAAGCTGTGCAGAATTGTGAAGGAGGGTCCAGCTCCAGGCACCTAGATCTGCTGTAATGATCACACAGAAAGCCATTGATCAGTGGCCAAGCATACATGGCGGTAAATTCACAACAAATGCCTACATGCAAGGTCTAACATCGTCTACTGTTGCTGCTGCAATGAATAAATAAACTTAAGGTGAGTTATAAACTGTACATTATTGTATTATTATGTTTAGCTAAAACAATTTGTAATTGGTATGTCGTCAATTCAAGAGTTTACTATCATTAACCTATCTAGTGGTGTAAGGGGAAAAAAAGTAAATTCAGAGCTGTGCTCCAGTAAATTTTTTCAAATCTGGAGTCATGGGCACTGCTGATTGGGAGGCCCTTAGGCGGTACTTCTGCAATTTCCCATGGAATGATTACTGCTTCTGTGGCTGGGGCTCTTTTGAGTGTGCTGAGTGCATCACGGAGGTGATTCACTTGGGCATGGAGGCGTACATTCCATATTCTATTCCTACTACCAATGCAAAAAAAAACTTGGTTTAACTTTACTTGTTCTAATGCTATCCACAACAGAGAGGAGGCTTTCAGAAGGTACTGTCTCCATCCAACTCCTGACTCTCACTCAGCTTATACCGTATTTCTACCCAGAATTGTGCAAAATCTGTTCTTTGACTTGCTAAAAATTCCTTCATCTGACAAAAATATGAAAATCTATCCAATTCTAATTCTTCTCGCTCTTTCTAGCATCTAGCTAAGAACCTCTTCAACAACTTTATTTCCTCTTCTTTCCCTCCTCTTTTTCCATTTCAATGGCACAGTTGCCATCTCTTCTCCTGACAAAGCTGAACTCTTCACTCAATCTCTCACTTACAATTCAACCCTGCATGATTCTGGTGCTGATCTTTTGTCTAACCAATTTGACAATTTAATCTCATTCAATACTAAAATTCCTTAAAGCTTGCGCAGAAGTGTGCATAAATGGACTGTAAGTCCTTTTAGATTTAAAATGATTTTTCAATAGTTCACTTACATGCCCTAATTTTATCAGATATTTAAGGTTGAGTATTGTCTAGGCATGACTCCAGATTTGAAAAAATTTACTGGAGCACAGCTCTGAATTTACTTTTTTTTCCCTTACACCACTAGATAGGTTAATGATAGTAAACTCTTGAATTGACGACATACCAATTACAAATTGTTTTAGCTAAACATAATAATACAATAATGTACAGTTTATAACTCACCTTAAGTTTATTTATTCATTGCAGCAGCAACAGTGGACGATGTTAGACCTTGCATGTAGGCATTTGTTGTGAATTTACCGCCATGTATGCTTGGCCACTGATCAATGGCTTTCTGTGTGATCATTACAGCAGATCTAGTGCCTGGAGCTGGACCCTCCTTCACAATTCTGCACAGCTTAGTCAAATGAGATGGCTTAATGGATCCTTTGTGTTCAACAATGTAACCAAGAATGGAGAATGTCCCTTCAGCTGGTGCTTCACTCCAGGCAGTTGATCCATCTTTATCAAAATGCTTTAATCTCTCTGTGATTCCTTTCCACAGCTGTTCTATATATTCTGTCAGCCAATTTATCACTGAGTCTTTTGTAAAACTACTTTCAGATCTGGTTCTGGATGGTCTAGCAACTTCAGCAACCTGGTAGTAATCAGAACGTTTCTTGATGTATTTGTAAACTTCATTTAGGATGTAATCCTCAGCTGTTAGTTCCTTTTGCTGCCCTGTGGTATCGTGCTTAAATTCAGAAACTACATCATTTGCATTTCCTCCATTAGCTAATTTGGAAATTGTTTCCATCACTCTTAACATAACAGTTTTCCCTCCTTCTTTATAAAATATATTTTCTACAAATTCTGCACTAACTGTGGTTTTTTGAGCTACTTGCAACATAATCTTTGTTACATAGGAAATCAATACATAGAACTTGGCACTAATTTCTTTCTCTTGTGGATGATCAAAAAACACACAATTTTCCACATCTGTCAAATTGATCAAATTCGTAATTAACCATGCGAGTATCAGATTTGAGTTTTGGTCTCTTAAAACCAATGATATTGTCAAGAACCATATTGGTATAGTCAAGGCCTGATCTCAGATTTGAAGTGTGATTCTGAATAAAGTCTAAAAGCTCACTTAGTTTACAAATTTTCTTCAATGCATCAATGTGGGCTCTGTTCACAAGATGCATTAAGTCCCATCGAAATTTGAAATTTTCTACAAACAACTTTTTCATTTCGTTTTTAAATGGCTCGTTGTCCTTACAAAAAGCCCCATCTCCAACCATTCCAGATACCTTGGATTTAATTGCTTCTTCAGATAGTTTCAAGTGATTAGGAGACTTCAACACACCAAAAATTTCATTGGCCAAATAAACTCCTGATTTGCTGCATACTAAATTTATCCCAGCAAGTTTTACAGTCTTATCTTCTTCACTCATAACTAATACAACTAGCATGCTTAATCCCAAAATTGTTCCAATGTCAGCTGTTATTGTTACTGAAGTTTGTTCTAAGAACCACTTTACAGTTTGTTCTTTAAGTTGATTATCTAATAGCTCACAAATTGTCTCGCATGCATGTGTGCTATGATTCAAATTTCCAACCTCACAACCTGACCTATGTAATACAGCTAGAAGTACTGGATATAGAGCCCATGCAGTGTTTGTTTTCATTATGTAGTACCGGTATAAGATGTTGCCACATAAGTCTTCTATGCGTTTAGTAGTGTTCCGAGAAGATGTTTTCATCACTTCATAAACAGCAGCTCTTTGATGATGCTGAAGTTTAATTAAATGTCTCTTCAGGTGGGTTTTCAGATTTCTAAACCATCTCTCTTGATTTTCTCCTTGTTTGCATACATAGGTTAAATCTTTAACATTGAAGTAACCTTTTATGTTAGAATGTTTGTCTGAAGCACATGCTTTGGGGTCTGTGCAAGCTATGCAATATAATGTAAACATTTTATCATCAGAAGCATCATCAATATCTTCTTGATTATCATCATCTTCATCCTCAACAGCTATATCTACATCAGGCATATTAGTGTCACTATTTGCAATGTTTTCCATTATATCACTTGGTACTGAAAATGAATCATCAGCATGCCCTAGATCCTTCTTTTCCACTAATTTGAATGTAGATTTGATCAAATCATTGTTCAGGATTTCTTGTATTGATTTACACTTGCTTAAATGGGCTATGGAAATGTCAAATTTGTTGCTTTTTGCTTTATTAGATTTGGATGCAACACTTGAACTTGAAGGCATATTTTGACTCTTCTCTTTATTAACCACAACAGCTTGGTGAGTTTCTTTTGTTAGGCGCAAAATTGCATTCAATGTCTTCTGGATTTGGGAATTTTCAAATTCCTCTAAAGCAGTTTTGTTAGTCTGATGCACAGATTCCTCACTTACCTTTTGTTTCTTAGGTGGAGGAGAAGCACTTTCTTCAGTCTGTGAAACATCTAGTGAAAAAGTTTCATTTTCTAGATTAGCAGTTGATGAAGTTGGTTCATTTTTCTGAGGTCTAGCACTAGCACATTTTGTGAACAAACTAAATGACTGCTTTGCCGTATCTCTTTGCTGCACTTCATCTTGGTATTTCTTTACTGCAATATCTAAGATGTGGGCCCAAACTCTGGGACCTCTTGTATTGTAACAAATATTTTTTTTGGAATTAAAATGTTCCTCCCAGTTTTGCTTCTTTGAATATTGTTCTTGCATTGACCACAAAAGTAACCCTTTTAACACCCTCACTTTTCTCTCCAACTTCATCAATATTAGGATCCATTATTGATTATTGACTACCTGAAAAAATACAAAATAAGTAAAAGTTAGTAAATATAGTATGGTAAAAGTGAGTAAAAGTAAGTAAATATAGTACAATGAAAGTAAGTAAAAGTAAGTGCTTTAAACTTAGTAAAAGTAAGGAAGAGTAAGTAAAAGTAGGTAAGTTAAAGTAAGTAAAAGTAAGTTTAAACTTAACTAAACTTTTCAATTCTAGAGTCATGGTGGATTACTTAAAACTGCACAAGTAATTATCTGGCCAATTTATCAAACCTGGCTGAGATCAATGGAACATAGTCCAATCCTGATAATTTTATATTAAAAAAAAAAAATGTTTTAATAAAATTTTAATTATCAAAACATTGAAGCTTAACAAAAAATAAAAATAATTGTTAAATATGGAATTACCAACTAAACTTAAAATAACTAAATTTGTAATTTAAAAAAATTGGTTTGTACAAGATAGGGTTGTGGAGTCGGTCCAAAATACTCCGACTCCGACTCCGACTCCACACATTGTAAAAATTTGACTCCGACTCCACACATTGTAAAAAATCTAAAAATCTGACTCCGACTCCTCACATTTTAACTATACGACTCTGACTCCTCTAGTGTTTCACTCTATAATTATCATAATAATAAGACATTTCATCACCACCACATGAATCATCAGGTTACTTTCTAGGATAAGGGAACATTTATATATATATATATAAATGAAAAAGATTCTCTTAAACATAATTAAGGTCTAACCAGTAGTAGTCCTACTTAAAATTGAATAACCCTTCTTAACCTAGTGGCTATAACCATGGTTGTGGAGTCGGTCCAAAATTTTCCGACTCCGACTCCACACATTGTAAAAATTTGACTCTGACTCCGACTCCGCCCTGAAACGTGCGACTCCACGACTCCACGACTCCGACTCCACAACCCTGGTACAAGAACGTATACGCAAAAAAATTGCATTACATCTAGCGGATGAACAAAACCCAAACCCAAATTTACTTTTTCTCATGGTCAAATTTACTGGAGCAATGCTCCCAAGATCCCAGGAATCTGGAGTCATGGTCTACGGTACATTAGTTTTATGTATAATAAAAGGATATATATTCTGAGATGGAACTTAATGCTTATAATTTTCTAACCATATCTTTGTATGTTGCTGAAGTTAGGTCCCAGTAAGTTTATAAGAATTTTCTATATTTGTAACTGGGGCAACTACTTTTATCATCTGCAAATTTAGGTATTTTACTACCTAACCCCTTCTCTAAATCATTATAAAATAAAGAGTAGCAGACTTAACACTGATCACTTTCTGCCACCTGGATTCATGACCATTTAAAATGTGTGTGCTGTTTTTTTACCATTTTTCCACCTAATTTATGGTAGGTTTAAGTTAGTTAGAAATTCAGAAGGAATTAAATGTAGATACAGAGAACTGGTTGATAATTTAAAATATAGGCAGAACAAGTGGTTGTCATCAGTATTCTACCAAGGATTGGGATTAGTTATGGAGTTTACAAGTAGGATTTTAACCTTAAATGATAGTTAAAGAGCTTTGTAGCAAAGGAGTGGAATTTGTGGTGTAATTTTGGTAATAAGAAGTAGGGATGCGCTGGAACCAACATTTTAAGTTCCAGCCAGAACCAGAACTGACTGGAATTTTAAAAAGGAATTGGCCAGTTACTCTTTTATAGCTCTATATAGGCCTAGTTATATTATGTAGGTGTACATTTATTAACCCTTTAACCATGTTTGGTGACTTTATTCAATGACATTTTTTTTGTCCTTAACTGTGTAAAGAAACTGTAGCCCATGGTTGTAAAAAAATTTCTTGTAACTGCATTTGGTGACTGCATGCCCCTAGATTTGAGTAGATTGCCACCCCCAGGCACTGCTGTCATCTGGTGGCAGGAACATCAATCAACAAGGGAGGCAGGAGGAGGTAGATACATGCACCTGGTGGTGAGTCAGACTGTAGCTATTTTTATTTATTTATTTTATTTTTTTTTCAACATGTATTTCTCTCCTAAGGGATGAGACATTGCAAATTGTATGTAATTTTATGTTTTGTACATATTTTGTATAGTGTAAGTGTTAAGTTTTCATAATGCTCTCATGATTTGTGTACTGTATATTTACCATTTGGACATACATTACAGGGGGTCCTCATTATCTGAGTATTCATTTTGCAAGTCCCCACATTTATGCAGCCAAATAATTGTAGAACCATACAGATAAATTCACCGCACTTAAGAGGTTTCTGCAGATAATGTACGTGGAATGCAGAAGCGCAATGGAAAACCATTTAAATTTTCCTTGGACTCGCAGTCTCTCTCACTTTCCTCCACCACCACCACACCACCACACCACCACACACCACCACCACACTCCACCACCACACTCCACCACCACCACCACACTCCACCACCACCACCACCACCACCACACTCCTCCACCACCACCACCACCACACTCCTCCACCACCACCACACTCCACCACCACCACACTCCTCCACCACCACCACACTCCACCACCACCACCACACTCCACCACCACCACCACACTCCTCCACCACCACCACACTCCTCCACCACCACCACACTCCACCACCACCACCACCACCCACACTCCTCCACCACCACCACACTCCTCCACACACTGTCTCTTGCTAACCATTGCCAGTGCTGAACCCATCTCTGGTTTTCTGGTGTTTTCATTCTGATTTTGTTGGTTTTTTGCACTATTGTTGCAGCCATGACTTCAAAGTGTACTGCTAGGTGTTTAAAAGTGTATTTTAGGGTTTAAAAAGTATATTTTACAAATATTTTACCATAATTTTGAGTGCCATTTATTGTGTTAAGGTCCCAATTAAACCTTATTCTCTTTATTTCTTATGGGTTTTAGGTCCCTGCTTTATGTGGATTCACTTAGTGGTGATTTCTTGGTCCTCATTATCCTCGGATAATGAGGACCCCCTCTATTATAACTGTTTTGCTTTTTTTTTTTTCAACATATACTTCTCTCCAGAATGAAGCATTGCAATTTATATTTTTTATGATACTTTTTGTATATTTTATATTCAAATTTCATATATATACAGCAAAATAATAACTAAATGAATACACTGTTTTGTTTCTTTTACCCAGTATGAATCCAAATGACGTGTGTGTGTGTGTGTGTGTGTATTTACTAGAATTCACCTCAAATATGGGTTGCATTTTACAGGTAGAAAGGATTAGTAGTAATATGTAACTAGGTTTTCAGGTAAGATTTATACCTTTGGGATGCATTTTGACACTATCCAAGTTATTCAGGCAAGATTATCTGCAAATTATGGCAAAAGCAAAAAAAAAAAAAAAGTCACTTTTTTATATAAAGTCATAAATTTCTCCTAGATAATCACATTTTTGAGGCATTTTATTGTTAGATATGGATTTCTCATGGTCTTTTCATACTAGAAAAGTAATAGAAAAATTCTTATTAGCACTTTCATTTTTTAGTGACTTAATGCACATCCATGGGAATATCGCTGAAAGTGTATGGTGCAGTTAAAGGGTTAATGTAGCTGTGGGATAATTTTTAGTGAATATGGTATATTACAAGAAGCTGGCAGCCCTGGGTGTTACTTAGTACAGTAATGATGATAAATCAAAATTTTTTTTTTTTTTTTTCATTTGAAGTTTAAAGTAAATTTTCTATAAAGTTCTTTTTAAATAATACATATAGAGCTCATTTTTTTATCATGTATTATCATTAGCCATTGACTAATACAGAAGCATTGTCCTTTATTTGGAATTTCTTTTCTGTAGAAGATCAAGCTGATGAAGTTGCAGAATGCAAATTATGTAAAAAGGGCATAAGGAGAGGTGGAAAAGGTTGTCTTCCTAAAAACTTTAGTACACACCATTACATAAGCATATGAATGCAAAACATATGATTCAATATAGAGAGAATGAAGAGGCAAATTAAAAAAAATCCAAAGCAGCAGAAAGTGAAGATGCTCAACCACCCCAAAAAACAAAGGAAACTGGCTGCAATGGAATGCCAAATGTCTATGGAAGAGAGCTTTTATAAAAAAAAAAAAGATTTGGGATATTAATGACCGATGAGCCACTGATATTCATCACAAAATTATAAACGTGATTGCTGTGGACAATCAGCCTTTTACCATTGTAGAAGATGAAGGCTTCATAGAGTTAATTGCCCACCTTCAGCCAAGATATATGGTACCAAGTAGAAGATATTTTGCTGATGTTAATGATTCCTCAAACTTCATATTCATTCATAAGGTCTGGTTCCAGCTGGTTATTTTTAAAAAGTTCCAGCCAGAAGTAACTGGCTGGAACCAAGTTCTGGTGCATCCCTAACAAGAAGGACCTTTTCAATTATAGAGAGATAGACTTCAATGCAAAACTTTCCTAGTCTATTTTCTGATTGCCAATTTCCAGGAAGAAAACTATCTGAATCCTTTGCTTCTGTGACAATTTTGGCTTCATTTGCTACCATATTATGCCAGCTCATGCAAATGTAGCAAATTATTCTTAAAAAATCATCAGTATTTTCTTGTTTGACATTCAGCATAGCTCACCAATGACAAGATTCCTCTGATGAATTGGAACTAAAACTTTGTACCAGATCAGACTCATCAAAATGCACTTTTATGATTTTATGTATTTTAAGCATCCATCAGTTTTAACTTAGGCTTTTGCTGTAAGTTTTAATTCACCAAGAGCAACAATGAAGGCTGGAAAATGTTGGGTCCATGGATGAACATCATCTATTTGTGCTGACTACCTTGTGTCACTGTTCTGCTGAAGAGACATATAGCAATGTTTTTGCAAAATGTTCCATTGCTTTTGGACTGCTACTAAAGTATACAGTTTGCAACATTCCAGGAAGGTAATCGCTTGGGGAGCATACTTCAGCAGCATAGAGACCAACAAGATTCAGGGTGTGATTGCCACAACTTGATAATATAGTCAGTGGATTTTAGGAGATTAAATGTCCTTGAACACCATTAAATCTATCCACCAGATTGACAATCTTGTAACCTTGCTCCCTACAAAATAAAAAATTGGTGTTTTCTTTCTGGAGAACTTTTAAAATGAGTTCCACTATTTTGAGCCCAGTTTTTTATCACACACTTCAAATTGAAGGAAATGCTCTTTGATTGAATATCCAGAATCTTTGTCTAGAAGTACATAGTGTAGAACAAATGTGTAGTCTGTTCCTTGTATGAACTGTCTGGTTTTGTATCAACTATTAATCCAAAATATCAGGATCAACGTAACTCTTCCAAATTACTTTTTTAACTTCAGCAGCACACAGATGCCTGTGAGTTGGGTGACAAATAGCATACTTGAAGCAGACTGAATGTTATCTAGATGTTCTCTCAGAATGGAATCATATTGTGCCAACAATTCTAGAATCCTCCAAAAATTACCATTATGGGCATCTTTAATTTGTAAGCTATCACCTTGAAAAGCTAGTCCTATTTCTCCAAGAAAAAGTTGCATCAAGATTCATTTCAAAATTTCTTTCCATTTTTATGCTTATTTACTAACGCATTTTCCATCAAAGATAATAGTTCTGTGCTATTATGCTGTGCACTGTGATAACAGTGCTGTGGTACACAATCATTAGAGCCATCTTCACTTGGTGAAACAGACACTGATGAAGGGTCTGATTTGTTAAACAAATGGCAGGGTAGATGGTACAATGACTCCTTAAGTAAACTCCATGCGAGACACTCTTTCACTTGATTCTCCATCTATCCGCTTTGATACTAAAATAATGTTAGGGTAAGGAAAAGGAGCTTGATTTTTCTGTTCTTTTCCCTTGCCAAATCTCACTACTAGAATTTTTTGTTTCCAATGTACACGTATGATTATATTTACTCTTGTTGTTAGTGTCTGTCTTGTACATTTTTGTATTTTTCTAATTACAGTCAGCCCCCCAATATCATGAGTTTGAACTTCATGAACCCTGCTTTTACGCAAGTTTGAACTTCATGAACCCCGCTTTTACACGAGTTTGAACTTCATGAACCCCACTTTTACACGAGTTTGAACTTCATGAAGCCCGCTTTTACGCGAGTTTGAACTTCGTGAACCCCACTTTTACGTGAGTTTTAACTTCGTGAACCCCGCTTTTACATGAGTTTTAATATGCATACCAATTCAAATAATGTAACCTGTCTGATTCACAAAGCTGGGCACTTGCGTTTTTTTGCGGTACTGCGGTACTACCGCACTACCAAACTGGTACCGCATAACGCAGTACCGCAAAAAATGCGGTAGCGGTACTGCTGTACTTTCAGCGATCCTTTGCGTTATGCGGTACCGGTTTGGTAGTGCGGTAGTACCGCAGTACCGCAGTACCGCAAAAAAAAAACGCAAGTGCCCAGCTTTGCTGATTCACTCTATTGTGAGTTCATGGCCCGAGTCATGACCAAGTCACAGCTGCTTCCCCCCCTACCAGCCTCCCTCCCAACCACGATTTATATCCCTGGCTTCCGTAGGTTTTTGCACTCCTGGTGGCAGAGTTGCTGGGATGGCACTACAAATAACAAACTCTGCAAGATTAAACCCAAATTGGGATGTTGGGCCTCTTCCTTCCATCAGTCACGCCATAAGGAGGTGGCTCTGGCCCACCTCTGTATTGGCCACACCCACCTGACCCATGGCTATTTGATGGACAGGGATTGGGTGCCCCGATGTCCCAATTGTAACATTTCACTTACAGTTGCCCACCTCCTGGTGGAGTGTCCGCTTTACTCTGCGCTGTGCGCAGAGTATTTTCCCGTTTTGGTGAGCGTCAGGCCTTGTGATAGGCTTGGCGCTATTCTATCTGAAGGTCCCTACTTTTCAGTAACCAGGTTGTTTCCTTCCTCTTTCGCTCCCGACTTCTTTACCGGCTGTGACTCCGCTATAATTTTTTTTTTTTTTTTTTCCCCTCCTCCTCCTCCTCCTCCCCGTCTATTGTTCATTTCCATTAACTGTTCCATAGTCTTTGTCCTGTGTTCACTCTGCTATCCACCTTTCTTTTGGTGGCCATGAGTGGTCATACTTTGAAACCAAAAAAAAAAATACCCACCAGCACACCCCTAACAAGCAAAAACAAGTTAAGATGACTCAACACCCTATCCTCCCCCGTTGCCTCCTACCTACCCCACCATTGATACTGGGGAGATGGGGGAGGGATGTGCAGTCCTCACTCATGGGTCTGTCTGCACATTGGGTACACTTGCAATGCATTCATTCTGTTACTGTGGTCCTGCCTTTACTGTTAGTGCATGCATAAAGTTTTGCCCTGTTTTTTGGTGATTACTGATTTTAATTGTGGGTCCTAAGCATCACCTAAGTGGGGCTGGTGGGTCTGTTCCTAAGAAGCAGAGAAAAGTGATGACTGATTCAAAAATTGTTGTTGTTGTTGGATTAACTTGCATGTGGTGCAACTGCATCTGCTGTGGGCAGGCATTATTGGGTGAATGAGTTGACTGTGCATTACAAGAAAAATGAGAAAGCAATTAGACCAAGTGCTCCAATGTCCAACAAGAACATTAGATTTATTTGTGTGTACAATATTTTAAATTTTCCCCTTATGATTGGTTAGGCTTGTGAACCTAACTTCCTATTGGCTCTGGGTCCCCAATATCACAAAATTCCATTATTGCAAGGTCCTCCAGTAATGTAACCCTGGCAATATTAGGGGTGGGGGCAGTTGACTATACTGGTAATTCTAATTTATTTTCAGATGGTAATAGAGAGAGAGAGAGAGAGAGACTACCTGACACCTAAAGATATGCTTCCCTTGGTGGATCTTGGTTATCACAAACCCATAACTCAAAAGGTGCTCAGTGGCTCAAAAACACTGCCACCTGAGGACAATGGCCTATGCAGTTACTGCAGCCTGACACAAATAAAAAAGTTATCAAAAGCAGGAGTGCAGTTTATAACTTACCCAAATTGGGGAAATCACCATGTTTGGATGTGGAAATGAAGTTTGATCAGATTCCAAAATACAGTCTATTCTTATTTTATGAATGCTCATTATACAAATTTTTGCTCATACAAATTAACCTAATTAACTTCCAATGTCCCCATGGATATGAATGGCTTTTGCTGGTATGAATGCTACGAATGCATGCCAAAATACCCAAACATGATTGAACATATGTGACTTTGATATGGAGAGAAGCAGCCTGAGTGTTTTCAAAGCTTTAGACAATTCAAAATCTTCAGTTGGAGAAGACACTCCAATGTCTCCCTCCAACTTCCTCCAGTAATCTCCCTCTCCTCCACCCTCAAGACCATTCCAATTAGCTGTTTGGTCTCCAATACACTTGTAAGTACAGTATTATTTGGTCTTTTAACGTATTTACATGCATATGATGTCTTTGTTTTCTGTAACCATTTTTATGAATATTTCCATAACATTTGGGGGTGACTGGAATGAATTAATGAATTATAACAGTGTTTCTATGGAATTCTTGATTTCAACATACAAACCATTTTCAGGAACCAATTAATTGGTTAAAGCAAGGACTGACTGTACAAATAACTTTATATCATTAAAGTTCCAAGGTTTAACAAATCATGAACAGCCTAGGCTTAGCTAATATAATTCAGGGGTATCTAATTTACTTAACTTTAACAACATGGCTGAAAAGGAAGAAAATTTAATTGACAACATGTTCAGGCCTACAATATGTAGATGATTTTAGGTTTAAAAAGGGTACTATAAGACCCGAAGGCAGAGGATTCCTTAGCTGATGATGCCATTGATGGTGGTGGTGTGAGGAATGTTGGTGTTTAAATTGGGGATGAACTGCAACTCCTTAATTATGATTGAAATACTTTGTGTTATGAAGTGCTTGGTTTCTTGGTTATTCCTACCCTTGTGCTTTTTCTTTGACTTCATTCAAACCATTTTTCTACATTGCTACTACAAATATTTTCCCTCTTCATTTCTCACTTCAAAGAACTGCCAAATGGGTTCTTTAATAGAAAGCATACTCTTTGTTTGCTACTCATGATAGCTTGGTTCTGGAAAAGCAAAAAATAAAAATAAAAATCTGAAAATAAAGAATTATATTTTAAGGTTTTTTGTTCTTTTGCATGTATTCCTGCAGCTACTTCTCATTCCCAAACATTCTGGAGTCTTATGGACCATTTTCAAGCATTCCAATTTCCAGGTTCATCTAAAGCAGTGGTTCCCAACCGGTTTTGGCTTATGGCCCCCTTAGGAACCTTATTTTTTCCTGTGGCCCCCATAAGCATTATTTTCAGTAGGTAATATGCAGATTTAAATCTATTTTACAAAATAACATTTTCCTGTGGCCCCCTTCAAATGTGCCATGGCCCCCGGTTGGGAAACACTGATCTAAAGTATTCCTGCATGTTTAACTCTAAAGTAACACTGGGCTGTAAAGGGTTAATTGTTGGTTGCTTACCCTTTACTGCACAGAGTTCTTTTCGAAGATTAAATAAAATCATCTGGCATTAGCTAGAACAAAATTAGCAAAGTGACAGTGGGCTGTGTTAAAGTATTAAGAATAATCTAGAATAGGAAATAAGTAAGAATAGAAGGTATGGAATGTTTAAAAATGTTCTAGGTGGTTCTAGAATGTTTTAGTAGTAGTAGTTTCAGAGATATTTGGGAATGTTCACTCAAAAAAAAAAATTTTCATAGTTTAAACTGGTTTTGACTACTTTCCTGGTGTCCCCCCTCCCCCCTCCCCCCAACCCTGTGTTAAATGGAACTTTACTGCTTACAGTGTAGGATAATTCCTTGCTCCAGCAGAAACTGCCTCATTGCAGGTAAAACTTTTGCCCAAGTTCTACTTTCCAGTTTGGTTATTCAAATAATTATTTCAGAGCTTGGGGTAGGACTTGCCAACATTTGAGGAATGGAGTTCACTTCATTTAACATCCTCTGAAAAGGGCAACAGTAACATCATTAAGCAGTGAGTTTCTCAAGAACAATTTATATTGAATTTATTGTTGCAATAATGTGTAGTTGGAAAAGTAGTTTCTCCAAAATGTTGAAAAAGCCAAATATTTTTGCTTAAAAAATTAAAATTACTAAGTAATTTGTTTTTGCAAATGAATACAAATTATTTTAATATAGTTAGATGCACTTAGAATATGGATAATAAATTACTAGTGGCAGTACAAATTTTTAGTAGGTAATAACACTTTAAAGCATTACTTTGCTGGTTTAAAACCATTAAAAAGAAAATAATTTAAACCAATTTTACACTACACTTTGAAACAGAAAATGCTGAATGTAGCATCCATCTTTGACTACACATTGCCCTCAAATAGCAAAAAGTGTATAATGAATACTGTATTTATATTCCATTGTAGTGCTTTAGTTCTTTTACGTAATATGAAAAACATGTGGTCTTTGTTTTTAAGCTTTTAAATAAAAATATTGTATTAATTTTTTTAGGTTCAGTATTTTTTACAGCAAATTGTGTTACTACTGCCCCAAACCCATGTATAGTTGTATATTCATGGACATCTCAGATTTTAGAACTAAAATATAAACTTTTAATACACTGGGTTCCAAAATTATGAATCTGCTCTGAATTTTCATGATAATAAAAATAGAAAATATAATGGAATTTTAATAATTTGTAGTTTAATAGCAAAAGGAATTATTACTCAAAAACTTTGACTAGGCTGATAAAGGAAAGCTATAATCTTATTCTGTTTGTTTCTCTTTTACAGCCAGTAAGTAAGCAGCAGCAACAACTTGTGCTTGTGACACTGATTTAATGAATGTATTCATGGGATATTAGATGATGATTCACCTTTGTTTTATTTCCCATAGATTAATAGATCAGTAAGGTTGTTAGGATTGTACTATTCATTTCCAGGTTTAAATGATTGTACATTTTCAGTTGGATTCAGATAAGGTGACTGGAGGCTATTTGATAATGTATGGTAGGTGTTTGACTTACAAGCTTACAGAATTTAAATGAATTTTTTATGTGCCTTCAGTATAGGTTCTGTTCCACATCTTTTTATATCACTGACCAAAGAATTTGGAAGGGCCATACTGGATGAACCTGTCTGTTTGTATGTCCATTTATCCATCCATTCATCAGTTTGTCACACATTTGTGTCTGCAGCATGACTCCAGATTTGAAAAAATTTACTGGAGCACAGCTCTGAATTTACTTTTTTTCCCCTTACACCACTAGATAGGTTAATGATAGTAAACTCTTGAATTGACGACATACCAATTACAAATTGTTTTAGCTAAACATAATAATACAATAATATACAGTTTATAACTCACCTTAAGTTTATTTATTCATTGCAGCAGCAACAGTGGACGATGTTAGACATTGCATGTAGGCATTTGTTGTGAATTTACCGCCATGTATGCTTGGCATCTGATCAATGGCTTTCTGTGTGATCATTACAGCAGATCTAGTGCCTGGAGCTGGACCCACCTTCACAATTCTGCACAGCTTAGTCAAATGAGATGGCTTAATGGATCCTTTGTGTTCAACAATGGAGAATGTCCCTTCAGCTGGTGCTTCACTCCAGGCAGTTGATCCATCTTTATCAAAATGCTTTAATCTCTCTGTGATTCCTTTCCACAGCTGTTCTATATATTCTGTCAGCCAATTTATCACTGAGTCTTTTGTAAAACTACTTTCAGATCTGGTTCTGGATGGTCTAGCAACTTCAGCAACCTGGTAGTAATCAGAATGTTTCTTGATGTATTTGTAAACTTCATTTAGGATGTAATCCTCAGCTGTTAGTTCCTTTTGCTGCCCTGTGGTATCGTGCTTAAATTCAGAAACTACATCATTTGCATTTCCTCCATTAGCTAATTTGGAAATTGTTTCCATCACTCTTAACATAACAGTTTTCCCTCCTTCTTTATAAAATATATTTTCTACAAATTCTGCACTAACTGTGGTTTTTTGAGCTACTTGCAACATAATCTTTGTTACATAGGAAATCAATACATAGAACTTGGCACTAATTTCTTTCTCTTGTGGATGATCAAAAAACACACAATTTTCCACAAATCTGTCAAATTGATCAAATTCGTAATTAACCATGCGAGTATCAGATTTGAGTTTTGGTCTCTTAAAACCAATGATATTGTCAAGAACCATATTGGTATAGTCAAGGCCTGATCTCAGATTTGAAGTGTGATTCTGAATAAAGTCTAAAAGCTCACTTAGTTTACAAATTTTCTTCAATGCATCAATGTCGGCTCTGTTCACAAGATGCATTAAGTCCCATCGAAATTTGAAATTTTCTCCAAACAACTTTTTCATTTCGTTTTTAAATGGCTCATTGTCCTTACAAAAAGCCCCATCTCCAACCATTCCAGATACCTTGGATTTAATTGCTTCTTCAGATAGTTTCAAGTGATTAGGAGACTTCAACACACCAAAAATTTCATTGGCCAAATAAACTCCTGATTTGCTGCATACTAAATTTATCCCAGCAAGTTTTACAGTCTTATCTTCTTCACTCATAACTAATACAACTAGCATGCTTAATCCCAAAATTGTTCCAATGTCAGCTGTTATTGTTACTGAAGTTTGTTCTAAGAACCACTTTACAGTTTGTTCTTTAAGTTGATTATCTAATAGCTCACAAATTGTCTCGCATGCATGTGTGCTATGATTCAAATTTCCAACCTCACAACCTGACCTATGTAATACAGCTAGAAGTACTGGATATAGAGCCCATGCAGTGTTTGTTTTCATTATGTAGTACCGGTATAAGATGTTGCCACATAAGTCTTCTATGCGTTTAGTAGTGTTCCGAGAAGATGTTTTCATCACTTCATAAACAGCAGCTCTTTGATGATGCTGAAGTTTAATTAAATGTCTCTTCAGGTGGGTTTTCAGATTTCTAAACCATCTCTCTTGATTTTCTCCTTGTTTGCATACATAGGTTAAATCTTTAACATTGAAGTAACCTTTTATGTTAGAATGTTTGTCTGAAGCACATGCTTTGGGGTCTGTGCAAGCTATGCAATATAATGTAAACATTTTATCATCAGAAGCATCATCAATATCTTCTTGATTATCATCATCTTCATCCTCAACAGCTATATCTACATCAGGCATATTAGTGTCACTATTTGCAATGTTTTCCATTATATCACTTGGTACTGAAAATGAATCATCAGCATGCCCTAGATCCTTCTTTTCCACTAATTTGAATGTAGATTTGATCAAATCATTGTTCAGGATTTCTTGTATTGATTTACACTTGCTTAAATGGGCTATGGAAATGTCAAATTTGTTGCTTTTTGCTTTATTAGATTTGGATGCAACACTTGAACTTGAAGGCATATTTTGACTCCTCTTTATTAACCACAACAGCTTGGTGAGTTTCTTTTGTTAGGCGCAAAATTGCATTCAATGTCTTCTGGATTTGGGAATTTTCAAATTCCTCTAAAGCAGTTTTGTTAGTCTGATGCGCAGATTCCTCACTTACCTTTTGTTTCTTAGGTGGAGGAGAAGCACTTTCTTCAGTCTGTGAAACATCTAGTGAAAAAGTTTCATTTTCTAGATTAGCAGTTGATGAAGTTGGTTCATTTTTCTGAGGTCTAGCACTAGCACATTTTGTGAACAAACTAAATGACTGCTTTGCCGTATCTCTTTGCTGCACTTCATCCTGGTATTTCTTTACTGCAATATCTAAGCTGTGGGCCCAAACTCTGGGACCTCTTGTATTGTAACAAATATTTTTTTGGAATTAAAATGTTCCTCCCAGTTTTGCTTCTTTGAATATTTGTTCTTGCATTGACCACAAAAGTAACCCCTTTTAACACCCTCACTTTTCTCTCCAACTTCATCAATATTAGGATCCATTATTGATTATTGACTACCTGAAAAAATACAAAATAAGTAAAAGTTAGTAAATATAGTATGGTAAAAGTGAGTAAAAGTAAGTAAATATAGTACAATGAAAGTAAGTAAAAGTAAGTGCTTTAAACTTAGTAAAAGTAAGGAAGAGTAAGTAAAAGTAGGTAAGTTAAAGTAAGTAAAAGTAAGTTTAAACTTAACTAAACTTTTCAATTCTAGAGTCATGGTGGATTACTTAAAACTGCACAAGTAATTATCTGGCCAATTTATCAAACCTGGCCGAGATCAATGGAACATAGTCCAATCCTGATAATTTTATATTAAAAAAAAAAAAGTTTTAATAAAATTTTAATTATCAAAACATTGAAGCTTAACAAAAAATAAAAATAATTGTTAAATATGGAATTACCAACTAAACTTAAAATAACTAAATTTGTAATTTAAAAAAATTGGTTTGTACAAGACAGGGTTGTGGAGTCGGTCCAAAATTTTCCGACTCCGACTCCACACATTGTAAAAAATCTAAAAATCTGACTCCGACTCCTCACATTTTAAATATACGACTCTGACTCCTCTAGTGTTTCACTCTATAATTATCATAATAATAAGACATTTCATCACCACCACATGAATCGTCAGGTTACTTTCTAGGATAAGGGAACATTCAAATATT
Organism: Bathynomus jamesi; assembly: GCA_023014485.1. Lineage (NCBI taxonomy): Eukaryota > Metazoa > Arthropoda > Malacostraca > Isopoda > Cirolanidae > Bathynomus > Bathynomus jamesi. Next base: position 708,882 of record JAJOZX010000944.1, read on the forward strand.
AAGAAGGATATTGACTTGTAGATATTATCATATTAAGGGATTTTTATTTTTTCCAATAATATATATATATAAATATATATATATAAATATATATATATATATAAATGAAAAAGATTCTCTTAAACATAATTAAGGTCTAACCAGTAGTAGTCCTACTTAAAATTGAATAACCCTTCTTAACCTAGTGGCTATAACCATGGTTGTGGAGTCGGTCCAAAATTTTCCGACTCCGACTCCACACATTGTAAAAATTCGACTCTGACTCCGACTCCGCCCTGAAACGTGCGACTCCACGACTCCACGACTCCACGACTCCACAACCCTACAACCCTGGTACAAGAACGTATACGCAAAAAAATTGCATAACGTCTAGCGGATGAACAAAACCCAAACCCAAATTTACTTTTTCTCATGGTCAAATTTACTGGAGCAATGCTCCCAAGATCCCAGGAATCTGGAGTCATGGTCTGCAGTATACCTTCTGAACCACTTGATATAAATTGATAGAACTTAATTTACATGTGGATCATCATAAGACAATGTCATGAGCAAGAATTCAGGTCCCTGTGTCAAAGCTCAAATGGAGATCCATGACGTAACTTTTGAACAGATCAACATAAATTGATGAAACTTCATATGCATAATCACAAGACAGTGTGTCATGAGCAAGAATCAGGTCTTTGCATCAAAGGTCTGTGTCACATACATAGGTGGGGACATTGATGTCATTCTCAGTTTTTTTCATCTTGTCCCATCATATTGAATGGTTTCTTGATTATAGACTTTTAAGCTTTTCTTGTTTGGAAGTAGCCTGTTTATGGATGAAAGAATTGAGTACAGTTTTTTGTTGCAAGGTGGAAAAAATGAAATCTTTCTCCATATCTTAGTTCTCAAAATTTAAGAGTTTACAGAATCTGAAGTGATGATACCTGCTAAAAACATTTCCATTTGGCCTATAGGACTTGCATAATTTTAGGTGGGAGTATTCACAGTTTTCTTTATTATACTAATACTGTACCAATACTATCTGAAGCCTTTCATTGATTTTCTTTTTGGTGTATTTTGTCTTTTCTTTGACCCCATATCCATATGCTTTTAATGTTAGTTTCTTCAGTCATCTTTGCATTTTTTATACTTCCCATAGATACAGGTTTGTTTTATTTTCTTTGTTACTAATATTACTTCCCACTCAAAAGGAATTTCCCCCCAGTGCTTATGAACTTTAGGTATTAGAACATAGGCTTTATTACTTGCCTTCATTGTCAAAGGTCAGTGGAGCATTACAAAATTACAAGGAAAAAACTACAAATTTTAGCACTGAAAAAATTATTTTAATAAAAGGAAGAGCTTTAGGACCAAAATGTGATATAAGTAGGCTAATATTGTATAGGCTATATATTTTATAAGTGAAGTTACACTTATTTTACATTTAAAGGTTTTTAAAATGTACTGCTTGGTGCAGTCCTTGTTGAAAAATAACTTGAAAAGTTGGGTACCATATACTCTAAATTCAAAGTAGGTGTGTGTCATATTAGTCTAATTTATGGAAGTAAACTTAATTACCTATGTATAGTTTTAATAGTGCTATATGGTACTCAAGAGTTTTCTAAAGTAAGCCCCCATATTAACAGTTTTACAGTGCTAGCTAATACCTATGCGATTGGGTAAAAAACAGACCTAAAAATTTTGTTTATGAATTTTATATTTCTCTTCCTTAGGATCCAGCCATAGTACCATACAATATTGTATCTGGAGCATCAGTTACCTAAAATTCTAAAATAATCTATAGAAACAAAAAAAAGTAGGTACAGAAGGCATTCCCAGGATGGAAAATAATGTTGAATCACCAAATTGCTCCACTAAATTAAAACATGATTGGTATCAAACAGAGTCTTATGTAATTATTACAGTATTTATTAAAAATGCAAAACAAGAAAATATGCAAATAGATTTTGAGGAAAGAGCTGTAAGTAGACTTAGTTTAATTGCATGAAAATAAGCTCGAGATTAGTTAGAGCAATTTGTATTTAGGCTGTTATCCTAAAGCTATTATTTTCAGCTTTGGCCATGGTTAGGCTTAGGGTAGGCTGGATTATTATTACAGGTGGCCCCTGGTTTATGCATTTTCAAAGTTATGCAGTTGATGAATTACTACCACTTTCACTTTTATGCGCACCCTACTTAGTTATACGATTCATTTTCAGTTGTGAAGTTGCCAACAATGTTTAAAAACATTGTCATTAATCAAATAAATGATTGTAGTTTGGTTTATATTTTTACTAGTTTTACATTATTTTGGCATTTACGTATTATACTTGACTTGAATAATTTTCTTTTAAAAACGTGAAAATTTTATTTTTGGAAAGAAAAATTACGTAATGCATTACATCATTTGGTACCTAGCAAATGGCAACACTGAGGCTAGTTCAAACAAGGAAGCCATAGGTGTTGTTCATTTCTGTATTGTGTGTGTACTTTGTTACATTCATACTGTTAAGGAATTAGGAATTAAGAAGACATCTTTACTCAACCACACCTCCCCTGTAATGATCGACTGAATGTGTATAAGGTAAGATTAAACATAGTGTTTTTGTACGATTATTGGTTTTGCTGGTTGCTTTATTTACCCATTTACCCGAACTTAATCTTGCATTATATATAAACATCTATTTTATATACATATTTTAGCTCTGTAGTAAGAGTAATACTGTATGTCTTCGATGATTGGTCTGGGAACCTAACAAAATTTATAACATGGGTTTCTGTGGGATTATTGCTTTTGATTTATGAGATTTCACCTTGTGTGCCAATTTCCAGGAATGTAACTACCGCATAAATCAGGAGCCACCTGTATTTTATTAGTCTTAGCTTTGGGTAGTTTTTATTATTACATTTCAGTGTGACTTATTTTTATTTTTATTTTTAGTCATAATTTTTAGTTTTTAAATTTATTGTTTGATTTATCATATCATTTATTACCTTCAAGAATACTGTATTATTTTATGGGATTTATATCCTGCCAATAAAACTTAACATTACCATTTAGGCCATGCAGCAATCCCATTTTTCTTTAAAACTTGGTAGAAATTTGATTAGGCAGTAAACTCAGTATTTTTGCCCTTCTATGGGAGGGGTGCTTTTGTGGGCATTTGCCCTTGCCCCCTCCTTCCTGCATAAAAAAAAAGAGCTACTGGAACCACTGGAAAGGAAAGCATAATTTAAAGTCACTTTTTTCAGAGTATTTAAAGACAAATTACTTTCATTTGAAGTAATGTGCATATACATTTGAAAATTATCATTTACTTAATTTTCAAGGAAAAAATTGCTCATATTTCTCTCTCCTAACTTTCTCTCTAATTTTATCAAAAGCTTGAAATTTTGTAAACTTGTAAATATATTCTGATTAAACTTCTAGGGAATGGTTTATGAATGCATAGATGGATAGTCCTAACATAGGTGAGATCAGAAGGGAGCATCATCATAATACAGGTGTTTATAATTTCAGGTTAATATGGCAATTAAACTTCAATCAAGTTCGGAATTTGTAGCTAACTTTGAATTGTGGCATTTTATAAGACCAAAGGAATGTTCTTATAAAATTTTTACAACAAAAGTAAGTAAAAGTTTTAGTAGTTAGATTGGGACTGTGATGGTTTTATGAAGTTTTAAACTGTCTTGAGTACAATATTGGGATAAATAACACTGGTAATTGAATGATATTAAAATATACCAGCCAGTAGAGTAAACCTGGTAGCCTAATTATTTTGCTTGTAGTTAACTGCATTTGTGCTCTTTGTAAAGAAGCTGGAGATTAGGCCTAATCATCAGATTGAAGTAATTGATTAGGTATTATTATTAATTATTAAATGTAGTGATAGTTGTGAACATTTGGTTGAATTTATTTATAAACAATAGGGTGGTCCACAGAATGGGGTAAAAAATCGAAGTTCAATTTTATTTCCTCCCAGGCTATAATCTGGTTCCTTTTAGCTAAAAAATATTTCATGTAAAATTTAAGGCAAATTGAATAACTTTTAGGGGTGGCTCAAAGCTGTTTTTTGTATACCATTATGCCCTTTATTAATATAGTGAATAATTAAAAGAAACATTATTTACAGATACATTAACTAATGATTATTTTTCTTTCAGATAGATTTATTAAATTTACAGGTTTTGCAATGTCAAATAAACGTACATTTTACTTAATGAAAAAGTCAGAGGAAACAATCACTGGAGCCAAGCTGCCTTCCCGTGGCCAGGTCTCCGCATGTTCCTCCACCATCATCAAGTCTTGAAGAAGGAGATCAAACCTAGTTCAGAAGCTGTTTTTGAAGAATTGCGTCTCTTCTGGGAGAGAGCCCGAATCCCTACTCAAAGGAAAGACCATATTCTTCACAAAATTCAGGCTCTACACTTGGAGTGGAAAGCGATTAAGAAGAATGCTGGGAGGAAAGGCAACTCTGTTAGAAAAAGAGAAAACCTTTCAGGAAGAAATGGAGAACCTATTTGATGTCGCCCATGCTGATGCCTTTACCTTAATCAAAAATGAAGAAGACTGGCAGTTCTTGATCCAACAAAGGAAAGCGGGACGAGTGGGATCAATGGTCTCTGCAGATATGGTGACTGACAAGGCAGAAAAGAGAGCTGCTGAGAAGCAAATGAAATTGGTAAATAGGAAGCGGAAAGCTGAAGAAGAAAAATATGCTGCTTCACAGGAAGTTATGCTAGATCAGGGAAGTTCTTCTGAGTCTTTATGTGAGTCAGAAAGAGAAGATGAAGATTACCTTATTAATCCCCCATCTACCAGCGGACCAACTCCACCAAAGAAAAAGGCAGCAAAGAATATCATATCTCCTGAATTGGCTGCTGCTCTGGACAGGACTGGCATCAGTGACAGGAGGGCCACCTTTGTATTAGCTGAAACTGCATCTAGCCTTGGTCAAGATCTTTCAGAGGTGAACATCTCTCGTTCTTCAATCAAAAGGCACCGAGAGAGGCATCGAAGGCAAATAACCCATGCCATTAAAGCTAGCTTTAGTCCAAGTATTTCGATTGTCCACTGGGATGGGAAGTTGATCCCTAATCTACTTGCCAAGAATGAAAAGGTAGACAGACTCCCAGTCCTTGTCTCTTCAGTTGAATCAGGTGATTCAAAACTGCTTGGTGTTCCCAAACTACCAAGTGGAACAGGGGAAGCTCAATCAGCTGCACTGTATAATCTTCTTTCCGAATGGAACATAGATAAGTCAATAATTGGAATGTTATCAGATACTACAGCATCAAATACAGGAACAAACAGGGGAGCATGCGTTCTTCTGGAACAGAAACTTGGTCGACCACTCTTCTATTTTGCCTGTAGGCATCATTGCATGGAAGTCATGTATGGAGGAGTGTTTGAAGCAGTCCATGGTTCATCTTCTGCCCCTGAGCAACTTTTGTTCAAAAGGTTCCAATCTATGTGGGACTACATTGATTTAAAAACCTTCTCTACATCACAGGATGATGATGAGATGAAGGAGCAAGTTGATCCTTTCAGAAATGAAATAATTGCCTTTGCCAAAGAACATCTGGCCACTGGAAATTTTCGAGATTACTATAAAGAGTTTTTGGAACTTTCTTTGATCTTTCTTGGTGAAAGAATTGAAAGTTACACATTCAAACGTCCTGCTGGCACGCACTATGCAAGGTGGATGGCTAAAGTTATCTATGCCATCAAAATGTGGCTTTTTCGAAATCAAATCACCCTGACTCCTCGAGAGAAGGAGGACCTGAAAACCCTTACCCTTTTTGGAGTCCTAATCTACTTAAAAAGCTGGATCACCGCTCCTATTCCATCACAAGCTCCGAAGAATGATCTGGATCTTATCCAAAAGTTAAAGGACTATCATGACCAGAAAGTGGCCAAAGCAGCTCTCAAGAAATTTGAAAACCACCTATGGTACTTATCAGAAGAGCTGGTGGCCCTTGCTCTCTTCGATCAAACTGTTGCACCAGACACCAAGGGAATCATGGTCCAGTGTATGAGGGAAAAGGAGGGGTCATTAGACTTCTCAAAGAGAAGAAGACTCAAGGAATGCAAAGCAACACTGAAATTAGAAACTCTTGCCACAAAGAACTCATTAAAGCTTCTTAAGGCCCTACCGATCAATATTAGTTTTCTTGATGATGACCCCAGCACCTGGGAGGAGAATGAAAACTTCCAAGAAGCTAAAAGAATCATAGGAAACATCAAAGTAGTTAATGATCATGCTGAAAGGGCAGTAGCTCTCATTCAGACCTTCAGCGGAACTCTGACGAAAGGAGAAGATCAACTCCAGTTTCTCTTAAGTGTGGTGGATGAGCACCGAAAGAGGTTTCCTGATTCTAACAAGTCCACAATCTTAGCTGGGCAACAATGAGTGGCCTGGTCCGCCAACAAGCGGATAATACCCATATATATGGGGGGGACCCAGAAGCCATGAATGTGAACTTCTGGGGGTAGTTGAGCCACCTCTAAATATTAACCGATTGAACCCAAATTTTGCTCAGAGAAGTTTTTTGGGAAAAGGAACCTAATGAAACCCTGGGAGGAAGAATTTAAAATACTTCCATTTTGTGGACCACCCTAATAAACAAGTCTTAATAAATCAGAACTTAGTTATTTTGCCATTACTAGTACAAAAACTTGATAGCATAGTGAAGTCCCATGGAAAAAATTACACATACACAAAAGATACATTTTTTACTTTTGCATGATAGTTATGTACCTCAGACCAAAGCTACATGAGCAACTTTGTTGCTGCATCAGAGTTGCAAAGTGTTAGTGAAAATCACAGTGGCTATTGCAAACTACATGGGCTGCAATTTCTTCATTTTTTAGTGCCACATGGCTCAGATTTCTCTCCTAACTTTTTCTCTAATTTTTTTCAAAAGCTCAAGATTTTGTAAGCAAGTAAATATATTGAGTGAACTTAAAAGTATTTATGGGGTCTTGTATTTTGATTCCCTTTTCCATCTCTTGATGCTCATTTTCACATCTATCCTCCTGTGCTTCTTGTTCAAATAAAATACAGGGTAGTCCAAAAGTCCTTATCTACATTATTTTGCTGAAATAATTGTTTCTATTTTATTTTCTACAGATCATAGATGATGATGGATGTACAAGAATGTGTGATGGTAGTAACACTATGTATCCAAGGGAAGAAGCGCAAAGAAATTCAAGAAAAATTCAAAAGATGATTTCACAAACCAGGACCTACAGACAAAGCAATTTGCGAGCTGGTCAATAAATTTAAATGAACAGGATCTGTTCATGGTGGAGTAAGATCTGGATGTCTAGGTACCTCTCAAGAAAATGTCGAATTGGTAAGAGCTGCCCTGCCTTTGAAACAAATTCTAGAATGTCAACTTGCACAGTATCATGTAGACTGAGCATACCAAAAACAACCATTCTAAGGATTTTAAAATCAACATTAAAAAAGAAAAGTTACCATATTAAAGTGCTACATGAAGAGGATTATCCAAGATGAGCTGCCATGTGCACAGAATTGATTGAGAAATTCATACTGAAAACTTATTAAACCACATTCTCATCAGCAATGAGATGACATTCCACACATGTGGAAAGGTTAAATGACAATGACATAATTGCTGTATCTCAGCTAGTGAAAAACCAACCAAGTTCTACGAATGGGAGATTTTCCTAAAATTAATGTCTGGTTGGGTATGACAAGATTGAGATTCACAGACCTTTTTTCTTTGCATAAGCTATGCTAACAGGGCCAATTTATCTTGACATACTGTACTTCAGCAGTTTCTTGAACCCCAGCTTCATTCGGATGGCATTTCTGACATTATTGTCTTTCAACAGAATGAAGCTCCATGTCACTATGCCAATGTCATTCTGGTGTACCTTGATGAGATCTTACCAGTTCTCTGGATTGGATGTGGTGGAAACAGGCCCTGGGCAGCATGATCTTCAGATTTAACATCATTAGACTTCTTTGCATGGGGCTTTATGAAGTCTGAGGTTTACAAAACAAGAGTTACAGACCTACCGGATCTGCAAACTTCATTGTCGTGGCAGCCACTTAAATAACCCCAGAGATTAGTGATGTAGCGGATGTCATTTTTTTCACATCCGCGGATGCGGATGAGGATGTTTGATTTCAACATCCGCGGATGCGGATGCGGATGTCTACATTTTCGTTATTTTTTAGGATATATTCGAGATTTGTTGTGTTTAACGTATATAATAAGTTATTATATAGAGAGAGCTGTAGCTATAATGTAGTATAATTGATTAATTGTACAATAATTGCTGTACTTTTCTCTGAACATATAAAATAATATCAAGCATCTAACTAATATAGAAATCAATTAGTGAATTCGTCTGCAAATAAATTCGTTATATTTTGTTGAGTTTCAGCCACAATTAGAAACCATAATTGTGTTACCAGGATGCGGGACGTGAACCCAACTCAAATGCACCCCACTGACCTCTTTCCCCAACCTCCACCCTTATAGAAAGAGATCTTTAATTAGCTTGATAACTATTTATATTAAGTTTAAAGTTTTATTAGGCATATTTATAAATGAGTAATTAAAATAAAGTAAACTAAGATGTTCATCGTTTAATGTTCAAACTTAATTATAGGAAGGTTATGCTTAAGGAACATTAATTTTTCTGCCTTTTCTGCTGCCAGTCTGTTTCTCTTTTCATCATATATTAATCCAGCACTGCTAAATAATCTCTCGCTTGGTACGTTTGTTGGAGGACAGGCTAAATGTTTCCTTGCAAGTTTACTCAAGTATGGATAGATATTCTGCGTATTTTTCCACCACTAATAGGATTGTCACATGCAGCCAGGCGTTTTTCTTGGTGATAGCTCTCGATCATTTTTACTACATCTTTTGACATCGCGTAGGTCTCGTCATTGCTGCTTGACTCAAGAAACTGAGACAGATTCTGTGATAGATTTGCTTGTTGAAGGTGTTGGTTCTGTCACTGAAACTTTTATTCTTTTGGTGGGTGGCGAAGCGACAGATTCAAGAGATTGAAGCTCTTCAACTGCTTTGCCAAGTGATGATTTAACTCGTTCTAATGTACTAGGTGAAAATAACAGCTTTGTAACATGGATCTAAGTAGGTTGCAAGAGTAACTTCATACAAGAACAGCCTCTCGTCTTGTCGCTTGCATCACTTTTGCGCACAATGAACTAGTTCTATTAATATAGTAGAATTTGATAATTTCCGCTTATTAATGACATTTTATCTCAACGGTCCACATCCGCACGACATCCGCAGTCCAAAGTGCGGATGCGAGAAAATGTGCGGATGTTATGCGGATGCGGATGTGACCTACATCACTACCAGAGATGCTTGAGAATGTTCCACAATGCAGTGGACAGATTTGAGATTTGCAGAGACACTGATGGTGCTCACATAAAATCTTAGACATAAGCTTGATAAATAAATATAGCTACATCTAATTATATTATTACATTTTTATCCTAAAATACTATTATTTCAGCAAAAATAGGGACTTTTTGACCACCCTCTATATTAAGTGTCCATCACTGATGGTAATAGGTAATAAAAGAGTTTCACAGTAACCAATACTAAATTTTATTTTAATGGAAAACTTTGGTAGATATTCAGGGTACCCAAGTATATTTTTGAAAATAAATAAGAAAAAAAATGACCTTGTTCCAGTTCAGCCTACTTTATGGTAGATCATTTAGGTTTTAAATGAATATGGGTTGACCAAATGTGTACCAGGAATGTCTGATTAGGAATGTAGGGAGTGTGTGTGTGGTTGCAAAAGCAGGTGTGAAGAAGAGGGCAACAGCATGGTGGGTTGCTGAGGTTGCATCAGTGGTTGAGGATAAAATGGGGAAATGGGTGTTGTGTGTACAGAGTAATTGTAATATAATAGAGAAGAAAGAGAAAGAAGGAATAGGGTGCATGAAGAGAGCAAGAGAAGTTTGAAAAGATTAGTGTGGTAGGAAAAAAGTACTTTGTGAGTTTGGAAGGAGGATGAGAGAGATTTATGTAGGGAGTAGAAAGTTGTTCTGGAAGGAAGTGTGGAAGTGAAACTAAGAATGTTGCTGTACTATTTTCTTTGCTGTCTCTGAACAGGGGTTTTGTCCACCCCTGTATGGAGTATGCTTCTCATGTGTGGAGTAGCTGAACCTACATGCAGCTCTACTTGACTGGGTGGAATCAAAGGCTTTTCATCTCGTCAATTCCCCACCTCTTACTGACTGTTTTCAATCCCTCTCTCTTCACTGCAATGTTGCCTCACTCTTTCTTTACTGTCACTATTATAATGAACACTGCTCTTCTGAACTCTCTAACTGCATGCTGCCTCCTTTAAGCAGAGCACAACAGTACCATACTTTTGACACATTCTCATTCTTTTTCTGTCCAACTTACTAATGCAAGAGTTAATCAGTATTCTCAACCTTTTATCTACTCAACTGGTCAACTCTGGAACAATCTTCTTCATTCCATCTTTCCCCCCGTCTCTGACCTCCAATCTTTCAAACAGTGTGTTCAGGCATCTCAAAAACTTTGGATCTTGATTTAGGCTCTTCTTTTTTATTGGGGTGGGGTGGGTATTTTTGTGGGCATTTATTTGCCTTGGCTCCATGCACTGCAAAAAAAAAAAAAAAAAAAAAAAAGTTCTCTAGTAAATGGAATTCTCTGTAGATGATGCTGTGGTTATTTTATTGCAATATTTTGTTCTTAAAAAAAAAAAAAAAAAAAAAAGTGGACAGTCAAAATGTCTTTTCCAAATAAAAATTTTGATAATTAATCAACAAAATAAATAACCACTCCAATAATAATTAAGTCATAATATTTAATTTTATAACATATCTTCTGAAAAGAAACAAAACAAATTAGTCTCAATATTACAGAATGCTTGGGTGAGTGATGAGCAAGGATGGTTCTGAGGTCAGAGGCTGTGTGGATCAAGTGTTCACAGTGAAACAAGTGATTGAGAAAGCATACATGTGAAAGGGATTGCAAGGGGTTTTATGGATCTTGAGGAAGTGTATAATAAGAGTGAATAACAAAAGCACTATGGCAGGTCTTGGGTATATATGGGGGTGACAGTTGACTCATGAATATGGTGGAGTGTTTCTATGATGGAAGTTGTGCGTGTGTGTAAATAAAGAACCGAATGATTGGTTTGATTTAAATGTTGGTGTGCATGAAGAATGTGTGGTCTCTTTGGCTGTTCAGTCTGTTTATGATTGGAGTCATGAGAGAGGTGAAAGTGTGACTGCTGGAAAGAGGAATTAATAGTATATGATGGGAAAAGATGGGACCTGCTGAATCTGTTGTTTGCTCAGAGTGAGTATGATAGGCAAGAGGTTAAGAGTTTTGTGGCAGTGTGTGAGAGAAGATTATTGAGAGTGAATGTGGGTAAGAGCAAGATATTGATTGTGGAGAGTGAGGGAAATTCAGACTGTTATGTGGTAGTGAAATGCAATAGGTTGTTGAGCCTTTTAAGTATTTGGGATGTGTATTGAACAGAAGAGATACAAGTGTGGATCTACAGAAGCTAAGGCTAACAAAGACCCTAAGATCCACTCTAAAGTTAGCCTGAGAGAAAGAAGAGAATAGAGAGTTAAAAGAATGTTAAGTAGCAAAACCTATCATTCGTGGGTTAACATTCATTCAGAAAAAGAGAGAGGACAACTCACCATCATCATTCGCTGGTCACTGCCGACAAGTCAGTCGGATGAAGTGAATAGTAGAGTGAATCAAGGAAGAAAGGTGGTGGGTATGCTGAAAGCAGTTGTGAGAAAACAGATTGGACTGAGGTGTCGCAAGATGTTTACATGAAGGTGTATTAGTACTGACACTTGTGTGGGTGTGAAACATTGGCATGGAATAAAAGAAGTTGAGAGGAAGAGCAGTTGAGATGGATAATCTGAATGTGTGTGTGGCATATGATGAATTAATAGAGTAAGAAATTGTGTAGTTCTGGTAAGATGTGGTGTTCACAAGTCAGCAGAAGTGAAAATTGAGTAAAGTGTGTTAAGGTGGTTTGGACTTGTTAAAAGAATAGAAGATGGCAGAGTTGTGAGAAGAGTGTATAAGAGTGTTTGTGAGGGCAGAAGTGGGAGAGGAAGACCAACTAGGGGATGGATGGACACGGTGAATGATTGTATGAGGAAGCATGGACTTGATCTGGATGATGCATGAGAAGTGGCTGCAAGTAGGCTGGAATGGAGGTGGTTTGTTAGAAGTACAGTATGTCAGTTTAGAAAACACACACATTTATTTTTTACAAGGCTTGGAAGCACAGCCACACATGGCATACAAAGCACCCACACGTGTGGAATTTAACCATTCACTACCTTTTGTATTTTACATCATTTGTTTCTGCTTTCTCACCCCCATTCATTGGGAAATGTGACTTTTATAATAAATGTATGTTTGTTTATATGTAGTTAGATTACAAGTGAAAAATGGATAAATTGATAATGTATTGTATAAACTGTAGGCCCTGTAACCTAAATGTCATGGTTTCAACAGAGCCATACTAGAAATTGTGAATTTTGTCGTAAAATTTTAGCTAGTAAAGATTTCCAAGTTGGAAGTAGGCACTCCTAAAAACAATTGATCGTACAGCAAACTACATTACTTTCATAATGTCAGTTGTACCTCCTGAATGATTTACATTTATTTGTACCATGCTGAAAAATATCCTGTGACAAAAATGTTGTATTAGATAGCATGGAATGAAAGTTGTATCTCGTAGATAGGATCTGTCCAAGAGTTTTTGAACAAGAATGGTTTAATTTACTAACTAACCACTGATGATGAGAGAAATACATTAAGCCCACTTTCAACCTGAAATCATAATTTAGAAAATCTGAATTATTATTAGGTAGCTGTACAACACATTGTAAGGGTAGGATTGTAATTGCTTTGCATAATTAATATGACCTTTAAGGTTATAAATAATTAAAACTAAATGATTAACCTCATTCCAGTCTTTTTAATCCAACAAGCAGAATATTGCTGCAAAAATATCTTTGGTATATCAGGAAATGAAGCATTTTCAAGAACAATGGATGAGATTGATTCAAGTAGCATAATCATATTAGTATATCTTTAGCTAGGGCATAAATGTCGGACTAAGGGCCCGTGGTATGTGGTTGGTAGATGGTTTGTGCCATCCCTTTGTAAGCTGTCTGAAAATAGAAATTAGCATAACCCTATTCACATAGGCTTTCATCAACGCTTACTAATTTTAATTTTTTTATTATATTCAAGATTGAAATTAAATTAAAGAAAAAAGAAGGTCTAAGATGGGATGCTCTGGAAGGAGAGGCCCCAGATATAAAACAGTTTGGTGGTCCAGGTTAGAAAACCTTTGTTTATTCCACTATTAATTTACATACCTTAATTTGTAATATCTATTTATTAGGAAATTTAATTTTATATTAAATATGAAAATTTAATATTACCACTTCTTTTTTTCTTTATTCTTTTTCCTGGTGAGCTATAGTTTTGGCATGAAGTTTGTCATCCATTGTCTCGTATAGTCAGTCGATATCTTCTGTCATACGACCTTAGATGTTATGGAGAAGGTTAAACAATCCCAGTCAATCATAGTCAACTGATAAATTAATATGAATATAATGACTTCACTGTACAGTGATTTTATAATATTCTGTATATGTAGTTGGTGAACAAATGCTTGGAATGATGAAATGGATATACAGAATATGGACTGATTAATGATGATAGCATCTGATGTATGTCAGTATATGCAAGTTGAGTGAAGAAAGGCAACTGCATGGCACATCATTGAGGTGAAGAATGCAGTGAATGGAAGTAGTGTAGGAAAGAATTTTACAAATGCATACATCCTGGTAGTGATGAATGGAGATAATGCAATGAGTTGTACAAAGAAGAAAACAAGAATGTTAAGCGAGTGGTAAAAAAGAAGTTAAAAAAAAAAGATTAAATGAAGTTTTTTAAAAGAAGAAAAATTAGCAGTATGTAGAGAATAGAAAGTCATTCTGGAAAGAAGTAAGAAAAGACAAAGGTCAGTCTGGAGGATTGATTGATTGGTAATGTGAAAGTTAAGAATTTAATTTGGCAGTGTTAGTGCATATATATATATAATACAGGGTGGGCGGAAAGTAGCTCCCAATTTTGGATTGGTAAAAAAATACGTATATTATCCATTTATTTCAGAAGAAATAATATGAAAAGGTAGGCATACATGGTAGGTTTTCTCTAAAATTCAATGTGGGCTCCAACTCTTTCCACCAGCTTCTGGAGCCGCCCAGGAATGGCGTCCACTGACTTTAGCAGGAACTCCGGCGGGATGGAGGACATGACTTCCCGAATTCGGTCCTCCAGTTCTTCCAATGTCCTCGGTTTGGTGCGGTAGACTTCTTCCTTTACCCACCCCCAAAGAAAGAAGTCGCACGGTTACCGCTGAAAAACGGCAGAATCGGTTCAGTGTAACGGTGTGGTTTGGTATGACCTCAGATCAGGTCGTGGGCCCGTTCCTTCTGCGCAACACCATGAATGCTGAGCGGTACCTTGCTATGTTGCGAAACGAGGTCTGGCCGGTTGTCAGCACATGGGAGAACATCGACGATCTGATATTTATGCAAGATGGCGCCCCTCCGCACTTCGCTCTTGTTGTCCGTGAGTGGCTGGATGCCCACTTCCCTGGGCGTTGGATGGGTCGTCGTGGTCCACATCAATGGCCAGCCAGGAGCCCCGACTTGACACCGTGCGACTTCTTTCTTTGGGGGTGGGTAAAGGAAGAAGTCTACCGCACCAAACCGAGGACATTGGAAGAACTGGAGGACCGAATTCGGGAAGTCATGTCCTCCATCCCGCCGGAGTTCCTGCTAAAGTCAGTGGACACCATTCCTGGGCGGCTCCAGAAGCTGGTGGAAAGAGTTGGAGCCCACATTGAATTTTAGAGAAAACCTACCATGTATGCCTACCTTTTCATATTTCTTCTGAAATAAATGGATAATATACGTATTTTTTTACCAATCCAAAATAGGGAGCTACTTTTCGCCCACCCTGTATATATATATATATATATATATGAAAAATTATTTCACGAAAGTGACACGTGAAAAGTATTTATGATGAATAAAACCACGAAGGAAAAATGTTCCTGAGGATGTCATTAGACGAAAGCGCTTGAGCACCCCTTTGTGTTTCTTTTTCCTTCGTGGTTTTATTCATCATATATATATATATATATATATATATATATATATATATATATACAGGGTGGGCCATATATATATATATATATATATATATATATATATATATACAGGGTGGGCCGTAAGTTTCCATACATAGGAAAATTTAAACATTTGTTTTTATGTTTCAGATACCCTAAGAATATGCGTTTGACGAAAGAGCAACGAATTGAAATCATACTGATGGCTGGGTCGGGAAGCAGTCGCATGGTTGCAATGAACTTTAACAGACAACATGGAACGAACATCACACACGACACTGTGGCAAAACTTAACAAGTTTCAGAAAACTGGAAATGTTGCAGATCAACCGCGAAGTGGTCCAAGACGTACAGCCACCGATGAAGACACAACAGCTACGATACTTACAGCGCTTACACGGAGTCCCAGAAAAAGTACACGACGGTTGTCTGCAGAAAGTGGTGTCAGCAGATCGAGTATCAGGCGCATTTTGAAAGCAAACAAATGGCATCCATACAAATTGCATATGGCACAGCATTTGAGTGAAGACGACCCGGATAGACGGATGGAATTCTGTGAATGGGCATTAACCAAAGTGAACGAGGATGCAAACTTTTCAACTAAGATCTTGTTTACTGATGAAGCAAATTTTTACGTCAATGGAGAGGTTAATCGGCAAAACATACGTTATTGGAGTAATGCTAACCCTAACTGGCTGAGTCCGACGAAGATGCAATGTGCCGGTAAAGTGATGGTGTGGGCCGGGATATGGGGTGACAGAATTATTGGACCAATATTTGTCAGTGGAAATCTTAATGCCGAAAGGTATCTTAACATGTTGCAAGAAGAGATTTTCCCATCCCTGCTAAACGAGGAAGGTAACTTCCCAGTTTACTTCCAGCAAGATGGAGCTCCACCTCATTATGGTCTTCACGTGCGTCGGTATTTGGATCAGCAGTTTCCGGATGCTTGGATTGGTCGGCGTGGTCCTGTGGAGTGGCCTCCCAGATCCCCAGATCTCACCCCCCTTGATTTCTATCTTTGGGGTCACTTGAAGGCCATGGTGTATCAGGAAAAGATACGAGACATAAATCATCTAAAGGAACGTATCACCAACGCCATTACAAGCATAACGTCAACTGTGCTAATGCGTGTTCATCAACAGTGGGGAACACGTATTGAAATGTGTTTTCAAAACAATGGCAACCATGTAGAGCATATTATATAAATAAAAATGGTTGTCCATAAAAAAATGTTTATTTTTCCTATGTATGGAAACTTACGGCCCACCCTGTATATATATATATATATATATATATATATATATATATATATATATATATATATAATATATATATATATATATATATATATATATATATATATATATATATATAATATTCCTAATGCCATCACAAAAGAATGTTTTTGGCTGTATGCGTAGCCAATCATGCACCGCCTCCTTCAGGTCATCATTGCCTTGGAATCGCTGACCTCTCAAAGCGTCTTTTAGTGGTCCAAACAGTTAAAAATCCGAAGGTGCCAGGTCTGAACTGTAGGCTGGATGGTCGAGAACTTCAAATTTAAATTCTTGAAAGCATTTTCTAGTCTATGCAGCGGTATGAGGGCGCGCATTGTCGTGTAACAGAATAACACCTTCCGACAATCTCCCTCCGTTTTGTGCGAATTGCTTGCTTTAACTCATTCCGAAGCATGTCAGAATACGATGCACTTGTTACTGTAGTTCCACGCTCTAGATAATGTTCAAGGATAGGGCCTCGTGTATCCCAAAACAGTGTTAGCATAACCTTACCTGCTGACGGCTGCGCTTTGAACTTCTTGCAACGGGAGATGTTGGATGCTTCCATTGCATGCTCTGTCGTTTACTTTCTGGTTCATAGTGATGGATCCAGGTTTCATCTCCAGTGATAATGCGCTCCAAAAAGTTTTCACCTTCATTATGATACCGCGCCAAAAGACGAGAGCAGACGTCCATACGATTACGCTTTTGCTCTTCTGTCAACTGTTTGGCCCTTTGGGCACCCATCTTGCACAAATCTTGTGAAAGCCAAGAATGTCATGAACTATTGAATAGGCTGACCCTTGACTGATGTCTAATGAAGATGCAATTTCTTTTATTAATCTTCTGTCATCGAAAATCATGGCTTTGGCTTCTTCCTGCTTGTCACCACTGGTTGATGTTGACGGTCGTCCTAAGCGCTGAGCATCTGTCACACATGTTCGACCTTCCTTGAACATTTGAATCCACTCGTAAACACTTCGCCGTGGTAACGCATTATTCCCATACTGAGCACATAAACGCGTGTGAATTTCAGCTCCTTTCACACCTTCTGCCCACAAGAAACGAACCACGGATCTCTGTTCTTCCAGAGTACAAATTGAAAGTGGCGCAGCCATGCTCACTACTCGTACAATATGTGACAGTAGCCTAAATAAGCCAATAGATCTCAGTTTGGCTCGTTATTACGAGTGTATATTATACAGGGTGTCCCATAAGTCTGGAACCATAGGGCAAAATGATAAAAATGGCTTTTTATTCACAGAACGTGTTCAATGTGTCCACCATTATTATTGATACACGAATGCAGACGAGATATCCAGTCAGCAAACACACGGCGAATGGTATCAGGAGTGATGGTGTTACATGCGTCGATGATGTGCTCCCGCCATGTGCAACACTGAATTTTCTCCGCGTAGACCAACGCCTTCAAGTGACCCCAGAGATAAAAATCCAACGGGGTGAGATCTGGATTCCTCGCCGGCCACTCCACAGGCCCTCGACATCCTATCCAATGACCAGGAAATTGTCGGTGTTAGCCACTCTCCTACCCGCATGCTGTAATGGGCAGGAGCTCCATCCTGCTGGAACCATGTTGGAAAATCCCCATCTGTGTTCAAGATACTGGGGAATGCTTCCTCGTTGAGCATGCGCAAGTAGGCGTTTCCTGTGATAGTGTCATCAAAAAAGAAGGGGCCTATGATACGGTCTTTCCAAATACCACACCATCCCATCACACGAGCGACACCTTGTTCCTTTGAAGCAGTAAACCAGTGAAGGTTGTCTTGCGACCAGTAACGGGTGTTCTGTTGGTTCACCTCACCATTTGCTAAAAAAGCCTCATCACTGAACAGAATGGTGGACAGGAAATTGGCATTTTGAGCACAGTGTTCCGTAGCTCATTCACAAAATTCCATCTGTCGGTCTGGATCATCTTCGCTTAATTTTTGCAGGAGTTGAAGTTTGTAAAGATGCCATTTGTGTGCTTGAAGAATGCGGTGGATGCTGCTTTTCGACACTCCTGTCTCAGCGGACAACCGCCGAAGAGACTTTTGGGGACTGTTTGTGAAATGAGCGAGGATGGTAGCGGCTGTGTCATCGTCGGTGGATGTCCTCGGAGGTCCACTGTGTGGTTTTTCTCCTATGGATCCCGTTTCCCTGAACTTTGCTACAAGTCTGCCGACACAGCTGTGTGTTATCGGTCCGCGGTCTGGATGCAATCTATTAAATTTCTCAGCGACCTCCCTCTGACTCCAATTTCCTACGAGCAGAATTACCTGGATGCGTTCTTCCTTACTCAAAGACATCATGGGCACTTGCATAAATGGAAAAACATGAATTACTTATTTTACCCTATGGTTCCAGACTTATGGGACACCATGTGTGTATATACTATATTATCACTAAAATAAAGTGTGGATACTTATTGAAGTACCTTCGTGTGTGTGTGTGTGTGTGTGTGTATATATATATATATTTTTTTTTTTTTTTTTTAAGTTCGGGAAGAACCGATTCGCCTCTATTTAAAAGGGCATATCTCAGCGGAAAAACAAAGAAAAAGTGAGAGGAAAGACAGAGGAAAAAGAAAGGGTGGAGGGGACAGTCGAAGTGGAAAAAGACCAAGGACTGCAGGGTCGAGCCCCATCATCCTTGGGTGCTAGGGCCGGGAGGGCGCACGTGAAACCTCCAGGAACAAGTACGTACAAACGAGCACAAAGAGCACGAGCTTAGAACCCCCTTGCGGGGATATATATATATATATATAATATATATATATTATATATATATATATATATATATATATATATGGTGTCCCATAAGTCCGGCATCATAGGAGAAATTCATATTTTTCTATTTCTACAAACCATAATTCATATTTTTCTCTTTCTACAGACCATAGTGTCTGTGAGCAAGGAAGAATGAATCCAGATAATTCTACTCATAGGAAATCGGAGTCAAAGAGAGGCCGCTGCTGAATTTAACAGACTGCATCCAGACCGCGAGCCAATAATACAGAGTTGTGTTAGCAGACTTGTCGCAAAGTTTAAGGAAACAGGATCCATAGAAGATAAACCACGCAGTGGACCTTCAAGGAGGTCCACTGACGATGATACAGCGATTGCTATCCTGGCTCATTTTAACAGAAGTCCCAATAAGTCTCTTCGGCGATTGTCCACCGAGACAGGAGTGTCGAAAAGTAGCATCCATCGCATTTTTCAAGGTCACAAATGGCATCCATATAAACTTCAGATCCTACAGAAATTAAGCGATGATGATCCCGACCGGCGGATGGAATTTTGTGAATGGGCTACGGAACAATATGCTCGGGATGCCAATTTCCCGTCCACCATTCTGTTCAGTGACGAGACTGTTTTTTATGGAAATGGTGAGGTAAATCGACAGAACACCCGCTACTGGTCTCAAAACAACCCTCACTGGTATACCTCTTCAAAGGAACAAGGTGCATCTCGGGTGATGGTATGGTGTGGCATTTGGAAGGATCGCATCATAGGCCCCCTCTTTTTCGATGAACATGCCACTGGAGGCACCTACCTACGTATGCTCAAGGAAGAAGCATTTCTCAGTGTCTTGAACGAAGAAGGAAATTTCTCAACATGGTTCCAGCAAGACGCGCTCCTGCACATTACAGCACCCAAGTAAGGGAATACCTGTACCAACAATTCCCTGGTCATTGGATAGGACGTCGAGGGCCTGTGGAATGGCCAGCTAGAAGCCCGGATCTCACGCCACTAGATTTTTATCTCTGGGGCCACTTGAAAGCGCTGGTATACGCAGAGAAAATTAGGAGTGTTGAACATTTGCGGCAGCGCATTATTGGGGCATGTAACACCATTACTCCTGACATCATTCACCGTGTGTTTGCTGACTGGGTATCACGTCTGAATTTGTGCATTGAAAACAATGGTGGACATATTGAGCACGTTCTGTAAATAAAAGCTTTTGTTTTGCCTTTTTTTATTATTTTTCCTATGATGCCGGACTTATGGGACACCATATATATATCTATATTATAATAAGAGATCTGTCCGTCTGTCCGTCACACTTTCAGAAATTGTGAGAAAAAATTGAGAAAAAATTTCAGAAATTGTATTACGGGCAGCAATGTGAAGCTCAAGATTTTCATGACTGTTCTTTTCTGTAGTTTAGCAATGGGGGAAGGGTGGGGGTAATGGGGAATGGGTGGGGTAATGGGGAGGGGTGGGGGTAATGGGGGAGCGGGTTAGCCCCCAAGTTGTATGAATGGGGGAGCGGGTTAGCCCCCAAGTTGTATGAATGGGGGTGAGGAGGTTTTGGGAGATACCAGATTCAGAAATGTTGACACAATGTGAAGCTCAAAATTTTCACGGCTGGGTTCTTTTTTTGTAGTTTAGCCTGTCTAACCGTCAGCGAAGCGGCGGGAACTGTACTAGTATATATATATATATATATATGCGATAGAAACGCATTCTTTGAAGAAGAACCACAAGGGGAAAGTATAACGGATTTCGACTTTACGACGGATGATATTACACAAGCCATAGGGAAACTAAAAACACACTCAGCGGCAGGACCGGATAAATGGAATGCCACACTGATCAAAAACTGCAAGAATGCAATTGCTGAGCCCCTATACTGGATATGGAGACGATTATTAGACACGGGAGAAATACCGGGCATCCTGAAGAGCGCGAACATAGTCCCAATATATAAAGGGGGAAATCGATCCAAGACCAAAAACTATAGGCCAGTGTCGCTTACATCTCATCTCACTAAAATATTTGAAAGAATAGTTACAGAAAATTTATGACTTTTTGGAAACTCAGAAAAAATTCAATGATAACCAACACGGGTTTCGGTCAGGCAGATCATGCCTATCACAACTAATGGAACACTACAACAACATTATTGATTCACTTGAAAGTAATGAAAACTATGATGCACTCTACACAGACTTTGCTAAAGCGTTCGACAAGTGTGACCACGGAATCATAATACATAAACTGAAGTATATGGGAATAACAGGAAAAGTAGGGAAATGGATATATAATTCCCTTAGTGAGCGGAGGCAAGTCGTTACAGTACACACAGTACAGTATCTTCATCAGAATCAGAGGTCCTCAGCTCAGTACCACAAGGAACAGTATTAGCTCCACTACTCTTCATAATCATGCTAACTGACATAGATGAGGACATTACCAGAGACAGCACAGTAACATCCTTTGCGGATGACACAAAGATCAGCAGAAGAATAAGAAACCCAGAAGACATATGATCTCTACAAACCAACATAAACAAAATCTATAAGTGGACTGAAGACAACAATATGAAGTTTAACACCGAGAAATTTCAGCTATTACGATACGGAAAAAGGAAAGACCTAAAGTCCATGGAATATTATAGCCCAAATGGACAGGAAATTCAGAGAAATTCCAGAGCAAAAGATTTAGGGGTTGTAATGACAGATGATGCGAAATTTGAAACAAAATAAGATAGCAGTAAACAGAGCAAAGAGAATAACGGGTCAGATATTGAGAACCTTTAAACGAAGGGACAGGAACGTAATGATTCCTCTACTGAAAACCCTGATAATACCCAAATTGGAATAGTGCTCGGTCCTAACATCCCCATATAAAAAAGAAGACATTAGACAGCTGGAGGGGATCCAAAGAAGCTTCACAGCCAAGATCAATGGGTGCAAAGAACTAAATTACTGGGAAAGGTTACGAGAACTAGACCTATATTCACTGGAAAGGAGAAGAGAGAGATACACCATTATTTACACTTGGAAAATAATGGAGAAACTAGTCCTTAATCTTATTCTGAATCCCATAACTCCCCAAACAACGGTGGAAAGTAGAAGCGGTAGACTGTGTCGTATTCCCAAATTGAAGGCGAGACAGGGAACATCCTTAACCTTGAAAGAAAATAGTTTTGTAGTGAGAGGACCAAAACTGTTTAATCAATTGCCCAAAGACCTAAGAAACACGAAGGGAGTTGCAGTGGAAATCTTCAAAAGAAGACTAGACGCCTGGCTTAGAACAATCCCCGATGAGCCGGGCGTACCTGGCTATGTGAGGTGGAGAGCGCAAGAATCCAACTCACTACTTCACCAGGCCAACTCGAGAGGAGGGGGCGACAAGCTTGACCTTCGCGAAATGAGAAATCATCGCGCGGAACCTTTGTAAGGTAAGGTGTATGATTATATATATATAACACACACATACACATGGGGGGGGTCCAGAATAATGGAAAAACGCGCATTTTCGGTGCTGTATTTTCTGATATCATTAATGGCACTATGTACTTTATCAAAGTAATATGTAACTGCATATATTATTGAGAACATCTATTTTAATATGTTCATGTTGGCTTTTCATATTCTTGTAGAATAAATAAAAATATGGCGCTTGGAAAAATTTTACTGACTGTGAAAGGGGCATGATAGGAGCCCGTTTGGTTGGTGTCTCAATATTTAAAAGTCGCGTGATTGTCCCTGCACCTTGAGGAACGGTCCCATAGTTATGAATACATGGAAAGAAATTAAAAGAAACTACACCACATAAGCACAGAATTGTTCCCATTATTCTCCCAAACTCCAAATTCATTAGAATTTTGGTACTGGTTGGTGTTAAAATAGGCTTTACTACATACAGTTCCTATAACATAGTTATGACTGACACTGGTCTTTGCGGACTATTGTTAAATTTTGAACAAAAAAGTTTTGATGCAACAGTCTTTGATTCTTCACAGCTCATAATTATTATATCAGGTTCTTTTGTCGCATTTTGCTAGTGTTGCTTTACCCTCACTCTATTCCTTATTTGATGTTCGTTTTTATTATTTTTGCATGTATTCATAACATTGGGGACTTCCTCGAGATACAGAAACAATTATGTGACTTTTATTACTGAAATACCAACCAAACGGGCTCCTACTATCATGCCCCTTTCACAGGCAGTAATATCTTTTCCAAGCGCTATATTTTTATTTATTTTAAAAGAACATGAAAAACCAATATGAACATATTAAAATAAAAGATGTTCTCAGTATTATATGGTTACATATTGCTTTAATAAAGTACATAACGCCATTAATGATATCAGAAAATACAGCACCGAAAAAGCGAGTGTCCAACCCGTAGGGGGGGGGATTATCATGTGATGGTGAGTGGTTAAACGCAAGAGGTGGTACTCTTAATTATTTGGAATGTGTATTGAACAAGAGAGAGAAGAGTGTGGATGAAGTTAATAGTAGAGTGAATCAAGGAAGAAAGGTGTCAGGTGCGTTGAAAGCGGATACTGCGCAGAAGTGCTGCGAGATGTTTACATGAAGATGTGTTAGTACCGACACGCATGTTGGCTAAATTCCACCCAAAAGCAGCAATTCATACATGGAGGTCCACCAGGCTGCTTGTATGAACGGATGTGTGCGCTTTAGTTTCTACCTTTTCTTTTTTTCACCATCCGAGTTATTTCTTCCTTCTCACCCTAGTCTATTGGGAAATGATGTTTGGTTAATGTATGTATGAAAAAGGTACAAGCACATTGGAAGCATGAATTTAGTTAAGCGAGTCATGGATGCGATAAAAGTCTGACAGGAAGAGAGAGAGAGTTTGTGTGGATGCACCAAGAGGCTTGCATGAAGGTGTATTGGTTCCAACACTGATATATATATGAGAGACGCTTGTATAGCATGGTAGTTTACTGTCAAAAGTGAGAGCAATTGAGGTGAATAATTTGAGAACCGATATGAAACAGATTGACCATATCAATTTTAGCAAGACTTTGGAGAAACACACTGAAAGGCTGTTGATCTTGTCACATAGAACCTAATGCAGATTTGTTACATGACTGATGTGGTTTCTTGGTACCATCGTCAGTATGTAAAGTTGTATTGTAACTATAGCGTGTACACACACACACACAGGTCCGTAAGAAATACTCATTAAGCCCACAATCATTACTAGTTACAGTAATTAGATAGTAAAACCAGTATTGTGTACCATTTTAAATCACCTTCATATATTCTTGTTTAAGTGAGCTTTACACATGACAGACATAGTGGTTTGGTTTTTAATTTATTGTATTGGAGAATAAGTTCTTGTCTTTAGCAGTGTTTATTATTAAAAGTAAAGAAAAAGTATTGATTAAATATTTAAGTTAAAAATTGAAAAAAAAATGTTTCGTTAAATTTATTTGGGGTTTAACGGTGAAAGTCCTGTGATGGGGGTGACCTACAGCTTTACGTGGAATTCAAACCATCTAAGGTTCGTTACATAATCTCTATGCAGAGAATGGTCTCCCATCCAACTGCTGAAAAGATCCAACGCCGTTTAACCTCGCTGATCGAACCAGGACGTAACTACTCCTTACAGATAATTACATTCCTTATCCAAAATCTGAATCAGAGTAGTAAATATGCATCAGATATTATCGTAAGGCAAAATAGGCATTGGGCAGTTTTCCTTTTCAGAAATTTCCTTATCGTCGCATCCCTCTCAATATCCTTCGTCGTCAGTCAAGAAGTGCGATTGGAACAAACTGGAGGCGGAAGTAAAACGCGATGAAGAGAACGAGAAATCGGACGGAGATGCTGCTCTTAATCAGCTCTTCCAGAAGATTTATGCGGACGGCAATGAAGAAGTCAAACGAGCCATGAACAAGTCTTTTGTAAGTCTTTTGAATTTATTTCCTGTTCCGCAAAATACTGATTTACGTCGATCCCTTCTGTCTCTCGCACCCCAAGAACTAAGACCACTGGTATTGTTTCAGAATAATGTGATAGTTAAAAATCCTGAATTTGATAGAGCTTTCTTGTGGTTTCTTATTCTTCGTGCATAGATTAGATTAGTTCTTTCGTGGAGATTTAGATCTAATGCTTAATTATGCTGTACAATTAATTGGTTTGAACGGTAACCATTGTTTATTATGTATGATATTTAACATAGTGTGTGTGGTTTCATTCATTTCTCACACGAATTCACTTTAAGATGACTTATGAAGTGATGTAAAAGAAAAACTGTACATAGTTTCCATGTAAATGGATTTTTTATAGCATAGACAGAATTTTTTTTTTTTCCCTCCAATAAATTAGTTTTATATGTGTAAAAACAATATAATAATCTGTATGCTACTCGGTGGTGTAGTGGTTAGCATCGCTGACTACGAATCCATCGGCCTCGGGATCGAGACTTGGTGACGGCTGGCAGCGCGCAGTAAAACCAACCTTTCCACACGATAAAAAAAATTGGTTGGTAGAGAAATGGGTAGCCTAGTGGTTAAGACCGAGTCTGGGTAAGGACTTTGTAATTTCTGACCGCCCGTGGTGGGGCATAGTTCGGATTCCACGTTAAACTAGGTCTAAGGTGTTTGACAAGCTTGACCTTCATCAGAATGAACAATTTGGGCGGAAGCAAAACCAAGGTATAACCTTTGGTTAGCTTCCGCCCGAATTGTTCATTCTGACGAAGGTCAAGCTTTTCACTCCACCTTAGACCTACAGTTTAACGTGGAATCCGAACCACGCCCCATCAGCAGCCCAGCGTCTTAACCACTAGGCCCCCTAGGGTACCCATTTATCTACCAACCACTTTCTTTATTGTGTGGAAGGATGAACAGCTGGGTTTTGCTGCGCGCCGGCTGCCGTCGGGTCTCGAACCCGGGGCCGATGGATTCGTAGTCAGCGACGCTAATCACTACACCACCGAGGCGCATTATAGTTTAAATATATAAAATAGGTTTTCTTTAAGCTTACTTACTGCTTTGTTTATTTTATATTTGAAGTCAGGGATATAGATTAATATACATCAGTGGTGTTAGGACTCGAGACCTTTTTTTCTGGTTTCGGTCTTGGCTATGGTGGTCTCGACTGCATCGCTGATTCTGATTTACTTCACCATCCATTAAAAATTACAGCCCTATAAGAAAAATATTTTACATTGTCTTAGATGTGCTGAGTATGATGATCATCCTCAAGTGCAACGAACTTAACTTGTTTTAAATAGGCATTTAACAGCTGAATAATGTCTCAAACTATGAATTTGTGAATAAATTGAGTAAATTTTGCAATGGTCACCTGATAACATCTTCATATTTCACATTCAGGAATAAAGAGACTAGAGCTTAGGAATTAGGCATTACACAATATTGAATACAGGCAAAAATTGCATATGGTCTCGGTCTCGGCACATGGTGGTCTCAACTGCATCACTGATGTACCGGGTGCGGCGTAAGTCGGTTTACCGAAAATAATGGAATCACCTTGTGAAGAATAATATTTATTACAGAAATTGTTCAGTGTCCCCTCCATCATGTTCAATACACACGTTGCATCTTTGAACCACTGAACAACAAATAGGGCAGCACAGTTCTTTATTATTATTCAACGTCTCGAACTCTTGGCGTATCAAAGTCATTGTGTGATCGAAGTCCCGAGGTTTCTGGCCGTTGATTCTCTATCTTTGATTATACTCGACATTGAATAATCACTGTTTACAGTTTAATGTTTATTTACTTATCAGGAAAATATACCATTATAAACATCATTCTACAGCATATTTATTATTTCAGTGATGCAATTTTTTTTTTCAGTTACTCAAAATAATTTTATTTTTTAGAATATAAACCCAAAAATGAACAAGCATTGCAAAAACCTTTGCCATATCCGAGCGAGGATAATATTAACTCTTAGTGATGAATATTGAAAGTAATTTATTCATTAATTTTTTATATACATTATCAAGACCATAGGTTCTTAACCTGTGGTCCAGGGCCCATTTCTCAGTGTCCACAGGATAAAAATAAACATACAAAGCAACTTGTTCTTGTCTTCTATTATGATAAAAAATGTCCTTGCATAATGGTACACTCGGCCAAATATACCAGCTTTGGTGGCAAAGAAAGTGTCAGGTCTCTCTTTAATTGGTGTGTGTTAAGAAAGTTGTATTGATTCAGGCAATTCAGATTTGATTTTTTAACAGTAAAGTCTGACTGATACAGATCATTTACAATTTTATATTATAAATTCAATATTGTTGCTTTTTCAGAGTTGCTGAAGTCTGAATAATAAGGCCATTGATAATGAAACGCTTGTATTTGTTATACAGGGTGTCCCAGAATTAACTATTTCAATGAAATCGGACAAATTTTTTAAAAACACACTTTTATTTATGTTTATCATGTTTAATATGTTAAAAATGTATAAATTTCTAAATTTTTTTCATAATTTTATTTTCATAATTTTTTCATTATCTGGTCCAATGAAAGACCGTCTGAAGTCATAGAATGGCAAAGACACTCTCCAAAAGTTAACGTGTGGCTTGGAATGACCAAATCCAAAATTTATGACCCATTCTTCTTTGCGGAAGCAACTGTAACAGGTACCGTCTACCTTGATATGCTTCAGCAGTTTCTCGAACCACAGCTTCTTGATGATGGCATTCTTGATAATGTTGTGTTTCAACAAGATGGAGCACCATAAATTTTGGATTTGGTCATTCCAAGCCACACGTTAACTTTTGGAGAGTCTCTCTGCCATTCTATGACTTCAGACGCTTTCATTGGCCCAGATAATGAAAAAATTATGAAAATAAAATTATGAAAAAAATTTAGAAATTTATACATTTTTAACACATATTAAACATGATAAACATAAATAAAAGTGTGTTTTTAAAAAATTTGTCCGATTTCATTGAAATAGATAGTTAATTCTGGGACACCCTGTATATTTTGCCATCAATACTGTCTCTAGTAAGGGTTTGGGTGCTATTATTTTTCTTGATTGTGATTTCACCCCCTATAAACGCTGAAGATTGTCCACAAACACGGCGGGTGTCCCTCAGTGGTCCACGTACATAAAAAGGTTAAGAACCCCTGATCAAGATATTTAGAATTCAATTCAAGTCAAATAAAATATTTATGAATGAACCTTGCACTTATAAAAAATATTTCATTAATTTAATTAAGTACTTAATAAAATACCAATCTCAGAGGGATCAAATAATGAAGAAAACCACCTTTGGCATGTCATAGAACCATATTAACCTAGCTGATAATGATTAAAAGTAATATATTAGTTTAATTTATAACATTAATTGTATACTAGTAAATATTTCTATGTAGCCTATGATAGTATGGTTTGAATTTTGAATATGGCTTACTTTCCAGTCCCTGATTGGCGAAATTAGGTAAAAATGTGAAAATATTAGATATTCTCCAGGCCGAGGGCAAAGGTCACCAATCCAGTCCGAATTAAGACCGCCGTCGGATTTTATACAGTGTTGAGAATAAACCCACACACTTACTATAGAATTTACTTTAAAATAAAATATAGGCAAACTGTGTGACATTACAAAAGGATGAAAATCAAACTTTTATTTTTGTGAAGTTTAAATTCAATTTTCATCCGGGAGATTATGAAAACATTCCGAGGGTGAGTGTGGTTAGCAGAACTTCTGTTTTATCATTTGCGCTAATTATTTTAGCCTTTAAAAATCTACTTTGCAGTTCAATTGCGTGTGTTTTTGGGGTTGTTTAACCTCCTTTGGAACATCTGAGGTCACATGACTGAGGGGACCTACAGCTTTACGTGGGATCCGAACAACGTGTTGCTGTATTATATGGATGCAGAGGACGGTCACCCGTCTAACTACAACCCCAGATCCAGCGTTGCTTACTTTGTTGATTTAGCGAGAAGCAGTGTTTCGACGTGGCCACGACGTAGCCCTGAGAGTTCAACTAACCTAACCTTTCCTAACGTAGAAGTAAAAAGGTCTCTCTCTATTTGATTTAAAAGAAACGATATAAAAGGAACCCATTTTGGCGCAAAAATGTTAAGCCTAGGTTGTAGCGTGATGTCAATCCTTAATTAACCTATTTTTAGTTAACCTGTAACACATTCTAACTCGAGTAGTCAGATGAAAATGTATCCTGTTAATTAAGAGGTTCCGTATCGGAAACAGGTTTGTCTCGATTTGACAAATTTGTCGTTAGTTATAATGGTGTTTTTCTTAGGATTGATTTTATGTATATTTTTAACAGATGGAATCTGGAGGAACTGTTCTAAGCACTAATTGGAAGGAAGTAGGTCAGAAACAGGTGGAAGTGAAAGCTCCGGATGGCATGGAGTGGAGGAAATGGGAAAAGTGATTTCATTCCCATTTAAAACAATATTAAAAAGGCCTAATCGTTCATTTTTTGTCGCATCATTAGGCCTAAAATTCACATTTCTTTCAGTAAGCCCATAACTCAGTCATTGGCTTAAAACGTTTCAATTGATCTAATAAGCCTGTATATAATTGTGCCTCTTCCCTTCTATTTAAAAAAAAAAAAAAAAAAAAAAAAAAAATTTCCTTGTGTTCGGTAGTTATCAGATAAAGGGATCTCGAAATTCTTCTCCAGATATGATATTGGCACCACTATTGCAGCGAACATCCTTTTTGCTTTTATAATTTTATGACGAGACAATTTTTCTCTGAAATTAATGCTCAACAGTCATTATATTATTAATTATGAACATTATATATACTTTTTTCGTCTTCTCTTTGGTAATTGTTATTGTTTTGCACTTTTGTTTTTGTGTTACGAATTTACGAGCGAACTTTGATAAAAATCCAGATTAATTGGTTTGGAAGTTTCTGCAGTTTTTCATATTAAGAAATAAGATTCTCATGTACGCTTTTCATTACAAAAGTTACATCATCAACAATTAATATTATTCGTTAACCGAATACAATTCTTTAAATTAAATATATTTGATACTGTGCATTTCATTATGTCCTGTCCACTGGATTTTAAGTGTTTCGCTGCCATAGTTCATATATAACTATTAATATATTGTACCAAATTGTCTAAAAGGGAGTGCTGATTATTGCCCCTGTGGGATGGGGGACAAGAATACGCCCACTGTTTCCCCGGCATGTCGTAAGAGGCGACTAACAGGGGTCGGCGGTCGAGCTGGGAACCCACTTTGGAATGCAAGATGAGTGTTTGAGTAGTAAAACAGGAGTGGTGGTGGTGGAAGTGTTTAACCCTTCCCAGCCCAGTGGTCCACATAGACCCAAAAAGTGTTTTATGCTTAAATCGTATAATTTTGCCCATTGCCTCCATTTGGACCCTAGAATTTATTTTTTTATTTTTTTTTTTTAACAAGGTGGTGTATTGGTATGACGGCAACAACGTGAACGTTACAAACTATTATTATTATTTAAGGCAAGTTAGTTACACATAATTTTGTGGTTGGTAAAGTAAATGTTGAAAGAAGGGTCCACTTAGAATCATGGCAGATTTATCACCAAATACTTTTCTAAGGTTTTTATTTGTGTTTGATTCTCGTGAAAGTATTTCGCTTTCTAATTCGTATTTAAGTCGGGGTTAAAAGAGGTAAGATCAATGTACTTTGCAGAAAAAGTTGAAAGGGGTAACGAAGTATGGTAAATAAAGAGTGGAGTTATTGGGAAAACAATATCTACTCGAAAGTTTGTTAGTGAGTACTAAGTTGTGCGTGTATATGTAATTTGAAGTTAGGAAGGTGGCGGTTTTCTTTTTTACGTATGCTTCATGCAAGGATGAAACGAGGTGAGAGTTTTTGGAGAGGAAGTAGATTTGAACACGAAAGGCGGGTACAAGGTAAGAGTGATGGCAAATACAAATAGTGCTAGGTGATATGCTAGCCTGTAGGCCGGGTCGAATTTCTGGGGGCAGATCGGGCACTATGTGGGGCTTATGAATTGGGGTCCTGACCAACATACTCCAAAAGAAAGTTTATGCTCCCCCCCGTACCACTAGCATACTCCCTCCTATTTTTGGCTCTGCCCCAAAAATGCAAATAGTCTCATAAATGAAAATGGAGACCACTTAGAGCATCTTCTCATAGAGATGACCTCCCCTAAAATTGCATAATATATATCGTGTGCAATTTTCAGGCAATTACCTAAAAAATTTGGATTTCTCAAAATTTTCACCACGCGTATTTTCTCAATATTTGCTATATCAGAAAATTGATTACACATAAACATCGTTTGTGTGTAATCAATTTACTGAGTTGTGTGTTGAATTTCAAATTCAATACCAATAAATTTCATGTTCTTATAATTACTGTAAAAATATATGATAATTAGAATTTATGCTCTTTGCAGAGCTGGGCACTTGCGGTTTTTTTTTTTGCGGTACTGCGGTACTACTACCGCACTACCAAACCGGTACCGCATAACGCAGGATCGCTGAAAGTACAGCAGTACCGCTACCGCATTCAAATTTCCCGCGGTACTTTCCGCGGTACCGACCAACACGGTAGTACCGCAAGTGCCCAGCTCTGCTCTTTAGATCCCTTTGCTTTGTCCGGAGCGATAGGGCGCGTCCCTCTGTGGCGAATGTGGGAATATACCTTTCTTCGGTGTAAGGGCTTTCTCTGCCCTCGTGGACCATTGGACCCGTTTGATCTCCTGCTTCTTTTTCTTTACTTCTCCTTTCGGCCATTCTTTCTGGCTTCTCTCTTTCTGCCGTTATTTTGGCCCTTGGGTGTGGGAGGTGGTTGCCCTGCACCCTTGTCGCTTTTCGCCCTGTCCCTTTTCACCGCGCGTTGGATGAGAGTGGCCGCCTTTCAGGCACAGGGACTGGGTACGGGTGCATCTCCCCTGCGTGACATCTATTGGCGGTGGGACCAAGTGTGCCCACGATTTCGCCTTTCCCTTGTTGGAGTCGGTGGTGGCTGGATGCGCGCGGGGAATGAAGTTCTCTCTTGTTCGCTATGGATACTTCTACCCCTCGGCTTACGACTACTGCTTCTCATTCCCGGACTACTACTACTACTACTAAACACTCGGGTGGTGGGCAACATGGGCGCCCGCAGGATTTAAAAGGTAGGGACCGGAGCAAGCAAAAAACTTTTGACCCCTTAGGAACCAGCAGGTTAATTCTAAGCAAGTTTAGTGTTGCATTTTCTGTAATGGAAAATGCAAATATAAGCACACCAGACAAAAAATTAGTCACCCCTCTCAGAATGTACCTAATAACGTGTGACGGCGCCTCTGGCCTTGATAACCGCACGAATCCGGCGAGGCAGAGACTCTACTAGGTTGTGCATGTACTGAACATCGATTTGCTGCCACTCGTTCATCAGCCGGTCCCGAAGTTCCGCCAGAGTCCGTGGGTGTCTATTCCTGCGCTTCACTTTCTGTTTCCAGCCTGAACAACACCGACGCATTCAGGATTAAAGGCTTCATTGGACCTGCGATGTACTCGTCGCCTCCCATCATTGGAGAACAAACAAAAACGGGACTCATCGGACCAAATTACACGTTTCCAATCTGCCGCAGTCCAGTTTTTGTGCCTCCGAGCCCATTTATAACGTGACAATTTGTGACTTGCTGTTAACAGCGGCCTCTTCCGTGGTACCCTGCTCCAGATGTCCATCGCATGCAGTTCTCGTCGCAATGTCCGTTCGGAAATTGGTCGCTGCAGAACCTCATTGGTTTCTTGGAGCAATTGTTCTCTGGTTTGAAAACGATTTGCAGTTACTAGACGAGAAACATGGCGGCGACCCCTATTGTCGAGAATTGTTTTCCGGCCACAGTTACGCCGTCGATTGTCAGTTGATTGCGAACTACACCACTCTTTGTAAACTCGCTGGACAGTACGCGTTGACACACCAACAAATTGGGCTACTTCAGACAATTTGTGTCCGTGGGCTCTGCCAAACACGATGGCTCCTTTTTGCCACTGAGTAACGTCTGCCTCACGACCCATTTTGCAGACTATATCCAACACACACTTTGTTCTTCACCACCTCACGAAACAGATCTGATCCTGTGTGCTACGTCACCGCTACTTGTCACTTACCAATGCTACATCAGCGCCCTCTGTGTGACCTTGAACTTCCTACTATCGGTGCTATTAGGGGTGACTAATTTTTTGTCCGGTGTGCTTATATTGTATATACATACAATGCACATGATAATCAAAAAACTGATCAAAAACAATGGCTGCCACGCACTGCATGCAGCCAGGTGCTTGAGTTGGCGCTGCCAACTTGGCGGGATAATTTTAAGGGGGGACTTCTGAACAAATAAAGAGGTAGCAACCTTTTATCATGCACACAAATAAAAATTTTCGCCCTTTAGGAGGCAGTTGGATACTTTTCAGCAAGTTTAGGATATAAATATTTTCTTAGAAAATATTTAATATATTTTCTTGGCATTTCCAGGGGGGCAAGCGCCCCCCTTGCCCCGACCTGCGTGCGCCCATGGTGGGCAACCAGGCCCTCGAGTCCTTTACCACTGGAAGACCGCAACCTGATGGGGTTGAGCCCCCTGTGAAAGCGGAACGCTTGCACTCTCCTTTTCCGTTGCCGACCCCAGTCCGTCCCTCGACTATGCCCTTGGACCTATACACTCTGGAGCAGGGGTCTCGTCCCAGGCCACCTTCGGGCAAGTCAAGTTCCACCGAGGACTTGCCCCCCACAACCCGGCTTCTTGCTCTCCCCATATGCCCCCCGCGGCGGGCGGGGGAACCGGCATTTACGGCCGTCCTATCGACCGTTGAATATCCCAGTCCACTTCGACTCTACAGCCTCCCTCTCCCTTCCAAGTATCCACAAATTCCTGGTGATTCGGCCTACATCTGGGTCCCTCCCTCCCAACTCAGAACGGACGTTCCAGGCGATCCGAACCCACAGCAACTCCAGCCGCTACGACGTACGCCCACAGAGGGATGGCTCCCTCCTCGTAAAATCACGCTCAGCCGCAGAGACAAAAACCCTACTCTCCGTCACTGAGGTCCTTGGATGCTCGGTGTCCGTTTCCCCACATCCTCGCCTGAACCAGAGTCAGGGCACTATTTACGCCACCCGCCTATTGTCGATCGCAGTGAACGAGCTCCTAGAGGACCTCGCACCCCAAGGAGTCACTAAGATTTATCGCTTCACATCCCGACAGGGAGGCACCCCCCCCCCACCCCACGTCTGCTCCTTACTTTCAATTTCAATACCTTAATCCTCCCCGACCGCATTGTATGGGGTATGGGAGATCGCGCATTATGCGAGTTTTCTATCCGCCCATACATCCCGGACCCGACCCGTTGCTTTAAATGCAATAAGTTTGGACACGTTAGCTCCGTTTGTCGTCAGCCGCATCAACTGTGTGTTCACTGTGGACAACTCGCTCACCCTGACAGGTGCCCCAATACACCCAAATGCTCCAATTGTGAAGGCGTACACCCCTCTTCATCCCGAGCGAATGCCTTTTCTTCAAGTTCGAGGAGGAGGTCCGAGGCCTACAAGTAACAGACTTCCTTAGCCCCCGTGAGGCACGAGACAAGGTGCGGAGTCGGGAGGTGAGGCCGGGGTTGTCTTATGCCGCTGCTCTCGGCACGCCCCCCTGGCCTGCCGCCGACCCCCCCCTCCCCGAGCCACTGCTCCCGGTCCCCACCAAAGAAAATCCTCGCAGGACCTGACGGTCTTCTGTCTCCCCACCATCCCTCCCCTTCCCGCACCTCACCTGCCACGAACTCCCCAGGTCCCATCCACCTCAAACCCTGCCTTCCCAGTAGTGTTGAAAAATAATCGAAACTTTACAAACCGGTTTTTAATCGATCTGTTTTTTGAAAACCGGTTTTAACCGGTTATGACCGGAAAGTATAGTAATTTTTAAAAGCCACAATTGAAAGGTACTGACTTTCTCTTAACAAGCATAGCTTATCGCCTATTTTTTGGTCAAAAGAATGCAAAAATGCAGCATCATATGTATGCATATGAATAAGAAAATGACAACTTTGACATATTTTTTTTTTAGCCAAAATAATACATTCAAACAATTTAGATTTGAAATAATTTTTTAAAATAAAACATCTATACTTAGAAAGAAATAAACTTCTTTTTGTAAAAAAATTAAGAATAAAAATAAAATTTCTCTATTTTGGAAAAAACATTGAAATAAAATTTTTTAATAAAAAAAACTACCTAGAAAACAGAAAATTGACTCTTCGTGTAAGAAAAAATATAAATTAATTTAGATTTTATCCCTATTTTGGAAATGACATCTTAAGAAACAAAGGGCATTAAGGGTCTTATACTGCGAATAGGGCTTTAGTCGACTGACTCTACACTACAGCCTACATGATGAGACAAACTGAAGATCGAATTGCCAGATAGGCAAAAATGATAATGAAGAGCAGTTGCCAGTTTGTCGCAATTTAACTTAATAGGTAATGTATTCGAAGTTATTTTTTGTGCGCTGTAGCGCGTAGCTGCACGTTCGCGCAAGTTTGAGCCAAATAAAAATCAATCGGTAAAACCGGTTTTTTTCTTTCGGTTTTCGATTTTTAGAGGAATTTTACAAACCGGTTTTCAACACTACTTCCCAGTACTCTCTGTACACGCCCGAACCTGCCGCCCGGAGCAAGTCATCGAGGCCGAGACCCTGGAGCGTGTCGCCAGACCCTCCGGCCTTCCAACGTGTGTGTCCCTCTTCCCCAAGACGGCGGCTTGGACCCTCACACTACCCACTACGTCTACTATGTCCATCTCTCCCCACCGCAGAAGTCCCACCACTCTACTCCCACAGACTCTGACAATAGCTGAAATCCATGACCCGCCCCATACGACGAGACCCAACCTGAACAATATCCTCTCCCCCGAGGATCCAGTGGATGCGGCCCTGGCGCAGCTGCACGGTGTGACCGAGGGGAGCTCGGCCGCGACCACGAGTCTCTTGGATCTGCCCTTGCCTCCTGGTGCCATCTTCTCCACCCCTTCACGAGACCACTTTGGTTCACCCCCTTCCACCCCAATAGTACCTACCCCCCCAACATCCCCGGCCCCCTCCTTGTCAGCCACCCTGAGTACGCCCTCCCTCCCTCCCTCCCTCCCACCCGCCCGGTCCTTCTGGTACCCCCTGTCGCCACCTAGGGTCAACCGTGAGACCCCGGACAGGCGGGGTGGCGCCACTTTCGGGGTTAACGTGCCCCCTCCTGGCCCTACCACAGAAGCCCGTCAAAACACTTCTGACCCTCTCAGCCCACGACGTTCCACTGTCTGCCATGATCCACGCCTCCGGTCTCGCTCGGACGACTCGAACCAGCATCAGAACAAAGGATTGGCTACGGCAATCGGCACAAATTTATCCTCAATCAACTGGAATCAAGAAAAAGACTGCCACAGTTTGAATGGAAAAGCCAATGGGGCCAAGGCACATCCACAAGTAATTAGTGAATTGTGAAGGCAATTTTTAAATTAAATTTTGTTTTTACTTCAAAGCTGTTTTGTGTAATAAATGGTACAATAGACTAATTGTCTTCAATTCCTAAACCTCATATAGGCCTAGTATATTTGCCTGAAAAGGTCTCCTAGGCAATCAGTACTCCAAACAAGTTTATGCCACCCTTTTCTATATACTGATAACACTTTTTGGGGATGCGACAATTTTTCAAGGATTTGAAATTTCTTGGATAATTGCCTGAAAATTGCACATGAGGTATATTATGCAATTTTAAGGGGGGGGGGGGGGGGGGGGTCATCTCTATAAAACAATGCTCTAAATGATCTCCATTTTGATTTATGATACTATTTTTAATTTGGGGGCGGAGCCAAAAATAAGGGAGTATAAACTTTCTTTTGAAGTATGTTGGGCACTAGGTGGGGTTTATGAAATGATATCCTGACCATCTAAAAAAAAAAATCATTGACTAGATTTCGACCCGGCCTAGACTGTTTATACCCAATTCATTTTTAAAAACAAGAGAACTGGTGGTAATAAAACTATTGGCGAAAATGCAAATTTTTTTTTTTTTAACCTTAAGGAAAAAATAGAAAAAATGCTGAGAAATTTAAAAAAAAAACTCATAATAAAACGTGAAAAAGCTAACTATAACCACTCTGATAAAATTTTAAAATAATCGTATTAAATATATTAATTTTGTATTTGTCGGATAATCAACTAATATTCTTTACATAGAATAAAACGCGGGCGAATAACAAGATGCCAGACTATCCACGTAAATATTTATATAAACTTTAAATACATCCAAAACATTATTACTAGTCAATTTTTGACATTATGAATACATTTCAATTATTATATTAAAGTTTTAAACATAATTTATGCGTAATAAAGATCAAATGAAAATCTATTTGTCTGACGGTATGGCACAGTAAATGGATTAGGTCGAAAAAATGTAATGCATTAAAGGAGCACACAAACTGATGCAAAATAAATGAGTTACATGAAAGAACATAACAGGGTGATAAACACTACAGTATTGGTACATTTGAATAGGCCTACTGTGGTCTTAATTAACGAGAGAGTTAAGTTTGCACGGTAATGGAAACACTTTTAGGGCCTACGTGATTAGGCAGAGCTTGTGGAAGCACGACGTAGCAAAAACACTGTAGGCCGAGTGAGGTCCGGCAAGCAGCTTACCGCAAAGCTGGATGACTGAAGACCTATGTAAAGGTTTGACCGTATTGTGTTTCTCCGTAGATGACCTTGGAGACTGTAGGCCTACGTGAAGGTTTACGGACCTGGCCTTCTGGTGATTGCTTCTGCAGATGGACTGGCCTCACCGGCAAGAGGATGAGTGTTGAGGGCCAGTAGAGACCTGTTGAAAAGGGACCAACGGAAAACGCCTACAGCAGTTATGTTGATTCTTGCAGGACAAAATTGTAGAGGGCCTTACTTGACAAAAGACTTAGTGTATGCTCGATCGAAGCCTTGAAAGAACAGCAGGCTTCGCCGGAGAGCAGGTGGCGTGACGAGTGGTGCTACTGACGAAGGTGCTTTGAGAGACGTGACAACCAAAACGAGAAAATGGGAAGCGAGTGATTTGAGAGAGAGATCGATCTCATTTTATAGGCCTTGGTGACGTCTTCCTTCTGGTGGTCGTTTCGGGTACCTACCTTTGGTTAGCTTCCGCCCGAATTGTTCATTCTGACGAAGGTCAAGCTTTTCACTCCACCTTAGACCTACGGTTTAACGTGGAATCCGAACCACACCCCATCAGCAGCCCAGCTTCCTAACCACTAGACCACCCAGGGTACCCATTTATCTACCAACCACTTTTTATTGTGTTGAAAGATGAACAGTAGGGTGGATCACTTTTCACTTTTTTTAAAAAAATTATAGCTGGTCAAAGTTTTTCCCATGATTTGATTCAGTGGAAGTACACTGACACCATTTTTACCAAAATCGATCAATATTTAGGGGTCGCGCATCGACCTTGAAAATTTCAATTTTGGAAATTTAGCCAAATTGACAATTTTTTACTGAATAAAGATAAATCATCAAATGACCATATTTTCTGAATATCCTCAGTGAAAGAAATCCTCTCAGATACTTACCAAGTTGATCGGACAAGTGGTTTAAAAGTTACACTCACCTAGAAATAACATTAAAATTTAAAATATCGTATTTGTGCCCCGTTATGGACGTAATCATAGCATCAGTAGCTGGCGCATCCTAAAATCCCAATTACACACACACACACGCTATGTTTATGACCAATATTTTTACTAATCACAGTTTGCTTTTTACAGATCAACTGTGTCAATTGATTCTTGTTTGATAAGTCTAGATTTTAGTACAATGGATAAACTTAACAACCTGGAGTGGGAAGACTGAAAGTTACTTATTCTGGAAAAGAGAAAGCAGCAACAACAGCACCACTTTCTCTAAGGTCAGCCACGGACGTCGTCTTAATTGGTCAGCCATCTTCCTCGATCGGTGGTGCAAAATTGCCAACCACCCATCAAGTTCTCCAGTACTTCTTCTATACCAAGCAGGAAACTACTGACAGGAAGGCCGTCGTAAAAGACACGGTGGCCAATGTTCTGGCATTTTGGAACATGGCACGTATAAAGACGATCACGAGGCGTAACTGCGGAAGAAAACTGGAGTTACTGTGGGAAGAGTGGCGCTCGCTGCAGAAGAGCAAGATGAGAGACAGTGACGCGGGAAAAAAGCAGGGAGAAGTTTTCAGAAAATCTGAACAAGCTCTGGGACATCGGAGCTCCTGATGCTATTGAAGAGATACAGAAAAGTCGACTGCTCTCAGACAACAACAAACAAGATATTCAATTTTATGAGGATCAACGGGGCCTGCGCCAGGCAACAATGAGTGGGAATGATAAAGTGTTCGTTGTCAAGAGAAAACGGCAACTCTCAAGACAACAATCTCGGGATGAGCCAGGCACCTCAAAAACGAAATTAGGAACCGAAGCTGAGAGCGACGATGAATCTATAGAAAGCAGATCATCGAGCAACTCCGAATCACAGCTAGAACCACCATACCGACAGCCGAGAGAATCAACTGTATCAATCAGCCTTCCTCACCGCATCCTCAATGTACCGGCTGTTATTGAAGTG
The DNA here is from genome assembly GCA_023014485.1 of Bathynomus jamesi. Lineage (NCBI taxonomy): Eukaryota > Metazoa > Arthropoda > Malacostraca > Isopoda > Cirolanidae > Bathynomus > Bathynomus jamesi. The sequence continues at coordinate 748,740 of JAJOZX010000944.1, forward strand.
GCTGATCGCTTCCGGATGTCCAATAATCAGGTGTGTATATATCAGTAATGATCTTTCCTTGACAAAGATATAATAGACGTAACGACGGAAAATTTAGTGATTATTTTGTCACATAAAAACCATACGCATCCTTGTCAATTTCCTTTCAATTTCACACACAGGTGGCAAGTGTCGTGGCGGCAGTCCTACGTTCGGTAGATCCGCCCGCAGACCTAGACAAATTCAGTATCTCGAAGGACACGTCTCGCCGTGGAAGAGTGGCACATCGTTGTGAAGTGTCGACAGCTGTGCAGAAATCCTTCGTATCTCCGAGGCATGCTGTCGTCCACTGGGACGGTAAAGTAATCAAGGTCAGTTTTGCCCTCACCGTGGACGACAGTGAATTAACATGTTCCAGTGACGACAGTGGATTGACATATTCCAGTGGACGATAATGGATTGGCATGTATGACATACGTTTCAGGACTCTCTTGGATCATTGGAGCACCGCCAGGCGATTCTCATCTCCGGAGCTCCCCAATGCACAGAAGGAAAGTTGCTGGCCGTTCCGACTGTTGCTGACGGCACCGGTCTGTCCCAGGCCCAGGCGACCTTTCGTGCTCTCAAAGACTGGGGATGCGAGAACAACGTGATTGGACTGTGCTTCGACACAACTTCCTCCAATACAGGGAGGGTGGAGGGTGCAGGGTGCGGTGGTCCGGCTGGAGAACATGCTTGGTAAACCGCTCTTCCAGCTGGGCTGTCGCCATCACGCTATGGAGCTCATCGTGGGGGCAGTGGTCATCACCGCGTTTGGAAGAACCACAGCACCAACTGAACCTTTGTTCCAGTATCTGAGAAGGTGAATTTCAAGTCTAAGGCGCATTTGTTTTCTCCAATGATTTGTTGCCTTCAGAGCAATTGAGATATCAGCGTCCTTCTACTAATGATGTTAATAGCAGTCGAAAAGGGAAACTTCAGTCGTTTTCATGCAATATTTTCATAACCCCTTTCAGGTGGGACAAGCTCGACCTCTCGACTTATCGCGAGCTGGAGATCGAGCATTTGGCCGATGTGACGTGGCTGATGGAGCTCCGAGATGAGGCAGTCAAGTTCCTCGGCACCGCTTCTGGTCTTGTCAGAGAAGACTACCGAGAAGTGGCGGAGATTACACTCCTGGTACTCGGGGCCCAGCCACGTCGTGGCACACACTTCATGCGCCCAGGAGCCTACCATCATGCGAGGTGGATGGCCAAGGTTGGTATTTTGAATTAGAAGTTAAATATTGTATTGCCTTCTGCAAACAGCCATTTGAAGTCCCTACCAGAAAAAAATAATATAAATAATTTACCATTAAACAAACTTATATGGAGTGGTATCGGTATTTATACATCACAGTGCGTATTCGTTTCAGATCATCTACTACACGAAGCTCCTGATGTTCAGCGGTCAGCTGGAGTTCGACGACGAGCTGGTACAGAAACTTCAGAGAGTGGTACTATTTACTGCACTCCTCTACGCACCTGCCTGGCTGGCGGCTCCTGTCGCAGCTGATGCCCGGCTGAATGACCTTGTGTTGTACCAGCGTCTTCTGCAGTACAGGGCTGTGGATCGCGAGATTGCAGAGGCTTCACTGGCAGTGATCAGGCGGCACTTGTGGTATCTGAGGCCTCAGACCGTCGTTTTCGCCCTCTGCAGTGACAAAGTGGAAGACACTGTGAAGCACGAGATGGCAAAGAAGCTGTGCCGCCTCGCTGTGCCCGAGGACTTCACGTATGACAACGTCTCGGTTGATGACACGACGCGCCTTCCGGACCTGATCGATGAGTCATCGTGGTTCGTGTTCACAGGCCTGCAGGTGTGCGCGTCTACGTGGCTCACTCTGCCGGTGAATAAGTGGGATCAAGATAAGAACTACTGTGATCTGAAGAATGTCATCTCGCATCTGAAAGTTACCAACGACGTGGCAGAGAGAGGGATAAAACTGATAGAAGATTACGCGAACACTGTCACAAAAGACGAGTCACAGCTGCAGGGTCTTCTTCAGCTCGTGGAAAAGAGCCGGAAAGAACTCGGTGACTTCAAGAAGTCGTCACTTGCCAAGATGACGTAGCGCAGAGGGAAAGGGAGTTAGCAGAGAGAGTACATGGCGCACGCCTTAAGATGACGTGTGTTCTAACCACGATTCATACAGTTTTTGAACCTAGTTAGGGGCACCGGAGTAAGTGCCTTTAGTGATATCGGTAAACCGTTTTAATACAAAATACATTTGATCTTTCCTTATTCGTTTTATCTTATCCTAAAAAGCAGACAATGACAGACAGCATATGGAGGTACGGGGACAAATACGGTATTTTAAATTTTAATGCTATCTCAAGGTGAGTATAACTTCTAAACCACTTGTCCTATCAACTTGGTAAGTATCTGAGAGGATTTCTTTCACTGAGAGGATTCAGAAAATATGGTCATTTGATGATTTATCTTTATTCGGTAAAAATTTGTCAATTTGGCCAAATTTCCAAAAATGAAATTTTCAAGGTCGATGCGCGACCCCTAAATATTGATCGATTTTGGTAAAAATGGTGTCAGTGTACTTCCACTGAACCAAATCATGGGAAAAACTTTGACCAGCTATAATTTTAAAAAAAAGTGAAAAGTGATCCACCCTAATGAACAGCTGGGTTTTGCTGCGCGCCGGCTGCCGTCGGGTCTCGAACCCGGGGCCGATGGATTCGTCGGCAACGACGCTCACCACTATACTATCTACCTAGCCACCCTAGGGACCTTCTGTCTCCATCACATCACTGATATTTACTTTCTTCGTATGTGGTCAGAAACTATTTTTGTAATTTACTGCACCGTTCTCTTCATTGATATCCATCCATTTCAAGAAGTCAAACCTGAGCAAAAAAAATTCACTAATGAGTGTGATTGGCTAATTTCAATAAGTTCCCCGTTATGACCCCTAAGTCTTCCGAGACTGTTTTCGATGCAAAATATCTATGGGATAACTTTCAAAATTAATACTTTGACTGCCATGTTTGTCACGTGTCCAACATGGCTGACAATGTGTGAAATATATAGGCCGTTAGTGTTAAACACGTGACATTAATGAATGCTACAAACCCCATTAGAAAAAGTACACGAGAGAGTCTTGGAATTACTTTCCCCAACACCTTATCAAGGAATAAATTTTTTATATATAGTTCGGAGGTATAATCAAAGTATTAAGCAGCAGCGATTAAAAGGAAAATATAAAATGGACCATATCTTAAAATAAGTACATGAACTTACACGGAACATAGGGAAACTAATTTTCTTTCATTGGATATCGTATGTAGTAAAATAAAGGCGTGTAACCAAGCTCCATTAACATTAGGACGAAAATTTTGCCTGGCGGCAGAGGGTCAAAATGATATATCTTATTTATTACAAGAATATTAAGCCCAAAACCTGCAAAAAAAAATGGGTTAAATTGACCCGTCGTCCTTCGTGTTTTTTTTTTTTTTTATTATTATTGGGTTCAGAATCCCAGCTAAGCTCTGAAGTGCCAGTTCAACCTACAGCCCAAGTTAATTTACAGAACTTGGAGGTTTTACCGCAGGGTTGCTGACTCGATGTGGGCCTACCTTAGGCCTCAGTTGCATAAAATTAAGATAAAAAACAGAAGGAGCACTATTTATGGTCTTTCTAAACCTTGCAACAACAACACGATTGTTGGATCGTGCAATGGTGCAGGTTGTATCTAAACAACGAAACTGAATTGCAAGAGAGCTATCTTATAAGACCACGCCCTGTAAGTGCCGCATTCAACAAAGGAGTAGGAAGGACGCGCAATGCCCCCAAAAAATGCTAGCTCTAAATTAAGTGAATTTTTTACTGACCTTATAATTATGAGATGGATATATATAGTTATATATACACCTTAACTTAATATATACAAGCAATGCTGCATCAGTCGGCTTAGCCATCATATCGCCTTGGGACAACAATGGCTCTTTCTCTTCTAGATTTTCTAACAGAATCATGTCATTATTATTATTATTATAATAATAATAGAATATTCCTTACTACATGTCAAAACATTGGTGGAATTTTTCATTTTATTCTGAAGGTTATATCGGTAGGTTTCTAGAAGTTTCCGCATAATAATAGTAGTAGTAGTAGTATACATTCTGGAGAGCGGTCATGTTCATATCGTATATAACGCCAATGCCAGATTAATTCTGTAGTCAATAGGTCACGAAGCATGACGTTACGGAAGCGACCAAACACACCATTGAAATCCAAGCTGGTGATGGAAAGTCGCAGGCTGACATTGCAACAATTGTCGGCTGCTCACAAACCACTGTTTCTAGGGTTCCACAGGAACAAGACTAGGAACGTTGGTACATCAAAACCTAAAATTTCGGGCCGGAAGTGAACGCCTATATTTCCTTTGGCAATAAATGTCCCCGTGTATGGCGCTGACATGAAACGTATGCTTCAAGCTGTTTGCACTTAAATGTCAAAGTCCCACACCACCAAATGGTTTAGTTATACAAGTGTTGCCGGAGCTGGTCACCTGTTTTTTCTCAACAGGACTGAATGCTGAACCATACCAAGAGGTACTCGAATACTTAATTTTACCATCCTCTCAGTTCTTATTTCATGAAGACTCATTTTTCAACACGACTTGGCGCCTACTCATAGGGCTTGATCGACATCATTAAACGCTAAACGCTCATGAAATTGACGTTTTATCACAGTCTACAAAATACTGTAATCGAGACATGCTACCAATACACATTATCGATCATGATTTTTCAGTTAATAATAGAATATTCATTCCTCCGTCAAAATATTATAATAATGACACTACTGTTTCTCTCTCAATGTAGTACTGTTGCATTTTGGATGGAGTTAAGCGAGATGTTCCCTGTACGTTTAAAGCGTAGTAGTTTACCCTATGTAATGAAATAAAGGCATATGATATCAAATGAAGGAAGAGTAGTTTAAAATCAACTATGAAGTGCATCGCACGTCTTTTCTACGATATTGGTAATTTTTTTTAAATGTATACCTATGGTAGGTAGTACAGTTACCTTCTGACTCACCCTGTATCTGACAGGGAGAGTCAGAAGACCCGCTTCAAAAATAACTATACAATAAATACTTTTGTATGTTATGTACAGGGTAAGTCAGAAAGAGCATTTCAAAAGTACTTGTGACCCCGTAGTGTAGTAGGTAGCAACCTTTAAAAAAAACTTATTTTAGCAAGTGAACTGGCAAAGTTCTTGAAACATTTATTATTTAATACAGTTAATTGCTTAATTTGTGCCAAACATAGTTTTTTGCCTTATAATAAGGCAAAATTTGTCAGCTGTTCACTGCAAAAAGAATCTGACTTTTAGCGGCCCATTTTCAGTGTAAAAAATGTGAGGTTATTTTTAAACACCCATTGCAACAAAACATCTGCTGTAAAAGGATCATTTAAACATATCCTTTCTGCCTCCTATAGCGTATCTTACCTAAGCCAATTGTTGAATCTTGTTCCATATTCTTGGAGGGAAGTTCTTGACGACGTTTTCCGTTCTCTCACTCATACTCGGAACTGAGGGAGACTCAACAGGAAACGTTTTCCTTTTGTGGGCTACGAATCACACTTGATAGATTTAATATTCCATTTTCTCAATGGTTTAATCTTAGGCCAATTACACCACTCACCCAACAACATTACTTACCCTTCACAGTAAGTGTTCGCACTTTAGATGTTTGTTCTGGCTCCGCTTAGAAAAATTAGTCACGTGCTCCATTTTCAGCTGTAGGGAATATGTCTAACTAGTAGAAACTAACTATCTTATCTTTGTCAAATTGGACTTGGCTCATAACCATAGTTTAGGCAATCTTTCATGGTAAAATTTTAAAGGTACAGTAACTGCATTCTGTTTTGTATGGGCTCCGTTTATCAGAATAATTTGTTGTATGTCAGTAGCTCTACTTCACGTCAAAGTTTACTTTTCTTATACATTCTAGTATCTAGATGGGATAAGGAAGCTCCAGGCAATTAGGGAGACAAAAACTGTCTTTAATTTCCTGTATTCTTACGGGAAATACAGTGAACTTCCCCTTCCATGGCGCAGCTACAATTATGGCAATAAGAAATATAGTATCTTTGCAGCAATTACCACTTTCTTTTAGAAATATTAACGACCTTAACTGTACTTACACACGCGGTCGGGTGGGTTAGAAATGAAGATTCCAAATTAGTATCCAGTGTTCCAAATGGATACATCTTCTAACCAACTGTAGAACTCGCTTCAACTACAAGGTGAGTTGGTTTAATTGGCACCTGTAAAACCCATAAAACTTCATTGCGGATGCCATACGAAAAAATATCGCTGCAGTTATCATTGCAAACGGAAAAAACCCTATTTTATGATTTAAAAGTAATTCTGCAAATTGTTCATTCTCATGAAGATCTTTTCCACCTACAACTTAACATGGTGGGTCATGGTTCAGATTCCAAGGAAGTCTAAAAATTACAGAGTCCTCTCCCAGACTAGGTCTTCTGATCAGCAACCCACTGTCTTAACGACTAGGCTACCCTACCCAGGTGGGTTTTATTCCACTATTACCATTTAGAACTAAAGTGGTAAAATTAGAACATAAATGTACAAACAAGCACGCCATTATGTTACTACTATTTAGATACATGTGCAGTAGGGCGGCTCGTTTTTACACTTTTTTCGATATTTGATTGGGGGTAGTGCGGAAAAGTTGTGATTTGGAGAGAAAATAAAGTGTGTAAAATTTTTTTGATCTACGTCAATACCTTCCGGTGGCGGCGAGTCCTTAAAAATCGAAAAATAGGCCTAACGGGGTAGATTGGAAAATGGTTTTAAAGACTTACAAAATAAACAATAAAAATTTCAGCACAATCTGTTAATAACTTCCAGTGGCGTCTTAGCCGTTAAAATATCCAAAATATTGATTTAAAGCAAGTTTTAACAAGATGTTATACAAATGTTAATTCCGGTATATTTCTGTGCAAACAACCCTGAGAACACTATTATAGGCTTGAATAAATTAATAGCAGTCATTGAACAATGAACATTATATAAAAAATTTGTGTTTTTAGGCCTATTTTTCGATTTTTAAGGACTCGCCGCCACCGGAAGGTACTGACGTAGATCAAAAAATTTTTACACACTTTATTTTCTCTCCAAATCGCAACTTTTCCGCACTACCCCCAATCAAATATCGAAAAGTGTAAAAACGAGCCGCCCTAATGTGCAGTGCTCAGTATAGCGAGTCCAAACCACCAATTTTCTTATATAAACTGGTGTAGAGATTGCAACAGTCTCAAACATTCGTAATACAGGAACCTCTCTAGTGTGAACGGTTGCGGGAACATCGGGAAAGAGTGGTGTGGCGAGGGAAGGAAAGGATCTATGTCCACTGTCCAACAGGATGAACACAACATTGTCATAATTGTACTCATGATCATTATCAGAACAATCCCCGAAAAAATCGACGTCTTTTCTCACTCTTCGTAGAAGGAATCACTTCCAAACCGTGAATGATTAAAGCATCTCCTAAACATCACTTAATGACTGCATCATAGAAACACTTCACATAAAACTATTAATCTAGTAAGGGTTTGGGTACTGGAGTACCCAAACCCTTACAGGGGATTGGGTATTCCAGTATCCACTTAAAAGTAATATCCATTGAGGTCAGCTCCCTTCATTGCTGAAATTAATTATCGTACTAATGCCCCATCCTACCCAACCTCTTACCTGAGTAATGATTCAACCAATGGCTAGAATGGTAATTGTCTTGAGATTTCCACATTGCTTAAAGTATGCTGTTATTCTTTATTGATTTCCCCACTACACCCTATACTCCACTGCAGCTAATCTGGCCCTGGGTTGATTCGCTGGGATTCAAATAGTGCCCTGGACAGTGTGTTCCAGGTCCTGCCATGATTGAAAGTGGATCCCCTCTCTGAGGAGTCAGCAGAGATGATTGAATTAGGAAAACCTACTGAGATGGGAAAAATCATCAGAATTTGTATGTACTGCCTGTATACTGCAACATTTTTAGGAGGGGGTGGAGCTTCTTTTCCCTCCAAAACATCGACCCCTCAATTTTTTTCCTTGAAAATCTTGCTCAAAAGTAACTATTCAAATTAACCTAGAATCAATCAATACAAAAAATTTTGCTATATCTTGTGACCATATTAACTTTTTTACCAGTGAATATTAGGATAATTTTATTATATTTTTTAATATGTTATCAATATCTCAAACTAAGAACTATGTTGGAACATCATTAATGTCTCAGCCTATATTTGTGACCTTAACCTTTGATGCAAGGTCCTGATTCTTGCTCATGACACACTCTCTTATGACGATGCATACAGTTTCATCAGTTTATGTTAAGGGTTCAAAAGTTATGACACAGACTTTCATTTGACTTTTGTAGGGACCTGTTTCTTGTTCATAACAGTTTTGTGATGCTCCATGTGTGTGTGTGTGTGTGAAGTTTCGTCAATTTATGATGAGATGTGATGGATGGATAAATGCAATCAATCCAGCATGGCCTCTCGAAATATATTTGCTTGGGGACATAATAGGACAGGAAGTGCAACTTAATAGATCAATTCACTCCTATGCCGATGATTTCACTTTTCTTTCTCCACCCGCTTCACAAAACGTCCCTCTCAACAGTCACTCCATGATTCGCGTAGGATGGCTATGGTACATCTGATCTCTACTTGTCACAATCAGAAATGGCAGAAAGATCAGACAGATGGAGGAACTGAGTTTTTGACGCATTGAAAGCTAAGATTTTCTCTGCCCCAATCTTTCACACGACTAGGTTATTCCCTTATCTTCAACAAGACTACTCAATCCTTCCTCTTCCAAAACAGCTTCTAAGAGGATAGGGGGTATTGCAGTGGCATAGGAAGGGCCTCCCTCCCCCCCCCCCCGGCAGGGAGGGGGCCCACAGGTCAAAACACAAGATTAAAAAATCTTTTGCACATTAATCTGTAGAAAGTTAGGAAATATGACATATGGACGATATATTACTATAAAAATATCTATATTTCAAAACATAATAAAATTTTACTTATGGTATTTTTCAAGTTGGAAATGTTAATATTTATTAAAATAAATGCATTTATTATTGAAAATGCTACGAAAAAAGAAACCTAACGATTTCATGAAAAATTTGTCGTATAGTTCAGCAGCTTTGGTATGAAATGCTCATACTTCCATAAGTGGAGGATTTGTATTGTATGGTGGTGTCATGTGAAGACAATCATTACATATTAGCAAAAATTAGGGATGTATCAGATATCTGCCTTTTTATTTTTGTCGGATATTTGGCCGGATCATGTATTCTTAAGGGCATAAAATTTTTAAACTTGCGATTAACTAGTGGTTTAATAAACTTTTATGGTTCCTACTAATTTTACAAAATCATTATTCTCAATGCATTCAATGCTGGAAAGAAAAAAGGCAAAGTTGATTGGACCTAGTTCTGTTCAATTTTAGAGAAATCTAACTTTTATAATGATTTTCTTTTAAACAAAAAACACTAAATGTTAAATTTAGCCCTTTATTGCACATGGCTCTTCCCACAGCTGAATAAAATCGTCTGGCATTAGTCATAATAAAATAATAAAGTACACACAAAAACTCGAAATATGAAGCTTTTTATCAACAAAGTGTGATTAAAATGTTAATTAATTATCCGGTATCCGGCTGGATCATACTTGATATCCGGTATCCGGCCTGATACCGGATCGTGATCCGATGCATCCCTAGTAAATATGTAAATACTAAATACTGATTCTGATCTAAAGTACTGAAAATATTGAATAAAATTTAATTTTAATTTTCAACTTAATGTATTTACCAAACTAATTAGCAGTTTGTTGAAAAATAAAGCCCGCAAAAATCCTTTTTAAGTGAAAACTTCGATTAGTTGGATACATTTCTTTCTTTTCAATAAATGTTAATTTGATACAAAGGCAATTCATTCCTGTGGTAATTTTTGTTTTATTGGTAATTTACTGATTACTAAGGGAATCTGAATTATACATTAATATTTAGAGAGATCCATATACTGGCTTCCGGGGGAAGCCTCGTATGACCTAGCTACGACGCTGGTGTGTATGTTAACCCTTTAATGCCCAGTGTGTGAAATTTTCATCGTTAACTTTGGAAGCAATTTTAGGCCTAGTTCCCAATGTGTGAAATTTAACACACTTCGTATTTTATTAATTATGAACAATAAAACTTTGTAAAATATATTTTTCAGTTATTTTGGGTCCAATTAAACGATTTTTATATCCCAATTTTTTTTTAACTTTTCGACTTAATTTGGGTATGAAAGGGTTAATTAAGGCATCTCCAAAACCCTGTACCTTGGTTTTGGCTCTCTTCTTCCTCTATAGAGGCGGGTGAGCGTTTTCGCGATCGGCTGCTGATATATTTTATACAAAACATCAGCAATAAATCCATTCTGATTATAGATTTTACTTTAATTAGGATTCTTTCAAAATGGAGTTTACAAAAAAATATGAAGTTTAAAATATAGGCAAAGTGATTTTAAACCTCTAACGCCCAGTGTTACTTTACTGGTTTTGTTCTGGCTTACGCCAAACGATTTTGTCCTGGTTTACGTCAAACGGTTTTATTCAGTCTCGGAAAAGACCTCAGGCCGCTAGAGGTTAAGCTGATTTCGGTAAGATAATGCTACCCACCTAACAAAAATCAGCTAATGACATCTGATCAGTTTTTTAGTGTTTTGCCTCATTGCCCAAACGGATACAAGTTTGTGTTTGGGATTCTTTACACCCTTTTTGCTTCATGCAACAGAAAATCCATTTACATAAATAATTTATTGAAACTATATTTTTTGTTTTAAAAACCAAATATTCTGTATATATAATCTCAATATATAAAAGATTTTCTTCCGAGGCTATAGCATAGGCTTGTCTATATTTTTTATTTAAAACATAAAAGGAAGCTGAAGATAGTTAAGTATATAAGCCTACAAAATAATAATTATTATAAAAACAAATATTCAGCATCCTATACCAATAAAAAAAAAACTTGAAAAAGTGGAAAAAAAAATTAAAAAATGAAAGTGAAATTTTTTTACATTTTTTTAAAAAAAAGTTGCACATTGTCCAGAAGTTTCATGGTTGCGTTCTTTTCTATAGTTTTACTGATCGAATAATTGACTCGCCAGTAATTGGGGCGGCGAAGGCACCCTGCAATGTTGATCAATTGTTGCAAGGTACCAGACCCCTTCCCCCCTAGGGGTAAATGGGGGAAGGGTGGGGTAAATGAGGGAGAGGGGTGGGGGTAATGGGAGAAGGGGGGTAATTGCATAATGGGGAGGGGGTTAGCCCCCAAGTTGCATAAGGGGGGGGGCGAGGGAGAGTACCCCCCCCCTCGCCATAGGCGAGTTTGCGAAGCACAAGCAGTGCCCGTAGGGCAGTGAGCTGAAGACTCTGCTTGTACATATAAAAATTATAAAAAGTTTGATATTAATGTTAGAGGCCTCGGCCATAGAGAAAGGGCCACCAATTAATTTTCTTTGCAGTCCACTAAGTGTTTATCAGGCTATTGGGTTTGCACCAAAATTTAATTTGTAAGCTCTATATTAGGAAAGGTCAGGTTAGGCTAGTTGAACTCTCGGATAGATTTATAGTGTCCAAGAAAGTTAGTGCAATTTGAAAGGCCTAAACAAAATGATAAAAATGCCCTAAAATGTTTTTCCCAAGTTAAATTTTGGTGCAACAAATACAGTATAGTACAATTTCTATTAATTCCACCAACTTCCACTACCTACATTTGGGGGGTGGGGTAGTTATTCGTTTTAACACGCATCTCGCTAATGCATTGAAAACATGTTTTTCTTATGTAATTTGATGCGCAGTTTGAAAATGACCTTCATTTCCTTGGGGAATGTGCCGTTTTTTCAGAAATTTTTTCAGAAATGACTTAACCTAATTAAATAACTCATGTTAATTGAATGCCTGGTTAGGTCAATTGAATGGCCGGTTAGGTCAACTGTACGCCCTTGATGATTGGTTCGGTTAAGCTGTGATATTTTCGTTAAAACTAACGAAAATATCATGACTTAACCTAACCAATCATCAAGGATGTACAGTTAACCTAACCTGGCATTCAAATGGGTGCCGAGGTCAGGGAATAAGAAAGAACATTACCCCAAATATTTCGCGAGATACCTATTTAACCGATTTTATAACGATGATGAACGCATCCACTATTTTCTCCGCGGCATAGCGGAATTATGAAAGTGTTTTGGGGAATGAATTTCCATCATCCTTACTTTTGACCTTCTTAAAGAAAGCCAATTTATCTAACCTGATCTAGGTGTTTATCGTTTGATAGTCTTTTTGTAGTAGCTATAGTATTACTCTTTTACTAACAGGTTCCTTTTTCTTTTCCATCCTGTGTGTTGTAGAGTAGAACCCTACAACTGAAGTGGTAGAGGTCTTTTTTCATATTCTTTTTAGTCTTGGTGCCAATAATCCAGCAGGGTTGCAGCACCTTAAACAGAAATAAAATTAAAAAAAAAGTTTACCGCCACCGCCTTCAAAAAATGTGGGATTAGTAATCAAATGGATGGGATGGAAGAAGATTTGTTGTGGAGAGATAGTGATAACGAAGAAGATGCAGTAAACAATTTAAGCGATTCCAATTCAGATACATATGGCGACCTTGATCCTAATCCTAACAATTTTTAAAGTTTTTTATTGTCTTTTAACCTTTTAACCGTTTTTAATAAATAAAGTGTAATTCAATATCTGTATTTGAGCTCATCCTTGATCATGTGCGCCAGTTTACCTCTCTTGGATTAAGGTTCTGATTTCATACTTGTTGTATAAGTCGACTCTAAAATTTAAAGATATTTTTTAAGGCTTTAAACATCGACTTATACACGGAATTTTACGGTATATACAAATACACTCATTTTTGGTCTGACGAGTATAATTTTGGGCCATTTTTTCGCTACTCTGCGACTTAATTAGTTTGTTGGTTTCTGTTCTGGCTATTTTTTTTCTATTCAGTTTGGTGGTGTTTGTGATAGAATTATGACGGGCCGTTCGTGTGGTTTCGACTTTGAGAACTTGATTCGTCATGTGCTAGATGAAAACAAAGCATTGGATGTTTTTATCAATTACGGCGTTATTCTCTCATCCTTAACTTGCCCGAAATGTGACAGTGAGTGCCTAATACGAAAAGATTAGAAGATATTTAGGTGAAATAACCAATATTAACCTGTTAGGTTAACTGAATGCCCGGTTAGGTCAACTGTACGCCCTTGATGAGTGGTTAGGTTAAGTCGTGATATTTTCGTTAGTTTAAACGAAAATGACGAGAGCAAACTTTTCTGGTTAATTTTGAGGTGGTTTTGCACGTTTCCTGTGGTAATGCGTCGTTTACGAGATCTCGTAACATGAACATGTTAGGTTATGCTTTATTGTATAAAATATAGTCAAAAATACATTTTTCGAGTGTATTTTGGTGTGCTTTGTTCGAATATGACCTTCATTTCTTGTGCAAATGAGCAGAAATACAGTTGTCATTGCATGGCCCAAACACGTATTTCTCTTCATTTGCACAAGAAATGAAGGTTATATATGAACAGAACATACCAAAATACAGGGTGTCCGAGAATTATCTGTACAAGTTTTGGCTGTTATTAAAAGTCAACCATGAAGTGTAGAAATTCCAGTTTGTCCCATTTTACAGAGAATCTCTAAGTTTTTTCTGATACCAAGTTTTGACAAGTTTTTTAGAAATTCCAGTGTGTCCGAAAATTATCTGTACAATTTCATCTTTTAATAAAATTCTTGATACACACGTAAAATTCTTAAACAAGATTATTTAGAATCTGTATTTTCAAAAGTTTCTTTTATTAAAGTAACGTTATTACAAACATTCGATATGTGCACCATCAGTGATTCGCAAAACATCCAATCGATAATCCAAATGTTGCCATGTACGCTGCAGCATATCCACATCAATTCGCTCAATAGCAGCTGTGATTCTTGCTTTTAAATCATCAATGTCTGTCACCCGCGTATTGTAAAGAAAAAACTTGTCAAAACGTGGTATCAGAAAAAACTTAACGAGATTCTCTGTAAAATGGGACAACACTGGAATTTCTACACTTCATGGTTGACTTTTAATAACAGCCAAAAATTGTACAGATAATTCTCGGACACCCGGTACACTCGAAAAATTAATTTTTTTATTTCAACTTCAGGCCATGTCATTTGCGACATAATTACCCTTCATGGAACTTAACGCGGTAGCGGGACTGAGACAAAGGGTAATGCGAGGGGTGACGCGAGAGGGAGGGAGATGCGGGAGTGTTGGAGTGTGTAGGAGAAAACACTAGAGCGCGCATTGGCACGCGTACAGTACTACTGTATTAGTGTGTGTTTGGCGGACTGTATAATCAAATTTCCCGCTTTCGGCAAATAATTGTTCGCATTTATTTTTCCGTCTACAAGCAAATTCGCGCTGAACAAACACGCGTTGGACGAGGGTTTACTGTATACGTATACTGTATACACCATTCAGGTGTTTACATATACAGGGCACCATTGAGTGTGTATACAACTGTACATAGTGTAGGGTTACCATACGTCCGGTTTTTCCAGAGACATGTCCGAGAAATTTGAATATTTATAACACTGATTTTTGAGGCCATAACAATCGTTCATATTTATAAATACTGAATATAGACGACATGTAGTACACAGTATATATAACGCATTAATACAACGCGAGTTGGTAGATACTAATACAGATACAACCCCCTTCTCCAGAGTGTCCTCTGTTTTGAAAGTTCAAATACGTAACCCTACCATGATAGTGCCTCTTCACACCATTACAATTTTTAGAAATTTGTCGTAAGAAATTAACGGCAAAGCTTTTTATTGGGCTAAAACAGAACCAAACAACAAATAAATAAAATTTAATAAACAGCTTTAATAAAATATTTATGGATAATTTATTTTATTTCGTTAAAATTCACACCCGCTTTTGCGACTGGTCAAAAATCTAAGAGCATGTACCCGAGTTTACTCTACTGGAATCCTCCCTACTCTGTAAAGTTAGGGATAATCTACAGACCAGGAAGATGAATGTATAGTTTCAGACGCGAAATATTTTAGCAGCAAATATATTGCATATTAATGACAGCGAGAAAACTGTAATAATTTTAGCATTTTAGTTGCAAAAATTTTATCAAATCTTATAATTAATTTTAAAAACATTGCTCGAGGTCAATGAAGACGAATAAAAATAAATAATTCATGGATGAGATGTTATCACACAGCTGTAAATTCTTAAAACGGTTTCCTGTTTATAGGGATTATTTTATTTTATTTTATTATTTTTTAATGGCCAGGCGGGGCCACCAGCTTGACCCTCGTGTGAAGAGAGACCAACGCACGGAACTGCTACAGGTTGAGTATTAATTTTTGTCATTTTACCATCTCAAATTTATAAAAATAACCGAAACTTTTTATAAAGGTGAAGGGTCCTCCCATTTTATACCCGCCAGGATAGCTGAATAATATAGCTCCCCACGGCTGTTAATATAGAGGTTTTGGGTTCGAGTCTCGGCCAGGGCCGGCTCAAGGTACCGGCAACTCGGGCAGTTGCCCGGGGCGCCACGTGCTAAGAGGCGCCACGTCATGTGTTTGGGATCTTCCAAATACAAAGAGAAAAATGGGAAAATAAATAAAATAAAATAAAATAAAATAAAATGAAACGAGTCAAATGTGAAAATTCCCTGATGTCAAGGGATGACGTGTCACATGGGTTGATGTGGCCACGTAGGTGAGCGTTGAACGCAAATTACATACGTCTGGCAGCGCTACCATCCTTTAATATCTCGGTGTTACCACTTTGTGGAATTTTTACATTTTTTTGCGAATTTACCTCTGACAAAAAGTGGCAACACTGTATCTCATATTTTCATACATGGTTCCATTTTGAGAATGGTTAGTTGTACTTTGAGTAAATATCGTTAATTGTAATAAAATCTTTATTTCTACATTTGTAGTTTTTCCTCATTGTGAAAAAATTTTAAAATTATACTTGTAAGGGCGCCGAAGTTCAGCTTGCCTGGGGTGCCAGCAACCCTATGGCCGTTTCTGGTCTCGGCTCGGACTAGATTTCAGCGATTAAGATGCTTTTCTAGGTCTTCCTTGTTGGGGTAGTAAGTCATATTCCACGCTAAGGTATAGAGGTCCCCTCCGTAATATGACCTTGTATAGATGCTCTTTAAACAACCCCTAATCATTGTTATTATTAGTGACTGGTCCCACCCACTAAAGCTAAACGATTACGGTACAATATTACTTTTTTATCTCATATTTATCCAATTTACCATTCCTTTATTACATAATTATTTACTCATTTCTTTTATTACCAAAATTTTCATTTTCTAACGTTTGAACCAACGTTGAACCAACGTTGAAACCACCGCAATTGAAGGTTCCCACAAATAAGAAAGAAACGTTATAAGCACGTGAGTGGAACTGTCCCGTTTCTTTTGTAAAGACTACCTATTGAAGTGATGAGGACCTTAATTTATTATTCATGATACACTCCTGGGTTCTTTTGCATTATCCTCCCAACACCCCAACACTAATTTTTTTATACAGGGTGTACATAAAGTCAGGATCTATTTTTGTGAAGCACTTGGAAATTATATGGAATTCAATCATAAAATGATAAAGTGGTAACATTTATTAAATAATTAAGAGTAGGATTCGACGTGACGCCCATCAGTATCCCTGCACAGCTCAAATCGTTCCGCAGCATTTCTAAACACATTCTGGAGCATTTGCGGGTTATGTTATCTGCAGCAGTTCGTATACGTGTACGTAAGTTTTCAAGACTCGTAATCTTCTTCTGATATACGTGCGATTTGATAAAGCCCCATGCAAAGAAATCTAAAGGGGTTAAATCTGGTGATCTCGCTGGCCAAGGTCTGTTTCTTCCGCGTCCGATCCAGCGATTTGGAAAACGTCCATTTAGATAATCCTGAACAATTTTGGCATAGTGACAAGGAGCACCATCATGTTGATAGACAACGGTACTAACAATCCTATCCCCGTCCAAATCGCTGGATCGGACGCGGAAGCAACAGACCTTGGCCAGCGAGATCACCAGATTTAACCCCTTTAGATTTCTTTGCATGGGGCTTTATCAAATCGCACGTATATCAGAAGAAGATTACGAGTCTTGAAAACTTACGTACACGTATACGAACTGCTGCAGATAACACAACCCCGCAAATGCTCCAGAATGTGTTTAGAAATGCTGCGGAACGATTTGAGCTGTGCAGGGATACTGATGGGCGTCACGTCGAATCCTACTCTTAACTATTTAATAAATGTTACCACTTTATCATTTTATGATTGAATTCCATATAATTTCCAAGTGCTTCACAAAAATAGATCCTGACTTTATGTACACCCTGTATAATGTTGGTTTGGTTTTGGTTATGGTACTTTATTTTCCTTCCATTATAAAAAAAATTAGTGCTGGGATTAGGTTAGGTTAGGTTAGGTGTTTTGCTAACGTATTTATTTTCCTTCCATTATTAAAAAAAATTAGTGTTGGGAGGATAATGCAAAAGTACCCATTCCTGTTTCTCTCTCTTTTAAAAATAGACAAAATCAACTTTGAACGATGATCCATCCTAATTTTAGCTACTTACGCGTGTGTTTTCAGTACCGGATTAACGCACAGACCTAGGGCCCTGACCATAAAGGGGTCCGCTGACTACCCAAGTAAAAAAATGTTTTTAATCTTTTTTTTGTACAAGTTACTGGCTAACAGCAATTTAATTTTGTTTATGAATTTCGTGATTTTGTAGAGTATAAAGGGGGGCCAAAAATATTACCCGGGCCTATAGCCCCAATCCGTTCGTGTGTGTTTTTGTTTAACTGTTAATGATTTTTCGGATCAAATGTAGAATTCGGACCCCAACCTTCTTTAGTTAGCTTTATAAGGCTAACTAACGAAAATATCACGACCTGACCTAACCTAACCAATCGTTAGGTTAACTGTACGCCCTTGACGATTGGTTAGGTTAGGTCGTGATATTTTCGTTAGTTAGCCTTATAAAGCTAACGAAAGAAGGCTGGGGTCCGAATTCTACATTTGATCCGATTTTTCTTCTCCATGCATAGAGAACAAACAGCAAAATCACCAAAGCTTAATCTTTCTTACACAATGGTAGCCATAGAGAAAGTGTTTATGGGATGTTACTGCCTGCATATAGTTACATCCCCAGCCTGAAAGTTCCTATAATATAAAAGCTTATAAAATAATGTACTCTAGAAACTACTCTATTTATAGAACAAACTATTTCTCAAAAGCAGGTGCGGCGCCACGTTTTTTTGAGTAGGAGGGGCAGACGAGATAAAAAAAAGGTGTGTGTGTGTGTGTGTGTGTGTTGTTAAACATGCAACATGATATTTAATCTTTAAATTAAGGTTAATGTCTATTAACTGAGTATTGTGGTGATACTATAATTATAATGGTGCTGCTGGAGGGATATAAACACAACCAAAAAACTGCATGCTCTTAGTATACACGTGTGCATCACATAATATAGATAAACAGAGCGTATATCTTTGCATTTGTGTATCTTACATATAAATGCATAAGTGTGTATGGTTCTACTGGTTTAGTATAGGTTACCTTATATGTAACCGTGACAATTGTATCTTAGAGATTCGGAGATTTTTTTTAGTTTCCAGATAGGAGAAAAAGTAGGGGGAGACTGTCCTCCCTCTTTGAGAATAGGGGGGACACGTTTTCCCCCCCTTCCTACGGCGCCGCCCCTGCTCAAAAGCTGTCATAAGTTTTGTCAAACTGATGGCAAGTTAAGATGATGCGTGCTCAGCATATGGAATAACAGGACTATTTAGTTACATCAAATTTTCTTAATTGCTATGAGGAATTAAGATTACATTCGTCCAATTTTTATTATATTTTAAAGTTGAAGGTATTCTCACCTCTTTTAATTTGTTTTAAAACGCGAAGAAACATATAATGCCAGCCTTGTAATTAGTCAAAAAAAAAAAAAGTTTTTCTCAATATATCTCATAATTGCTGTTGCAATCAAAATCTGAAAATACTTCTTAGTATTTTGGTTCTTCTCATACGTTAGTGAAAGATAAAGAAAAGCGAACAGATACGTCCTGTAGGCGCTTCTTTACTTCATATACGTTTTTTCCTTGCCTCTTCCTCTATTTTGGATATTTTATCTCTATGAAAAAAGTTAATACTGTATTTGCTCCCGTATAATGAACACTTTTTTTTACCATTTTCGCATCTTTAAAATCAGTGTACGCACTATACTGTATGTGCAGGCAAAACACGAAAAATAGTATCAGTAATAAATATGCATAACAAACAGTGGAAGAATACAGGCATTTTTATTAAACTTTTATAGCCATACTTCCTTAGTAGACTACGCGAAATAAAACGACTATTCAGAACTCGCTTAACACTGTAATCACTATTGACATATTTGACAATATTAGGTTAATTAGGTAATCACAGCGCAACAGACATTCTTTGAATGAAAGGTTTATCGTAATTACGTCTATAAAATTTCCGCATACGTGCCGGAGTCTCTGGTGTTTGAGGAGTTGTCTGCTTCCTCAAAGGGGTCATCAGGGTCGTTTACGTCCTCTTCCCCCTCCCATAGTAGATCATCTTCAGTACCGTCGAGGGCATTGCTGATACTGCATTTCTTGAACGAAGTGATTATGATGTCCGACGTTTTCAAAACAGTCTTTTGTCTATCCATTATGAAACTCCATACTGCTTTGGTTGGAGCACTCATCTCCGATTGGCTAATACGCAGCGCTCGCGAAGGCTCTAATTGGCTGCCAAACAACCACAAACAAGTTGCAGCTTGTTTTGAGACTCGATCTTAAAAGACATCAGCATCGTGATCGAGCGGGACGTGCAGTATACACGCGAGCAAACGTTTTTTTTCTAAATCTGGTCTCTGAAAATTAGGGTGCGCATTATACGCGAGTAAATATGGTACCTTTACTCAACGTGAAAGCCTATGATTGGTTATACTTGCCTGTAGAAAAAAATACACAAATCGAAGCAGCGTTGTGATTGGCACACGTACAGTCACTCTCTATGAACAAGCCAATAGAAAGAAGAAGTGCGTTCGTACATCGCCTTTATTTATTTTCCAAATAAGAGAGACACACGGAAGTGCCAGCTTTAACCAAAGTAATACATAGCCAATACTTTTTTAAAACGTCATTAATGACAAAATAATAAAAATGAATGCTTGAAGTGTACTGCCGAAACGTTAGAGATAACATAAGTAAAGCAATCATATTATTTTACTCAAAGCCTCAGGCTGGGAAAGAATTCACTTTCGTCGGCGACCCACTTCCTACCTTTTACAATCCATCTATTAAACCTAACTTACATTTATACATTATGAATTGTTATCTTATATTCAGTAATAAATCCCGATTTTACAATCCCAACATTAATAATATAATAATAATAATAATAATAGACCCTAATAATAATAATTTGTCTGCTTATGCTTTTTAATTAAAAACGATAGTAGCGGACACTAAAAATTTAAATAGGAAATTTAGTTACAATTATTATTAACGTGGATGCTATTTTAGGGTTTCATTTCTTATCTAAAAATAATTATGACCGGGAATGAAAAATATTTCCTTTCCCTTCACCCGACTTAAAAAGCAAAACCTTCATTAGTCTACGTATACTGTTCAGGGGCGTGTCCAAGAGGGGGGAGGCCCTCCCTATAAATTCTCTAGTTTCTATATAATTACATTTGTTCCTATAAATTCCAAAGTAATTGTCAATTCAATACTTATTAAAGCAAGTTTTTATTGTTCCTTAAAATGCTTAAATAAAGTTTGTCAGAAAATGAGTGTGAATCTCATCCTTCACCGACTTAGTTATATGCTCCATATGTCACCAGAACGAATTTCTAAGTACACCGTATTTTTTAAAATTTTCGGTTAATATTGGATTTTACTCCCGGTGACAAGCAGTTGAACAAGTACTATATATTGAATTGCCATTAAAAACTGACTAAAAAAATATATATCTTATCTTGCGCAAATTTGTTCAAATGTAGTTTAATAAAATATATTTCCTGTTTTGGCCATTATGTACTTTTTTCATACAATATTTTTCCTGATTTGGCTATTTTTTCGCTACTCTGGCGACTTAATTAGTTTATTGTTTTCTGTTCTGGCTATTTTTTTTCGACTAAATTTTGTTAGTTTGATGAGTTTTGTGCTAGCATATACGTGTCAGTCCTGTGAACTTGATTTTGAAGACTTGATCCGCCATATTCAGCTCGATGAAGACAAAAGTTTAGACGTATTTCTCAATCACGGAGTACTTCCGACATCCGTTACCTGCCCTAAATGTAAAAGTGCTTGCATTTTACGAAAAGAAGACAAGCTTTTTAGGTTAGGTTATTAGTTTTTCGTTTTTACTCCCAGTGTGGTTTCATAATGAGAGCAAACTTTTCTGGTTAATTTTGAGGTGTTTTGCACGTTTCCTGTGGTAATGCGTCGTTTACGAGATCTCTTAACATGAACATATCCTATATGTTTATGTTACGATATCTCAAAAACTACGCATTTACACAGGAAACCAATGGCAGATTCGTGCAAAGCACCTCAAAATTGACCAGAAAAGTTTGCTCTCATTATAAAACCAGACACGGAGTAAAATTCAATATTTACCAAATTTTCTCCCGCGCCCCCTCCTGAGACCCCCTTTCCTTAATTTCTGTACACGCCCCTGCTGTTTATACTTATATGATAACAGTTTTGTTTGCCTGTCCTCTCCTCTTCCGGGCTACGTCGCAGCCACTGTCGCAACACCGCTTCCCATTGATCAGCGAAGTTAAGCGACATTGGGTCTGGGTAGTAGTTGGATAGGAGACCGTCCTCCGCGTCCAGATTAATGTAGCGACCCGTGGTTCGGATCCCACGTAAAGCTGTAGGTCCCCTCCGTCATACGACCTTAGGTAATAATAATGATTGGGGTTGTTGAACCTCCTTTGCAACATCTCTCTTCTTCAACCCCGCCCGTGACTCCTCCTCCTTTCTTCTGTGACTCCTCCTCGTGTTCTCTTCTTCCCTCCCCCTGACTCCTTCCTTCTTATTTACGGGCAGGGACGTAGACAGGGGTGGGACTAGCGGATTTAAGGGATTTTAGCGAATTTAAGGGTCAATTTGGCGCCCCTTCCCTTTACTTTTTTATAATAAATTTTTTAATTTCTAAAAGTAAAGTACATAATTTTTTAAATTATGAAAATATCAACACCACCCTCGTAAATACCTGGCAACTTACCTGTCAATTTTTATTTAGAAACTGTGTATAAAAATAATATTTCCCTTCGTATACTCAATTCAATTATGCTTTCCAGCTTTACATATTCATTTATTAATGGTTGTAAGCATTTGTAGACACGAGGTTAATGTGCTTGTAAACCCTTTGCGTAGTATTCACATTCACGATCTTCCTCTCTCTCTAAATGACTGATTCGGGTAATACTTTGAACAGATGGATTAGACTCACGCAGTGGTTCCCAACCGGTTTTGGCTTATGGCCCCCCTTAGGAACCTTATTTTTTCCCGTGGCCCCCATAAGCATTATTTTCAGTAGGTAATATGCAGATTTAACTCTATTTTACAAAATAACATTTTCCTGTGGCCCCCTTCAAATGTGCCATGGCCCCCAGGGAGCCATATGGCCCCCGGTTGGGAAACACTGGGCCATTAGAGAACGCCAATCAAATTAGTTCCAATATTAACTACCAGAAACCTGGTCTTTACCTACACGCTAAAAATTTATTTACCTGCTGGTGCTTAAAGGGTTATTAATATACTCCATGTATTTTTATTTTCAGTGTATATAATTATATTTATATATAATTAAACATTATTTTGGCGCAATTTTCACATATGTAAAGGTCCGCCCCCACCCCCCTTTCGAAAATCCTAGATCTGCTACTGCCACCGAAATAAAATCATATAATTTTAAAAAATGCATAGAAATATCAAACCTAAGTAAATTATAAGTACGCCATGCCAAGTACCTTCAGCACATATTTAATTATTGTAATACATTTATGAATGTGTTTTTACTCATTCACACACACACACACACACAACATATATATATATATATATATATATATATATATATATTAGCCCCTCCCAAAAAGAAATTCTGGCTACGCCCCTGTTTACGGATATTCTCTGTACGAACTAACGCCATTCTTACTTTAAAAGCAGAAGTCGTGGTTGAGGAAAATGAACGCGCCACTTTTCCTAAAAACGTTTATTAATTCTGACTTTGTAATTTACGGGTGCGCCTTTTAATTTACTGTTAATTTAACCTATTCGAAAGAGAGAACGGGTAAGGAATGAACTAACATGATCGGTATTGCATTATGTGATCTTGATTTAATTTGTATAATTTCACACGAGAATGTAACACAAGGAATCTGGTCGTTGGTATGATCATATCCCACGAAAAGTTGTTACAAAATGTTATGAATTCTACCATTGTTTAAAAGAAAAGGTCATACTGCAAGCTTTAACCCCAGGGGTGTTCAAACTTTTTCGCAGCCGGGCACATTTTCCAAATGCTCAAGCACAGGAGGCACACACAAAAAATATTATGATAAGAAATACATAAAACAAAAAATATTTTCTGGTTTTAATTGCAATATTCTTTCTATTAACCGGTCTCTAAAACCTTATCTGGGGGCTACTCGCAAGCATACCGAAATGGCTTCGCGGGCACAAATGTGCCCGCGTACACAGGTTTGAACACCCATGTTTTACACCAGGGTTTCTCAACGGGGGCGATTTCGCCCCCCTGGGGACGAAAATGAAATTCTTGGGGGTCGAAAGTGGGCGAAAATTTATTTATGCAACGATTAAAATTAAATTGTTTTCGAATTGCTCATCAATGGTTTTGAAACACTATTCGGAGTATGTATTGTGCCGTCGATGACGTTAAAGGGAATTGACCAATGAGAAGTGCAGTGGGGCGGGGTCGTCATTCAAAGCATTCTATAGCGGCTTAGTGACGGTTACGCACTAAGTTAATGATGATTGTAAATTGAAAGAAGATATATTATTTGTGAAATACCTAGAAACTGACACTACTGGGGAATCTATTTTTATTGCTTTAAGATCCTGGTTTGATGAAAATAAAGTTCCATTAGAAAATTTGATATCGATTGCAACTGATGGTGCTACCTCAATGGTCGGAAGGCATAAAGGCCTCGTAGCACATTTGAAAAAAATATGTCCTGGAATCATTGCAATACATTGCATTGTTCACAGACATAATCTTGTAGCAAAAAATATGAGTCCAATTCTACATTATTCACTTGGTATAGTTATTAAAACTATCAATAAAATCAAATCACATAGCAAATATGATCGCCTATTCAGGAAGTTTTGTTCTGATCATGATGAACAGTATGTAAGACTTCTTTTACATACGGAAGTCAGATGGCTCTCCAAAGGAAATTGCTTAGCAAGATTCATAAACCTTTTTGATACCATAGTTAATTTTCTAGAAAGTGAAGGGGACGGAGATATTGCTAAAGAAATAAGAAAACATAAAAATAACATATATTATATGGCTTGGATATTTCGAAAGCTTAATGAGGTATCACTTCAACTTCAAGGAAAATTTATTACATTGATTGATTGTAAAACAGTATTGAAAGCATTTACTGAAAAATTGGAAATTTTCAAGATAATTTACTTAAAAAAATGTTTCACAGCATGCCTAAGCTGGCAGAAATTTGTTCTTCACTTACCAAAATGGATCTTGAAACGTATTCTGGACACTTATGTTCGTTAAAATGTGACATGAACAAAAGATCCTCTGATTTATTTTCCTTTGAAGTAAAACCGTGAATGTTAGACCCATTTAATTGTGATGTTAGTTCAGCTGAAGAAGAAATTCAAGAAGAATTAATTAATTAATTGAATTGCGATGCAATGATAACTCAAAATACATGTATGATAAAGTAGGAAAGACTGAATTCTGGTCATTAAAAGACTGTAAAACACTATATCCAAGGTTATGGACCGAAATGGCCAAAATAATTGTCTGTTTTCCATCATCATATATGGTTGAAACGGTGACCAGAAAACTCGGTCCCGGAAAACTCGGTCCCAAGACGGTGACGATGACGGTGACGATGACGGTGAAATTTTTCCAAAAAGTAGAGAAAAAATAAAAAAACGCAAAAAAACAAAAAAAAGGTGAAATACATAATAATAATAAAAATAATAAAAAAGAAAAAAAAAGAAAAAAAATTAAATTGAAAACAAGAACAATAAAAAATAAGAAAAGAAGATAAAAAATAAGAGATAAAAAAAGTAAAAATGAAAAAAAAAAAAAAAATTTAAGCATCATATTTTAATAAAGCGATAATTTTGTTGAATCTTTTTCTTTTTTCAAATTCATCTGTCACAATTTTGGTGCCGGGTTTTACATTATACAATATTACTTCAGTTACAGTTCTTGCATTTCTATTCTCCACTGGTACATTATAGATGGTTCCTTTATCTCTTCTTTAGTAATATCTCATTATCCGTTAAAATTTTTTTTTGGAAAATCTAGCCATATTTTAAAGGGGGCTTTAAAAAATTCAAAAATACACTGTTTTACCCATTTACCAATTTTTATATACATGTTTAGTTTGCAACCAACTAATTTTTTTATACGTGTTTAGTTTACAACCAACATGCTAAAGCTTTAATAGTTAACAGTGAATAACCCATAATGGCGGTGGCGTTCATTGAGTCGTAGAGAGGGAAGAAGAAGTTAATTGACAATTGCAATTATGTGTATGACTTTCATAAAAGTAGTGCTGCCGGTCAAAAGTTATTTTGGCGCTGTGAAAAACGTGGAATGTGTAGTGCTCGTGTCCATACTGATTCAAATACTGATATACCAAATGTTATTGCTACTGTCGGGAAACACAACCATCCTGCACATGCTTCTGCAATTCAAGCAAGAACTGCAGTTGCCGAAATTAAATCAAAGGTAGCGACATCAGTATCATCTACAACGCGACTTCTTTTATGTGATGCTGTTCATGAATTAGATGGTGATACACGTGCTAATTTACCAACACTGCCAACATTAGCAAGATCTATTTATTACCAACTGGAGGCATAAAGCATCCGGAATTCCTCCACTACCTGAAAATCGTACAGGATTTTGTATTCCCGATAATTTTTCTTATTTACCAAATGGTGACCTCTTTCTACAATTCGATAGTGGCTCTGAAGATCCCAACAGAATTCTAATTTTCGCAACGAGTAAAGGACTTGATGAACTCGTTAATTCACCTTACATTGGCATGGATGGCACGTTTAAAGTTTCTCCGCGTGGCTGGTATCAGTTGTTCTGTATTCATGTACAAATGAATGAAGGTTCATTTCCCCGTGTTTTTGTCGTGTTGCCAAACAAAACTGAAGTAACCTATTCAAAACTTTTGGCATCATTATTAGAGCTAAGAACAAGTTTTAAACCAACTGAAATAATGTTGGATTTTGAAAAGGCTATTCATAACAGTTGCCGCCGTGTTTTTACTGGTTGCAATATAGTTGGTTGTTTATTTCACTTTTGTCAAAGTATTTACCGAAAAATTTGTGAATTAGGACTGAAAGTTAAATACAATACAGACAAGAACTTTTCTTTAAAGATTAGGATGTTTTGTGCACTATCGTTTTTGCCAAAAGATGATGTTGTGGAGGCTTTTGAAGACTTGTGTGAAGATGAGGAAATACCAATAACCTTCATTAACTATTTTGAGGCAACGTATATAGGCAGTGGCGGTCCTAGCTTACATGACGCCCTGGGCGAACCTCACCTTCAGCGCCCCCCCCCCCCTGTTCGCCAACACACACACATTCGAATCCCCCAAAAATAAAGGACAGACATAACTCTCTCACAAAATAACTTTTTATTGGACTAATTGTTGGAACTTCAGAACCAAAACAAAGACTCAAATTTCTGAATTTTACAAATCCTTCATCACGTAAATAGAATAACTCACTTAAGAGAATGTAATTATGATACTATGAACAGGAAAAATACAAATTAAATTGCACAACTGCCATAAATAAACTAGAGAATCAAATTTCTAAATTGTACAAATGCTCTATCACATAAATAGAATAAGACACTTAAGAGAGGGTAATTATTATGCTACACTTTGAACAAGAAACAAAATAAATTGCACCACAGCACAACTGCCGTCTAAAGCCTGACTCTTCTTACCTTCCTTGATGCAAAGTCATGAATTAAATCATCATATGAAATCTGCTCAGCAATTGTATGATTTATACTGATGATGGCCAGACCGGTAAGGCGTTCCTGTGACATAGTTGACCTCAGGTAGGATTTGATGAGCTTCAGCTTTGAAAAGCTTCTCTCTGCTTCAGCAACAGTGACTGGAAGAGTAAGACCAATTCTGAGAGCAGTCCACAAATTTGGATATATTTCAGAGAGCTCCCTTTCATGGATAAATTTTTATTTTTTTTGCAGGCGCTCATGCCGCCCCTCCACAAATGCCGCCCTGTGCGGCTGCCCATATTGCCCATATGAGGAACCGCCAGTGTATATAGGCACTCGTAGAGGTAGACGCAACCGCAGAGAAAAGCCAATTTTTGAACTTTCTTTGTGGAATATACATAATAGAGTGAATAAGGACTTACCTAGGACAAATAATGCACTTGAAGGATTCCATAGTGGTGTTCGAGCTGTGATTCAAAGTAACAACCCAAATATCTGGACACTAATAGATGCTTTGCAAAAAGAAGAATCGCTGGTTCAA
Source organism: Bathynomus jamesi (assembly GCA_023014485.1). Lineage (NCBI taxonomy): Eukaryota > Metazoa > Arthropoda > Malacostraca > Isopoda > Cirolanidae > Bathynomus > Bathynomus jamesi. The sequence goes on from JAJOZX010000944.1 coordinate 776,706, forward strand.
ACGAAAATACTACACATTAGTCGAGGAGATAAGCCTCATAAAAAAAGAAAATATGTAACTAATAACCGCCGCATTAAAAATGTTGTTGAAAACTACAATGCTAATGACAAAATATCTTTTTTAAGAAACATTGCCTATAATCTTAGTACTTTTTAGTAACAGATAAGTGAAATTTTAAAATCCTTTTTTTAATGGATTTTTATGTATCCATCCATTCTTTTAATGTCGCTTTAATCTTTTTTTAAAAAAAAACTATCTCTTTAAATCTATTTCATTGTAAACTAAACATGTATATAAAAATTAGTTGGTTGTATATTATGTTATGTGAGAATACTCATTTTACTTTTGGAATAAAGTTTAATTTAATTGTTTTCATTCATGGTACCCAATTTTCTTGGGACCGAGTTTTCTGGGACCGAGTTTTCCTAGAACCGGTTGAAACTGGGTTTAGTTCAGTGAATAAATTACTAACAAAGGAAAGAAACAGATTGGATGTATGCAGAAGAGGTGACATAAGAATTAAGCTCAGCGACATTGAACCGAACATTGCATATTTAGTAGAAAAACTCCAATCTCAAGGATCTCATTAAATAAAATAGTAAGTTTGAAAGTTTTTTAATTTCACTTTTTTGTGTGTGTGTGTAGGGGGGCGATTTGAAAATAGAGTGGGCAAAAATTTTTTCAAGGGGGCGATGGTTAAAAAAAAGGTTGAGAACCACAGTTTTACACGATTGGTTACCCCTTAAAATGCCCAAAACTCTTTCTCTCGTCTATAATGAATTTAACGGGGGGGGGGTACTTTTCTTTACTTTCTTCCGTTTATTTATCACTCTTTCTACGTATTCACACTGATTTTGCTATTTTTAAAAATATAAACCAGTGGATGGGTTATTGTGGCCGCCATTGAAAAACAGAAGAACAAAGCGAGGGAATGGAAGAAATTACGAGCGATTATCACTATTTACCAATTTTTATTTATGTTGAAACAATGAAGAGGACAGGGAAAAGCGAGCGCTGTATCGGGGCTTCATTGCGCGCACACACACACACACACACATATATATATATGCAATGAAGCCCCGATACAGCGCCACTTTCGCATTGCGCCTGCAAATAATTGAGAACAAATCTTCCCTGCTTATTTTACAAATATATCCCCCGGTAAAGCGCCACCTCCGCTAACCGCCATTTCATTCTGAAATGCGAATGAAAAACCGCAATGTCTTGCTTATTTTAGATAGAGCCCCTTGTCATAACAAATTAAAATTGAACAATATAAAGCTCGAGTTTATACCTACTGACTGTACCAGCTTTTTGCAGCCTCTAGATGCTGGTATCATTAAAAACTTTAAGAAACGCTACAGGCGACATCAAGTTAGGGAGATTATAGATAGCATCCTTAAGGGTTAACGTAATTGTACTGTCAACTTGATCAAACTCTCATGGGATGAAGCATCATCAGAGACCACAAAGAACTGTTGGGCACACACGGGGATTGTACAAAGGGGAAAAAATAAACCTATCTGAGAACGACGATGCCCTCGAAATTTGCGGGGGCTACATTTCAGATCTTCCTCAGTCGACTACATGACTTCCTATGACAGTCGAAGAATATGTATCAGTTGAAAATGAAGTACCAGTCTTTGAAGAGATGACTGTTGAGGAAATTGTACAACTGACACGAGACTCTTCACCGGTCTTGGAAAGTGATAGTGAAGATGAAGAAAACGTGTCTAGCATCAAAAAAGTGATGGCAGAAGAGGCTCAGTAATGTTTTGATCAGGTTCGATATTATATAGAACAAAGCTCCGATGACAGAGATAATACTGTACTTCAAAACATCATAACATTCGGCACTGCATTACATGAACTGAGCTTTAAAAAAAGGAACAAAACAACAACTTATAAACAAACATTTTCCTAAAACAAAATAAGCAGTAACCATTTCATGTAGCAAGTTTAATACAGTACATTCATTATGCATTTGTATTCCGTAATATTATTAGTAATTGTAGTAATATCCATGTAGTTACTGTAAAGTATGTCATAGAATAAAAAGTCAGTTAATATCTAACTGTCCTTCGTTTCTTATAAGTTACAACGGTATTTCAATTTAACACCACCCTATTTGTAACACCAATAACCAGGTGGAACAAACAGTGGTACTAAATCGGGGCTTGACTGTATATATATATGAAAATTATTTCAAGAAAGTAACACGTGAATAATATTTATGCTGAAAATAAAATAACACGAAATAGTGCTCAAGCGCTTTCGTCTAATGACATCCTCAGGAACACTGAAATTAATCCCTAGATTGAGAATATACAGTATGTGTGTGTATATATATATATATATATATATATATATATATATATATATATAATATATATATATATATCAAAGAAAAAATAATATGATTGATGCAGAAAATATTTAAGAAGAGCATACAATTCACGTGGAAAAGCTATCGGAGTTTTAGCGCCTTGCCTTTTTTATAATAAATAATTTTTTACATAGTAAAATTATTAAAATTTATTAACATTGTATGAAAGTAAGTGGTAAAATGAAACTATTTGAAATGTAAAATAGTAGTTGGCAATAACTGAAGCATATCTGGTACAGGGTTGCCAGATTGGCCTTTTTAAAGCCAAATTCCATAAATTTGGCTTTTTTTCAACTTGCTTGGCTTTATAATATCAATTTGGCTTTTTTGGCTTTTTATTGGCTTTTTTCAACTTGCTTGGTTTTATAGTATCAGTTTGATTTTTGGGCTTTTTCCAGGATCTTTTTTTATTTTTGCCTTTATAATATCAGTTATACTGTTTAGCCTCTTTTAGCACGTGTTTTTTCCTTCTACCAAACGTGTATAGTGAATCTAGTCTTGTCCGTGGCGTTACATTCGAGATTCATACACGTTTGATACTTGTTCAAACGGAACAGATGCCGGGACGCGGGTCGCGGGCGGGAAAGCAGTCAACACTTAGCATCGGTGCGGATCGGTACTGTGCGTCGTGCGTGTGTAGGCGGTAAAACTTGGCTATCATTCGAGTGAACCAGTTTAGTTAAAGTTCTAGTTTATGTAAATTTTGTTTTTGTTCTACAACCATGTCATCAAAGAAGTGGAAGCTATCGTACGACAGCAGCCGTAAATACAATAGTAAGTGGGAAGAAACGTTTGTTTGGGTGAAAAAGTCTGTTGATGGCTCAGATTCAGCTTATTGCAGACTTTGTCATTGCAATATTGCTCCACGAATGAGTAACCTCTCAAATCACGAAAAGTATATGGTGTCGAGGCTACTTGTTCTAATGTGGAGGACACTGCTGAAGAGGATCTGGAGCTTTTCATGTAATGTGAGTATGTGATCTATACTTAAAATTATTTAGCTTTTTTTTGGCTTTTTTTCGTGCATAGTTTGGCTTATCACTTAGGTTTGCATCTGGCAACCCTGATCTGGTATCCCCTCTGTTTTCAGTGCCAGTGATCGGTCGTGGTGTGTTTCAGTTAGGTCGTTCTCGTTTCTAATAGGTGATTGTGATTTTAAATTTACTTTAATAGATCTCTATCCAAGGTCAAATTATAATAAGCCGAAATTTTTTGTCGCCTAATGAATGAAATTTTCCATTACTGGGCGACACGTCAGTTTTTCTCCATATACAGTAAAATTGTGTAGGCCCTATGATTCATAGTGTGTAGAACTTGAAGTTAGCAACTCTGGTCCACTCATTATAATCCAAGCACTATTTGAGATCAGAGGGGAAGAGAGCTGATCATAAGGCAATGGTTAATTTTATGCATCTTGAGAAGTCAGTCAGTAATAGTTAGTGTGGCGCCATTTGCAGGGGGATGCCAAGGGGGTAATTGCCTCCCCTAAGACTCTGTTTGCCACCTCCAAGGCTACATGTGCCCCTTCCAAGAAATCTCTTGGTGATGCACTTTAAACTCGCATTAGGATTTTATCTACGCAGCCATTTGCGCTTAGTTCTTCATTCCTAAAAAAACGGACCAGGGTTCAACCAGGTTGTACAGATTTTTTGGGCTAAAAATAATTCCATAAAACACTGTTCATTGTTTTTCGCCCAAATCTTGCATGCTGTTTTGGTCAGATTATATATTTTCTGCAATAACTTCAGTATAGGATGGTCCTTTTAAATTTTACTGTAGTTATGTATACGTTATAAACCCTGATAGTTGAGACTGCGAAAAATCTGTCTTACTTCTCTGTCTAAAAATTTAATAAATTTTGTACCTAAATTTACTTTTGATGTTTGCCCCCCGCCCCTCTAAAAAAAATGTTGAAATGGCGCTCCTGTATATTATATATAGGCCTATAACCATTGTCGCCCAGTGAAATTAGCTTAAAAAGTGCTCTGTTAAAGAGGGAACCTACAGCGTTACGTGGTATCCGAACCACTATCTCACCAAAGACGAGCCAGAGCAGTAACTTAACGGCTGAAATATGAAGTTCGAGCCGAGACTCGGACCCAAGATCTCCAAATTAACAGCCTGGCGTTCTATCATTAGGCTAACCTGGAGGCGGCGCGTATTAATGCATATAAATTTTTGAGATAAATAAATAAATAAATGATATTATTAAACTATAAGGAATTAAGTAGAAAAAAGGAGATAAGTTGTTGTTATAATAATGATCTTAACCCATCATTTTTTGCAAACACCTTTTCAGTTCATTAAAACAAAAAATTTAAAGGACAAATAAAACAAAATTTATTCTATGGGATATAATGCCCGGTTAGGTCAACTGTATGCCCTTGACGATTGGTTAGGTTAAGTTCTAATATTTTCATTAGTTTTAACAAAAATATTACGACTTAACCTAACCAAATGTCAAGGGCATACAGTTGACCTAACCGGGCAAATTATCCCATAGAATGAATTTTGTTTTATTTGTCCTTTAAATTTTTTGTTTTAATGTAACTGAAAGGTTTGCAAAAATGATGGGTTAAGCCCACAACATCCAATAATAATAATAGTACAATGTAAACTAGTATTAAGTCATACTAAATTTTTTTTTTTACAAAGATGTTGATAGTTTGAGAGTAAAGGCAAAGTAGGTTGAAAAGGATCAAAATAAGTTATCCATAAAGTTATTTGTTCTTTTGAATTAGTGTGTGTGTGTGTGTGTGTGTGTGTGTGTGTGTGTGTGTGTGTGTGTGTGTGATACTAAAAATGAAAATCTGTACAATGTAAAAATTAAATCCTCATAAAATTTGAGGAAAATTTGCCCATTAGGAAGGGAATTAGAAGGTGCGCCAGATGTGCACCTGTAACGACTTCATGTTCTTGCATCTTGCCTAATGATCTTGCAATGTCGTTTTTGTGCTCTATTAACTTCTTTGTCACTTATTGAAGCTGGTGTTCCCCTGCTCATTCATAAACATATTAGTTCCATAATTAATTTTACATTATGGTTTAAAAACGAAACCTACAAAACAGTCGTTTAATGTCTTCATAAGCTCCGTGATTCTGGGAGGAGCTTATAACTTTGTACTATCATCTGATAATCTGGTGTGGGCACAATATTAAAGAAAACGCAAAACAAAAAATCAAACTTTTAATGGCAAATTCAAATAATTTGAAGTTATATATATATATTGACGTACGCGCCCAATCCGTATTTTTATTTATGGTATTGAACGCCCGTTCTCTATTACGTTAATTTTATCTCTTAATTTCGTTCAGGATTATTCGGCCTACCCAAGACGGATGGCCCTTTAAATTGATAGGCTAGGTTCCTTCGGCTTTCCACAAGCCTACTTGGAACGTTAATTTTCCCCAGCTAACAAGAGGGGTCTATCACAAGGTATTTAAAACAACACACGCCCTCTTATAAATTTTATTAAATGTTACTTGACACAGTACATGCATTTAATATTTTATTTTGTATTACATCTATAAAATTTCAGACAATACAATAATCTTAACGTCAAAGACAAAGTTCACAGTGATTGACTTCAAATCGTTAAATTGATCAACAATGATAAATCTAAAGAAAAGATTAACAGTTATCGGAATTTCAATAATTTATAGGTCGAGGGGTTTTATGTTTTAGTGCAACAAAAAATACATAACAATAAATGAAGTGGTCGGAATTCGACCCAGATATTCAAAGGATAAATTTACTTACTAAAGAGTAGGAGACAACTTTCTCCCACTTGTGCTGCGTACGGACCGTAGATTTACGGCCCGCTACAAAGCTTGCAAACTCTACAATGTTAACTAACGGGACTTCTTTCTGAACCCAAATGGACGGATTCAGGAAATTAGGGCCCAGACGTACCCTATTTCTTATTTAAGTGGAGCTAAATTTACTTAAGAGACCGTTCACAAAACTCTTGGTCCGTTGGTTAACATTAATTAAGTTACAATCAAATTCTCGGTTAAGGTCGCTAACCTTCAAGTGAATATTCTCAAATTTCCGCGTAAACGAATTTCATGAACTATAAGTTCTTAATTTTTTACGTTAGTGACAATTGATTCTTTCAGTTTTAAGTTTTCTTACACCACAAGTCTACAGGGGGTTTGTTTTAACCACAGTTAACTTCAAGGAGGAACGACTACAACTAACTTTTCAATTTTCGAATTTACTTTACAAATTTGAAGGACCCCGCCTTCCAATATTCTGCAAACCTATCAAATCATTTATTTTCCTAAGATCGTCCCTCCAGAAGGCTATTACCCATACAAGAGAGAAAGAAGGCGTCTTTACTACGTTTCCCAGGGTCCTGGGCCCCCTGATTGGAGCTGGACCTGATTTCCGAGTATAGACCCCTCCTTCTTCCCACGAAATATATTTAAAGACCGTTAACAGATTCGAAGCCCTAAGTTTATGACCCCCTCGTGGTTCAACTTTAGCAGCGTCTTCGAATCTGTCTTACAAAAGTCACAACATCATGCAAAAGAGATATTAAAATCTTCGACCTCGCGAAAGAGGAAACCACGTATTTGCACGCACGTCCAAATCCGTTGGATTACCCTTCTCGCTGGGGTCGGGTCTCGGTGATAAACCTCTGTCCCCACGTGGCTTGGCTTTATTACTTCTCTGATAATCCGAACTAAGATAGAACAACTTTAAACAATCTGAAACACTTCGGATTTATTCGTTCATGAACGTTTAAAAACCAAACCACACTGCGTTCAGAGATGTACACCTCGAAATCTTAAGATTAACAATCCTTCACTTATTTTATAAAAGATCTCTGCCTGCAACTTCATGGTTACGACAATATATATTTTTTTTTGTTTCAAAGTATGACCGCTCATGGCCACCAAAAGAAAGGTGGATAGCAGAGCGAACACAGGACGAAGAGTATGGAACAACTAATGGAAATGAACAATAGACGGGGGAGGAGGAGGAGGAGGAGGAGGAGTGGGGGAAAGCAGAAAGATCATAGCGGAGTCACAGCGGAAAGAAGTCGAGAGCGAAAGAGGAAGGAGAACAACCCGGTTATCGAAAAGTAGGGACCTTCAGACAGAAGAGCGCCAAGCCTATCACAAGGCCCGATGCTCTCCAAAAAGGGAAAATACTCTGCGCGCAGCGCAGAGTAAAGCGGACACTCCACCAGGAGGTGGGCAACTGTAAGTGGACGTCACAATTGGGACATCGGGCACCCGATCCCCGGCCATCAAATAGCCATGGGTCAGGGTGTGGCCAATACGGAAGCGGGCCAGAGCCACCTCCTTATGGCGCGACCGATGGAAGGAAGAGGTCCCAACATCCCAACTTGGGTTTAATCTTGCAAAGTTTGTTATCCGTAGCGCCATCCCAGCGACTCTGCCACCGGGAGCGCAAAAACCTACGGAAGCCAGGATATAATCGGAAAAAGGAGGGACACGGGTGAAAACCTGCAGTCGGCACGCGGAACGGGCAGCTCGATCGGCAGCCTCATTCCAGCCACGTTAACATGTGCTGGGACCCAGCAAAATACCACCACCTTGCCACCGAAAGCGACAAGAGTATGGCACAGTAGCTGGATTCGTCGGACCAGTGGGTGGACAGGGTCAAAACACTCCAGGCCATCCAGGGCAACTGCGGGAATCCGAATAGATGACAACGACCCATCCGGATGCTCCCGCACCACCTCCAGAGCGCTCAGAATGGCATAGAGCTCCGCCGTGAAAACGGAAGCCTCATCAGGGAGACGGGTACATCGGGGAGCAAGGGCAGACGACTGGGGAACAGCCGCGGCTCCAACGCCCCCCGACGACCTCGAGCCATCCGTGAAGACCGCAACACATGCAGAGTGACACGCCGCATGCTGAAGGAACAGAGACCGAAGCAAGGCAGAGTCCGAATCGGTCCTGCGAACGGGGCGCAACGCCCTACAGCACGCAACAGGGGTGCTCTCCCAAGGTGCAACACCCCTGAAAGAGACCGGTATAACGGATGGAGGAGGAGTGCCCATACCATCGAGGAGGGAGGTCACCGTGTCGGTGAAATACCAACCCTCATCCCGACAGAACGCCCTCTCCACCACCTGGAACAGAGGAGAGTTGGGAAGACGGAGGATCCGGAGATAGTGCTTAGCAATGAGGAACGACCTCCGATCCCCCAAGGGAGGGATGTCGCACTCAACCTGCAGACTATCAACCGGAGAGGAGCGGAAGGCGCCAGATGACATGCGCAGTCCTCTAGAGAGGACCGGATCCAGTATCCGAAGGGCCGTACGGGAGGCGGAGCCATACACCACACTCCCATAATCTAATTTGGATTGTACCAGGGACACGTACAAACGGAGGAGTGTCAGCCTATCCGCGCCCCATGTAGTATGCGATAGATGTCCCAGTAAATTCAGGGTACGTCTTACAGACTCGCGCAGCCGGCGAAGGTGGGGAACCCAGCTCAAACGGCTGTCGAAAACCTCCCCCAGGAAACGCACCGACTGAACGAGGGCCAGAGGCTGACCCCCGAGTGTAAGATTAAAGGTCGGGACGGCGCCGGACCCCCGTCTCCTCGACGGAAGGAAGGCCACACACGAAGTCTTCGGGGAAGACAGCGTAAGGCCCACCGACGACGCCCAGCGTTCAACCCGATTGACCGCGAGTTGGACTTGCCTCTCCACGAGGGGGGACTCGTTCCCGCGGCATAGACAGCCAGATCGTCGGCATAGATGGAACATCGCACCGAGGGCGGAAGGGCTCCCGGTAGCGCAGACATGACCAGATTGAAGCAGGAGACGCTCAAGACACACCCCTGGGGCACCCCCTCCTCCTGAACATACAGGTCAGATAGGGCCGCCCCATTACGGACGCGGAAAGTGCGACGGCAGAGGAAGTTACGAAGAAATGTGGGCAAAAAGCCCACAAAACCAAGAGACTTCAAACGGTCCATGACAACTCTCCGACGGGTCGTGTCATAGGCCTTTTGGACATCGAAGAAGACGGCCAGAACAAGATTCCGGCGGGAAAAGGCCTCCCGTACATCATGACCAAGGAGGAGAAGGGGGTCCAGAGTACCCCGAAATCGACGAAAGCCATACTGGGTCGGGGGGTATGACCCAAGCGACTCCAGTGTAAATGAAAGTCGAACGGCCACCATCTTTTCCAGGAGCTTGCATAAGCAGCTCGTCAAGGCAATAGGCCGATAACTCGCCACCTCCGCCGGATCCTTCCCCGGCTTAGGTATCGGGACCACAATCGCCTCCCTCCAACGGGAAGAGAACGACCCCTCAACCCACACCCGGTTGAAAAGATCCAGCAAGACGTGTAGGGCCATCGGGTGCAGATTCCAAAGAAAGTCATACGGAATGTCATCAGGGCCAGGGGCGGAAGAACGACGGGTTGCCAAGGCAGCCCGAAGTTCCCGCATCGTAAAGAGACGGTTATAGGGCTCGTTCCCAGGCGGCGGGAACGTAACATTCGACAAAGGACGATCCGCAGCTGATATATATATATATATATATATATATATATGTGTGTGTGTGTGTGTGTGTGTGTGTGTGTGTGTGTGAGGAGGAGCGACAAGCTTGACCATCGCGAAATGAGGAATCGTCGTGCGGAACATTTGTAAGGTTATATATATCAAAGCTGTGCGCGCTACCTCTAACAACGGAGCGCCACTATCGTTACCGTTACAGCATGAAAAATACAGCGGCGATACAGTTGTTGCCACATATTTCGAAATATAGCGGCACTATCGCTACCGCTACTTTTGAAACTGACATTTTTAATGATTTTTTTTTGGCAATGGATAATGTAAGAATGAAAAACGTAAGTTTATTGGTAAATGGTAATACTTTATTGCTACAATAACATAATACAGACTTCTTAAAACAGCTTATCCATATTTGTGAATGATGAGAAGAAAGCAGCTAACAACCATACTGCCTTCGATACATTCAGTGATCGTACTTAAAGACGTCAAAAAATATGATGACAGTAATAATAATAAATTAGCTAATATGAAATAAATCTCTAATATTAGAAAATACTACGTCCCTTATTGTTTGTTCAATTTTATTATCGTTTTAATTTATTTAATTTCAGTACCATCAGCTTCTCGAAATTGTTGTTATTCGTCAATCCAGATCTTTTTGACTTCAAAATATCTTTCCCTGTTGAAAAAAATGTGCTCTACAGCCGCACTCGATGGAATGGGCGTATTGAAGTAAATGGAGAGACAGAGATTTAAAAGCTGGTGAAGGGAACGAGCTTGATTCTATATCGTTTGAAATAGATGGTGCTTTGCTCAGGAACAGTTTTATTTGATCATTGCTACTTTGGGACGAATTACTCGCAGATTTTGCTTGTTGTTTTAAAGTACATGAAGAAGTCTTCTTTGTCATCTCCGTCGGTCTCGAAAAATTACATCACTTACATCACCGCCGCCTTCAATCTTCTCTGAAACAAATGATGATTAAAAAAACTTTCCTTTCCTAGTGTTCGAGTTAATTCAAATCAGTTTAAACTTTAAACGATGGGTGAAAAGCAGCTGCGAGAACGTGATCCTCATTGACAAAGGCAGTTTCAAAGCGCCTCTCAACTCCTGAAATCAAAGCATTAACGAGTGACTCGTTAACATAATAATGTGGTTTACCACAAACATCTTTCACTTTTGTCAAATATGCTGTAAGTGTTGGCAGTAGTAGTCCCATATAGGCCTTAGTTTCACTTTGAAGTAAATCCAGCGCGCGTGCTACAGGTAGCATGGCGATTATGTATTCTTTGATGAAGTTTATATCCGAAAGGTTGAAACGAGCGATGCCCAACTCATCACACACTTTATCGACTGAACACTCTTCGTCACTATGCTCTCCATACAAATGAATGCATCGTACATCGAATTCCAGCGCGTAACGCATGGAACAACGAAACGTTCGCCCAGGTCTTGCTGTATAAGGTCAGCTGCTACGGTGCTGCGGCTCTGTTTGTTCCAAAGCGTCTGGGCCTTCGCAAATGCCAATCGGAACACTTCCTTGAACGTACCGTCCATCAAAGCCTTTTTTACATCACTGGTTGCTACTAAATTCAGTGTATGTGCCGCACATCGAAGATGCTCGGGGAGAATGCAAACCTCGCTGGACTCTGTCTCACTACTAATGATATCGGAAATGGAAATGCTGTGGAAGTTTATCTCATTTTCTTGTTTTTCATCATTTGACTCGTGTGTGCTTTGATCTGCTTTGGAATCACCCGCATCACTACTTGCAGGTTCAGCCCTTGATTCAGTGGAGAAGATCCTGCAAAAACAAATAGTAAAATATAAAAAGGGATGTGTATATGATCTGTGGCATGGCTTAGTTGTACCAGCTTGGTATGATATTGCCGTATTGGCATGGTATAATGGTATTAATATGGTACACCGTATTATTATCAATATATATATATAATATATATATATATATATATTATATATATATATATATATATATATATTATATATATATATACTGTAACTAACCTGAATGCCTTGACAAAGTTGGACTCAGTGTCAGTAGAGGTCTTGGTAATCTTGTTTTGATTGCAGTATTTGATGTGAACTGCTTCCAGTTCCTTGGCAATCAAGATCAGTGCGACGGCGGGAAGCAAGCGCTGCATGTTCCCTCCACGTTAGACCTACAGCTTAAGGTGAAATCCTAACAAGATCCACCACGGATACTCAAAAATCACAAGTCCTCGCCCGAACTCGATCTCACGACCTCCTAGCCTTAGGAGGTCTCTAAGGCCTACTAGTCTTAACCACTAGACTATCCATGGTACCCATTTATCTATCAACCAATGATTTTTTTTAATGGAAGGATGAACAGCTAGATGAGCTCAGCGCCGCCTGCCATCGTCTGGAATCGAACCAGGGGCCGGCGAATTCGTAGTCAGCGATGGCTTATTGTATAAGTAGTGGTGAAAAATGTGTCGCTTGGCAACATACATAGGCCTGTACTATATAAAATTTCTGAAACTGATCAGTGATGTATGATTTTCATGTAATCTATTTAATCTTTGTTAATTCGTATGACACGGAGTACATTCTTTAAGTTCAAGATCACTACGTTAACAAATGAATCAGGTGATTCGGATTTTCCACTAATAATTATATTGTATAAGAAATTAAGCTTAAAACATTAGCTTAAAAATTAAAACACTAGCTTAGAACATTAGCTTAAAACATAAGCCTGTACTTATGCATTAGCATAAGTACAGGCTGATTAACCTAAACTATATGCAAATTGCAAAGTGGCGCAACTTTGCTGTGTAAATGACGCAATATAAAAAAACTCAACTGGAAATAATGAATAGAAGTAATTTTTTTTTTTACACACGTCTACTGTCTAATTTTAGTTATAATAATTATCATTATTATATTTTCTGTCATTTTTTAAATAATTTTTAATGTCTATTAAAATATATGGATCACCTGAAGATCAAGGCCCCAGCGTTCTTTAGTTAGCTTTATAAGGCTAACTAACGAAAATATCACGACCTAACCTAACCAATCGTCAACTGTACGCCCTTGATAATTAGTCAGGTTAGGTCGTGATATTTTCGTTAGTTAGCCTTATAAGGTTAACTAGAGAAGGCTGGGGGCCCTGATCTTCAGGTGATCCAAATATATTATTTTGTATACGTTTTAGAGAATTTAGAATTTATTATTAACACGGTTCCATACGAAATAGTAAAAATTATATCTTCTTTAAACGGTTAAATTGCTTGCAAGAAATAATTTTAAACCCAATTTTATTCAATTCTTTTTTTTTTTATGTAGAAAGGAGGGGCCAAGGGCAAATTACTCTCACAATCAATCTACCTTCGTCGGACTTGCATATATAGAAAAATTAAATAAATATGCGTGTCGAAAGTTGAAAATAAAATGGACTCCGCGTCAATTATGGAAATAAATTAAAAAAACGTGGAATAATGAGTTTTTATCTTACTTTAGATACTATTCATTAAGGACTACTTATACAGGATGATCCAATTAAAACGCAACCCACTACAATACAATAATATTTTTCTTTATATGTAATGATAGTTTTAAATTTATTGTACAGGCTGATCCAGTTAAAACGCAACCAAAATAAAAAGTTTAAAATATTTTTAAAATTCGTTTAAAGTGGAAAACTGAAGCATTTTCTACATTATACAGGGTGAGTCAAAAGTATGGAAACGTAGGAACTATGCTTTTCAATGCAAATATATATGTATACTTGCATTGAAAAGCATAGTTCCTATGTTTCCAGTCTTTTGACTCACCCTGTCTAGAATATTTAATAACGAGTATTATTCAGGAATCCGGTAAAAATAAAACCCTTCAAGATTTCATAGCTCCGCGGTTGCGGTTGTCAGGAAGTCACAACCGCGCGGTTGCACTTGCCGTTGTTTGGTTTAAAGCTGAATTATCACTGTAACCTGTGTGAACTTATGGAGAATAAGAGCGATACCGGCAAATCAAAGATTAACGCGTTTTAGCCACACTCTGACTGCAAATTCAATCATTATTCGATAGTCAAGTGTGTTTCCAGGGTACGGGACGAGGACCCAACGCGTTATGCACCCCACCAACCACTTTCCCCAACCTCCGCCCATCTGAAAGTGGTTATATTTACAGTTACACAAAACTAATAAAGAACATTGGGCAAGATCATCGCTACTACAAATCAAATTATGACACAGGGAGGGTGTCAAAACTGATCATACAATGAGAACACTAGGTAAGATCATCATTGTTAAAACAAGCACCTTGGCAGTGGCATAAGGAGGTGCAGTGTAAGTGCGCTTTGTTGCATTTGCAGTTGCCAGTGCATGATTTCTTACATCCACAGTGTCGGAGGATCGCGCAAGCCTTACTGACATCTGCAAGTGTTGTCCAGAACGGCACCAACTACTCCTGAGCTGAGATCATCCATCCCCAGTCAGTAGGATCAGGGATCTCTTGATGAAGCCGCAGCGCCTGACCCCAAATGAAAGCTGCCTGAAGAATGGCTCGTCTCATGTTGAAATAGAGCTGCCTGGATAGGTGGGATATTGTCGAGGGTTCTGCTCCCTCGTGAGAACATCTCCCTCCGGGCTTGGTTCACGGTAGCAACTCCACAAACTGTAAAGTAGGACAATGAAACGTTCGATGACCTGCATAGGTACAGATTCCATGGTAAAGCAGTCGGGATCACACAATATTGCGAGCAGGCTATCCGTGAGTTCCGGAAAGAGCTTTCACACTTCTCAAGCTGTCTTCTTGCCAACTCCTACAAAGTGCGATGTAGTGTCCGAGCTTGTTAGTGCATGGAATAAGGGAAGCGCAAGTCCCAACTCTGGGCCGAGCTGCGACGCTAGCACGTGAATGAGGAAACATTGGAAGTGTTTTCCAGTTCCAAAAGCCACCTATAGTTTAGACAATGACAGTTCAGGGAACGAGGAGATTGCGACAACCACGACATCAGTGTCCATTGTGCGGAGGTATGCTTTGTCATGGCCGTGCTGAGCTGCATGTTTGAGGTGGAGGATCATCCTCGTGTCAGCTCCTTGATGGTTACACGGTTCCAGACCCTCCGTGTCACAGGGTGGTTGTCTGAGGACCTTTTCCTCTTCTGTTGTGATGAGTTGCACACCCAGGTCTTCCTCAGCTAACCGCTTACTCACGAGTGTAAAGAGTTCTGTTTTGTTCTCTGCATTTTTGAGGATGGCACTCCACTCTTTTCGGTTGATGGGAGTCTTGGAGTAAATTTTTTTCCTTAGACCATATCGATTCTCATGAGCTTGGTCTTTCAGGCTTCTCTCAGGGTAGATATCCCATATCCAATCCATACGATCCACACAACCAGAGGCATGAGATCTTGCAAATGGCACTAGTTGCTTCTCCATATATTCACCGATCGTGCTCACGGTTTGGGTGGGTTGAATAAAATGGACTACAGCAGGACCATCGAAAATTTTCACTGTTGAATCTCCATCTGTTTTTTCATTGACCTTCTCGAAGCATTTCAGGAGATCGGACTTCGTACCAGTTCGCAAACGACCAGCAATAGCTAATGATGGGGGTTATTTTTGGTTTTCATACATGAAAAACTCATCAATATCTGCATCTGGTCGTGATTGCACAGATAGGAACAACTGAGTGACCAAGGATGAGTTGTGTTTGAGAGCTTGACCTTTTGCATCTTTCTGTTTGTCGGGTACTTTTTTGAACGTGTTCAGTCCTTTACGCTGGATAGTTTCAGTGATGGCCTTTGAGGCATCAATGAAGCGTGTCTTGACGAAATCATTGTACATGGCAGATCCGATCTCATGAGCATCTCTTAACGAGTTGGTCACACATGCATCCATGACCAATTTAGTGTCAAGGGTAGTAAGGTAAGAACTTGTGTCACTGAATGGGTTGCCATGCTCTTTTAGGATTCGCACCAGAGACTTCACGTCACTGTGAAAACGAATCTGGAGGCTCTGTGCCTCTTCGTGATGAGAAGCAGCAGCTCGACATGTGGTGCCATGACATGAAGTCCTCATAAGTGGAGATGATGCCTGCGCGCTGAGAAGCTAGCATCCATATGAGGGCAATCGTCTCGTCGTAAAGACCAGATGCACCTCCATCTTCCTTGATGTGATCGTTTGAGTGTTCATGTGATTGGTCTTTCGCCATCATGGAATATCGGTTCTCTGACCTCTGTACAACGAAGTTGCCCTTCATAAACTTGTGGTACACTGTTGGATGTGTCCTTCAGCTGCATGAAGTCTCACGTGTATTGTCAGCCACCGTACACCGTGCACCAAGCACTTGGACAGAGTTCGAAATCTCCCTCTCTGAAACCTGATGAACCTGCAGTACATTAGTTGGAGATTCTTTGGCTGTGTCCAGTACTGGACTGTTGGATATACTGCTTGTCCTTGTGACATTGAGTATACCTCTTCCCTCAGTATGTGAAGAGCAGTAAGGGACACTTGATGTGCATATCGAGTTCTTTTCACGTTAGAGGCACTCAACGCCGAATGAGCACGACCAGGTGATAGAACGCCTGCTTCAGCCAACGCGTGATCCCACCCTGAGCCATCAAGCCACTTGCCCAGGATCTCCTGCAGCACCATCTCAATGTGAAGCCCTCCCATCATCACAACGTACTTGTCTTCACCAAGTTGCTCTGGGTACTTCCAGCGGATTCGTTTTGCCAGACTATACAATGGCTGGTCCATGCCAGTGACGGGGGTTTGCCCCGGATTTAAAAAGTCGATTCCATCTTTTACAACCTCCAGTGAATGTTTGATCATGGATGGGATTGCGCTTTCTCTACAAAGAGTGGTAAAATCCCGATGTCTGCGCGAGGGCACACATTGTCTTTCTGAAGGCTAGCGTTATAACCTGACCAGGTTATGACGTCTCCCATCTCAATTCTCTCCTTGTCCAGTATGTGAGACACATGGGCTAACCAGGCCTCCTTCTCCACGATGGACCCTGGGATTCTGGACGCTCCTGGAACAACCGGGTCATTGCAAAGGGTCATGAAAATATCCGTTGAGTAGTTCAGTTAGGGGTACTACAGCATAGGAAACTGGTAGAGTAAGATTTTTTTTTTTATTACTGGGAGCATCAGCATTAGCGGAACAGACGTCACGCTTGACTCCCTCGTTAGAAGTGCTCAGATGATTTGTTAGGGATATCATCGTACCATGGAACTCCGAACGGAACAGATTTGATCGTTTCTTTTGATCGATATTATCCACATCACCAGTAGTGAAGACATTTCTACGCATATTCGTGGGAACAACCACACCATCTTGGCGGAATTGGTTGGATACACTAATTGCCAAATCCAACGAGACCTCCGATACTCTATCATAAGATATTGACAGCCCAAAAGATGAGAAGTGATTTATGAGCTGCTTTGAACGACCCTGGTTTTGCAATTTCAACCCAACATAGCGGGGTGTGGGTGTTTCACGTTCTTTGGAATGACGCTTCTCATTACTGGTAGGCTTAACAATATGCTTTACAGTATTGTGGATGATAAGGTGAGACAACGTACACGCAACCTTAGCCCTAGCACCCTCAATGGGGTTCTGTGACTTAATACTGGGGCCTAGCAATGTCATTTTCATGAATGCAAACAGTGGAAGAGGGATAGATGTGAGGAGGCAGTCGTCCGCCAACGAACCTGAGAAAGCCTCTAGCGGATTCTCAAAGATGTGCCTCCTCAGTATATTTGCTGCTTTAACGAGGATCATCGCCTCGTCATCGCACAAGGTGGTTTCGCTGGAATGAGACAGCACAGATCCAACGGTATCGCGAGCGTAATCAACACGTCTCTTCCTGCAGGTTGAGCAACTAATCCTGGCAATTTTTCCATCAAGCGCACCCGAATTGTGTCAATCTTTCGTCATAGAGCTTGTAAAGTTTCCTCAATTTTCGAACTTGTCCTTTACACTCACTAACATAAGCAGCTAACTCAGCAAAAGCTATTGCCTCAAAAGATGTTGGTGGATTGCTACTATTACCACAAGTTTCAGATTTGACTGATGCTGCTTGTCGATCAGCTGAACAGGCAAGGGTGTATAGTTTTGTGCGGCAGGTCTTATGGTAATGTGCATCTATGGCATGCATATCAGATGCAGTAGCTAGTCTTGCTAATAGTTGGGAGTTGTTGGTTTGTGTGGCTAAGTTTCTAAATGTGATATCAATATCATCAGTTGATGCTTTGATAAGTTTTGCCTTCAATTCAGTATCACACAATATGCACTGGGGCTGCTCACGATTGAAAGATTAAACAAAACTACTGCTTGTCTTTTTTGGACTGGGAACTTCCTCATTAGAACACACTAACTTCACTAATGCCCGTTTCTTTGCTCGATCAAGCTTTTGGGCATTACATTTTCTCCTGCAATTTCCATGAACGACACCATGAATGACAGCTTCATTCTTCAACAACGTACTTTCTATACCTGAACCATCATCCAAACGTCTAATATTCATAGGAAATGGCAACTCTTTGATCACATCAAATGCTGTCAAATTTTCAGACAATGTTTTGTACACACCTTTATACCCATTTTCAGCTGGGCATGTCAACTTATCATTCGGATTTTCTTGGCATAGACAGCAAAGTTTCCAATTAGTGATCCGAGATAGAATTATGCTATCAACTGAATCACTCATAGGTTGACGTTCACTTGGCGCAGTCATGGTCAACATGTTGTTCGACATCAGACGTCTGAGGGAGCGACAGGGGGCATCACCTGAAAGGAAGAAAGTCCGAATGTAAAATTTGAAAAATATTTTGAGTCATACATCATTTTATTACATCAATCATTAATTTTTAATAATAATTTTTAATAAAAATTTTAATATTAATAATTTTATATATATATATATATATATAGGGTGAACCAAATGTAGGTGGACAGTAAATGATAACGTTTATTTTGAGAATACATATTTAATTTTTTTGTATACTATAATACAAAATAAAATTTAAATAAATTTAGTTATAATATTTAATATAATATAACACAAACACCATAGTTATAATGAACACCATAGTTATAATATAATATAACACAAACCGTATTCAACCTACTGTCCACCTACTTTTGGTTCACCGTGTATATATATATATATGGGAATGAACTCAGAATGGTCCCCTGAGTTTTTTATGATACACTGTCTGTGTGTATCATATATATATATATATATATATACTGTATATATAAAATTATTATTAAAAATTTTATTAAAAATTAATGACTGGTGTAATAAAATAATGATGTATGACTCAAAATATCTTTCACTTTATCAAAAAGTCGTTTGTAAGTGTTTTGAGTCTTGTCGGGAAGTAGAGCAAACTGTCGTGAAACACTGAAGTCTTTGGCTTGAATGTGAAGAGTATATAATTGATAATATATGTTGGGACTACACTTAAATGTTCCATCTCCAGCCCAAGTCTTGAATTTCTTAAGGTCCTCAAGAGCTTGATCTGTTGCAAATATTAGAATTCTTTGTGTATCGTCTATCCCACTATCATACCGGAGGAATGTCGAGCCACAATTGTGTGTAGAATACTCATTCGGAATGAGATAACCATGTCGTGTTTGTGGGATTGGAGGAGACTGGTTTTGTACTTGTTTCCAACGTTTGATACTGCGGCTCATAGATGATACCATGGGAAGTTCTGCTAAAGTACAGTGATTCAAACTTGCCGTTTCACGGGATATAACGGTCCGAAAAGCATCTTGAGTAGAAACTGATTTTTCTTTTATGTTTTGCTGTGCAATTCTTGCGTTTACAGTTGAAGCGGTTGCACTGTGGTTATGCTTGCCAACAGTCTTAATAATGGTACATTCTTCATCGTCTGTATAGGTGTGTACCCTGGCCTTACATGTGCGATTCTCGCACATCCAATACTGCTTCGAACCATCAGCATTCTGTTTGTGTGTGTCATAGCTATACAGGGTGGGCCGTAAGTTTCCATACATAGGAAAATTTAAACGTTTGTTTTTATGTTTCAGATACCCTAAGAATATGCGTTTGACGAAAGAGCAACGAATTGAAATCATACTGATGGCTGGGTCGGGAAGCAGTCGCATGGTTGCAATGAACTTTAACAGACAACATGGAACGAACATCACACACGACACTGTGGCAAAACTTATTAACAAGTTTCAGAAAACTGGAAATGTTGCAGATCAACCGCGAAGTGGTCCAAGACGTACAGCCACCGATGAAGACACAACAGCTACGATACTTACAGCGCTTACACGGAGTCCCAGAAAAAGTACACGACGGTCGTCTGCAGAAAGTGGTGTCAGCAGATCGAGTATCAGGCGCATTTTGAAAGCAAACAAATGGCATCCATACAAATTGCATATGGCACAGCATTTGAGTGAAGACGACCCGGATAGACGAATGGAATTCTGTGAATGGGCATTAACCAAAGTGAACGAGGATGCAAACTTTTCAACTAAGATCTTGTTTACTGATGAAGCAAATTTTTACGTCAATGGAGAGGTTAATCGGCAAAACATACGTTATTGGAGTAATGCTAACCCTAACTGGCTGAGTCCGACGAAGATGCAAGGTGCCGGTAAAGTGATGGTGTGGGCCGGGATATGGGGTGACAGAATTATTGGACCAATTTTTGTCAGTGGAAATCTTAATGCCGAAAGGTATCTTAACATGTTGCAAGAAGAGATTTTCCCATCCCTGCTAACGAGGAAGGTAACTTCCCAGTTTACTCCCAGCAAGATGGAGCTCCACCTCATTATGGTCTTCACGTGCGTCGGTATTTGGATCAGCAGTTTCCGGATGCTTGGATTGGTCGGCGTGGTCCTGTGGAGTGGCCTCCCAGATCCCCAGATCTCACCCCCCTTGATTTCTATCTTTGGGGGCACTTGAAGGCCATGGTGTATCAGGAAAAGATACGAGACATAAATCATCTAAAGGAACGTATCACCAACGCCATTACAAGCATAACGTCAACTGTGCTAATGCGTGTTCATCAACAGTGGGGAACACGTATTGAAATGTGTTTTCAAAACAATGGCAACCATGTAGAGCATATTATATAAATAAAAATGGTTGTCCATAAAAAAATGTTTATTTTTCCTATGTATGGAAACTTACGGCCCACCCTGTAGTTTAGATCGTCAATCAGTTTTATTCTATTCCTTTTTGAAGTCAAAATGCGTGGCATATTAGCTGTTAAGGGCAAATCAGCAATTATAAAACTAGAGTTGAATGGGCACAAACAAGGCTGTATATACTTGTATTTCTTAGAATCGGGCAGTATATATTTTCAATTATTTTGTACACTTCTGAGTTCTTAGAAAACACAGTTACAATCACTTTACTTGTTGTCGTGAGATTGGTACAAACGAAACTGAATATATCTAAAAAATTTGAAAAACATTAAACTTTCGTATGGGCGTGGTTTGGATGTAAACCACGTGGCGTGACCAACTAACCAACTAACTAACAAACTTTTTTGAATATGGTAGCGAAGCGACCTAGTAGCGAAGTGTCCGGTAACAAACTATCCTAGCACCATATATATATATATATATATATATATATATATATATATATATATATATATATATATATATATATCATACACACGCGCCTCGGTGGTTAGCGTCGCTGACTATGAATCCATCGGCCCCGGGATCGAGACCTGGGTGACGGCAGGCGGCGCGCGGCAAACGCAGCTGTTCATCCTTCCACACAATACAGTGGTAGATGAATAGGTACCTTGGGTAGCTGTGGTTAAGACGCTGGGCTGCTGGTGGGGCGTGGTTCGGATTCCACGTTAAACTGTAGGTCTAAGGTGAAGTGACAAGCTTGACCTTCGTCAGAACGAACAATTCGGGCGGAAGCTAAACCAAAGTTATATATTAGTGGTGAGAAATCTGCGGACCGGAAACACATACGTACATATACTGTATAAAATTTCTGAAACTGATCAATGATGTATGACTTCCACGTAATCTATTTAATCTTTGTGATCTTGAACTTGGATAATGCCCTCCGTGTTCTACGAATTAACAAAGTTAACAACCGAATTTGGGCTTA
Organism: Bathynomus jamesi; assembly: GCA_023014485.1. Taxonomy (NCBI): domain Eukaryota; kingdom Metazoa; phylum Arthropoda; class Malacostraca; order Isopoda; family Cirolanidae; genus Bathynomus; species Bathynomus jamesi. Next base: position 798,707 of record JAJOZX010000944.1, read on the forward strand.
TAAATTTAAAAATCGTGGTAAACTACGAAGCTGATAATGGAGAGAGATATTGTTTATCATAAACAAATAAATGTAACCTTATGTGTATGTATATATCTATATATACGCTTTTTTTTGCGTACGTTCGTCTCCGTGTGACGATCTCATATTTCACAAGCGTCAGTCGACGCAATTTTTCGCCTATTATCTAATGGAGTCTTCCTGTATTTTTTCTCCTGTGTGTGTGCGTGTGTGTGTGCACAGAATTTTGAGGATATACACAGCCCATCGCGACACGAACGTGCGTATCACGACATTAGCGGTGTCGCGGTGGTGTATCTTTTATCCTGAAAAAAGGGGATATATTTAAAGTTATCCTAAATTAGGTTAGGATATTACACTAGGTTAGGTAAGGTTTGGTTAAATTTAGTTTTTTAGAGTGGGTAAATATCGCGATACAGAACTGAATATCTGAAAAGGTGTAGACATGTCGAGGTTTTGTAGGATAGCCAAACGTGTGTGTGTGTGTGTGTGTGTGTGTGTGTGTGTGTGTGTGTGTACACAAGTTATTAAATTATTGCAAAGTATGTTATCTCTGCGTAGTCACTTATTTTGTTATGAGTTTCGCTGTTCACGGCTCAATTTGCGCAATTTGAACAAATGTTGCATGAAGACATTCATTTGAACATCAATACTGTGCGCCAAATTCCCTTTTCAAATCCCTTTTTAATCCCATTAATAAACTTAATTCCATTTACCGCTATAACACCTTCGTATTATCAAACATCATTATACATTTACGCGCGTGATACAGTTCATGTATTACGAACGTGCGTTCCAATCAATTGAGTATTTGTGTATGTGCTTTCTTCGTTTACTTCCAATTTATGAAATGGAAGGTTCATTTTGACGGTCTGAACGCGTGTTTCCTGTATCGCTAATTTGACAGATTGCGGTTTTCGTGGTTACATTTGTACTATGTTGCAACGCGATTAGCGGTTTACTCCACTCAACGTCATTCTCATTCATAACTTTCCCACTTTGGTCGAAGTTAGGTTAATTTAACCTAACCTAACATTAGCTTAACCCAAGTTAAGTTGGGAAATATTAGCTATTCCCATTTGGCGCCTTTACCGCGAATGGAAATGAAAATGAAATTGAATTGGAAGTAATTCGGTTAGGTGAATGCATGGAACAGATATATAGCTTGTTTGAATGTATCAGGTTGTAACATAAATTCTGCTCGATTAGAAAACGGACGATAGATAATAGAATAACCTCAAGATAATGTGAAATAGTTTTAGAAATGTTGCAAACTACACGCGGCGACAGGTTTGCACATGTTTTATCACGATACAGAATGATACAGAATGATACAGAATGATACAGAATGACTTAGGCTAGTGTAGGATTAGGCTAATGAATATTTTCTCTGGTGTTTTTCATACAGTTACAACGCCACCCCTACGATATTACAGTAATTGAAAAAACATAGAGCCCACGAAAGAGCATATTTGACATGTGATGCTGTATGAGTTCCATAAAGGATCTACCGCTAGTGAATCCGCAAGAAACATTCAGAGAGTTTATGGAAATAATGATTCGAGCGAATGGATGTGTAAGGAGATGGGTTGAGAAGTTCAGAAATGGAGACTTCAGTCTGAAAGATTATTATCAACGAACAGGACGACCAAATGAGTTAGATGAAGAGTTGCTGAAAGCAACAGTGAAGGAAAACCCAACGGTAACTGTAAGAGAACTTGGCCTGCAACTCGGCGTTAGCCATATGACCATTTATAGTCATTTGAAGCTGTTAGGAAAAGTAGTGAAGGTTGGAAAATGGGTTCGCATGATTTGTTACGAGCGAATTTTCAACATCGAATCGATATTTGCACATCACTGCATTCTCGGCAACTGCAGGCACCGTTTTTGAATCGGATCGTCACTGGGGATGAAAAATGGGTCCTCTATAACAATATTAAGCGTCGACATCAGTGGCTTAGCCGTGAAACAAAGCCCGAACCTCAACCAAGGAATGGACCCCATCCAAAGAAAATTTTGCTATGCGTTTGGTGGGATATGCGAGGAATTATTCATTTTGAGCTTCTGCCAGATAACCAAACAATCACAGTTGAAGTCTACTGCCAACAACTCCAACGATTGAAGATGGCATTACAAGAAAAAAGTCCCGCATTAATTAATCGCAGAGGTGTTCTATTCCACCACGATAACGCGCGCCCTCACACTGCTCGAATCACCACTGCCCAATTGGAGGCATTTGGTTGGGAAAAAGTGCCTTATCCACCTTATTCTCTGGACATCGCACCTTCAGACTACCATTTATTCAGAACTCTGCAACACCGCCTGGATGGACAAAAGTTGCAATCCAGGGAAGCTCTCGAAAACGAAGTGATCGCCTTTTTTAACTCGAAACCAAGGGATTTCTTCGAACGTGTCAAAAAACTTTTCTACAGGTGGGAGGAGGTTATAGAAAAAGAAGGGAATTATATTGATGATTAATTTGTCATCATGTCATTTAATTTTCACACATATATATATATATATATATATATATATATATATATATATATATATATATATATATATATATATATATATATATAGGGGAGAGAAAAATATTTCAACATACATCTCAGTGTATGCTCAGACAGGAAATGCCAAATGATCAGAACGTGTGTCAGCTTTCACCATTCTAAATATATTCATTGAATAAATCTATTATTATTTATTAACTTTTATTATCAAATCAAAAACTATAAAAAAACTGAATGTGTCTATTCACTTTTGTCAATCCTCTGTACACAAATATTTATATCAAAGAGCAACTGAAAGTTGATATTATGAAAATTACGTGTATATTTATTTTTACAAATTAAATTTTTTTAGCCTATGAATTAATAATTACTTAAAATAAGCCCATTAAGATCTCTCTACTCAAACTCACTACGTGACAAAGGTCACATAAATATTGCAAAACGACCAAGTGTCACGGCACTATACCTCCACGTTGGCACTTAATTGGCACTGATAAATGTGCTCAAGAATGGAAATTATACCTTAAGAGGACTTTTGAAAATGTAATTCCTCGCTGTAGATTGCCTCAAAACTCAAATACACGCCTTAAAATTTTCATTTTAGAGCCTATCATTAATGACTATCATTAATATCGATACAAATATAGAAACTTCTCGTTAGAGAAATTTGGGTTAAACAGCTTCTACACGCACGTAGATTACTCTGATTTTAAAGACACTGTAGGATTTATCATCAATATTTCTACAGTAATTTGTTGTTAAAATAAACTCCATAATTGAGGAACGAAATTATTTTTGTTTCCAATTAAAATCAATAAAACATTTTCTAATTTGAATTCATTCGGAAGAAAAGACGAGTTAGAGGGTCAAAATGCTTAGCTCCCATACCTTTATTTACTTCCGCGATTAAATTTTTACATTGGTTAATAAAATTGTATGCTGCGAAGATTAACCTAATTACGTTATTGTCACTGACCACAGTTCAGAAAATTGCTCGCAAACGAATGCCCGCGATCATCACTCGTTTATAGGTATTCTATAAAACCTTCATTCTACTTCATATATATTAGAGTTAAACTCATACAGTTTTAGTTTCCCTAAAGTTCTTTAGTAAATACATATATAGAACCTTTATATGCCCATAATAACCCACACAAATCAGATTTCCTCCAACTAGTTAGTCAGCGAACAATGTAGACGTCATATTGAGTCGAAATACATCTTAAACACCCGAAGAGGAGGTTGGAGGAAGCGGGGGAGGTGGGTGATGGCTACGGGTTGGTGGATACGGTTAATGAGGTGGATTGAGGAACTTTTATATTAGCTGAACTGTCTTCAAGTAATATTTCGTTTTTGGACGAGTTCTGATAAAGACGTAGTTTCTAATCCCTTTACCGATTCTCTTTGTACTTAGGAATCATAATAAAAAGTAAAATTATATACTCACCTATTATATATATATATATATATATATATATATATATATATATATATATATATATATATATATACATACACACACACATATATATATATATATAAAATCTTTTATAGCATAGGTCTTGGTAATGGGTAACGTATTAAAAATGTTGACAAAAAAAAACCCACTTTTACACCTTCGCGTTGCTGTTCATATATATATATATGTTAAACACAAACCGTGCATGGAACAAGGAACTCTTCTGGGAAAATTAAATCCACTATAGTCCGAATAAGTAATGGTAAATGACAAATACCATAGTTTTTTCTTTATGGGATCTCTTTGCGAGAGACCCGTTGCCCACGTCGGGCTAAAATCATGAAAAAGAAAAAACTATGGTATTTGTCATTTACCATTACTTATTCGGACTATAGTGGATTTAATTTTCCCAGAAGAGTTCCTTGTTCCATGCACGGTTTGTGTTTAACATATAATGTTCTCAGGGAACCATTCTGAGTTTGTGTATATATATATATATGTATCATAAAATCGTAAAAGTATTTATAGTATATATATATATATATATATATATATATATATATATATATATATATATATATATATATTCCTAAATGTCAAACTAAAGCGAGTTAACGTGGAGTTATCGAGGATTTAGGGGAGACAAAATCAGTCTGTCTAATCTATATACATAAAGAGAGCATCGAATTAAAAGGCAAGGAAACCTGTGTTTTATCACCTTCACAAAATTTTATAAAGCGTTCTTTTTGTATACAGCCAAAAACCCGAGCGTATATAATATATATCTATATAAATATATCTTCCAATCTGATATATGGCGATTTTATCTATACGTATACAATACATAGATCTGAAAACAGAAAGTGTGTTGTTTTTCTGTGTAAAGCTACCGATTGGGGTATTTAGCTTACAGATTACACCTCAAAATTAAATTTTTTCGAGTCCTGTGGAAACTGAAAGGTATGAGTATAGGATAAATAGTATATTATAGGAGACCGGTCACTACCGAGAGATTATATAGGGAATCTCTCTCTCTCTTTTTTTCTTATTGTGTATGAATATTCAATATACAGGGTTTCCCAAAAATGCTGTGACATGGAAATTATTAATTATTAACAGTGGAGTTAACATACTTTCTAATTTGAAAGTACAAGTTGATAATTATGGCCCTGAATGCACGGAATGTGGAGGAGTTGGTAATTCTTTAAATTTCTGCATTGAGTGCTCGTGCTGCGTGTGATAAACTCCCAAGAAGACACCAGCAGAAGGAAACACTGTCATGTATGATGTTTTTTAACCCTTTCACTCACTGGTTACACAATTCTATAGCTGAAAAATAAACCATATTTATTCTTACATAACCACATATAAAGCCTAATTTCTTTACTACTCTTTATCATAATTGGTGAGTAAAGGGGTTATTAATAAATCCTCACACACACGCACATGAACAACAATATGTCACACAGATCGTATTTCAAAGTGCAAAGACCCGCAATTAAGGAATGCACTGTGAACCCCCGACATTGTGAATAATAAATATAATAAAATTCCATGTCACGGGATTTTGGGAACACCCTGTATCCTCAGTTTCTGTATAGCAGTGGTTCTTAACCCCTGGGTCGCCAAGCAATTTTAATTGTCATTAAATTGTCATTTATCATTTATTTTATGAAGGAAGGAGGGGCCAAGGGTGAATGCTCGCAAAAGCGCCCCCCCCACCCTCCCTCATAGAAGAAGAAAAGAGCCAAAATCGAGGTCCAGGGTTTCGGAGATGCCTGAAAACACTGCGTTTGAAAGATTCGAGGTCATAGACAGGGGGAAAGATGGATTGAGGAAGATTGTTTCAGAGTTCACCGGTTAAGTAGATGAAAAATTGAAAATATCGATTAACCCTTGCGTTAGAGAGTTGGACAGAAAAGGAGTGAGAAAATATCGAAAGTTTGGTGCTGCGTGCTCTCCTTAAAGGAGGAGGCATGCAGTTAAAGAGTTCAAAAGAGCAGTGTCCATTATAACAGCGATAGCGAAGAGAGAGTGAGGCAACATTGCGGCGGAGAGAGATGGATTCGAGGCAGTCGTGAAGAGGCGGGGAATTGATGAGACGAAAAGCCTTTGATTCCACTCGGTGAAGTTGGGCTGTGTGAGTTGAGCCACCCCACACATGAGAAGCATACTCCATACAGGGGCGGACAAACCCCTGTACAGAGACAGCAACTGAGCGGGAGTGAAGAAACTGCGGAGCCGGTACAACACGCCTAACGTTTTAGAAGCTGTTTTGGAAAAAGAATATAATGTGTGATCTTTCCAGGAAAGATCACGAGAAAAGGAAACGCCAAAAATGTTACGAGAAGAGGAAAGATCGAGTTTTGTGTTGTTGAAGGTAAGGGGATGGTCGTGTGGAAGATTGTAATGAGTAGACAGATGGAGGAAGAGTTTTTGAGGCATTGAAAGCCACGAGGTTTTCTCTGCCCCAATCGAGGATGACAAAGATCAGAGGTCAGGTGCTCCATAGCCGCCCCACACGAATCATGGAGTAACTGTTGAGAGGGACGCTTTGGGAAGCGGGTGGAGAAGTGAAGAGTGGAATCATCGGCATAGGAGTGAATAGGACAGGAAGTGCAACTTAAAAGATCATTGACAAATAAAAGGAAAAGAATGGGTGACAGGAAAGAACCCTGAAAAACACCGCTGTTAATAACTTTAGGAAAAGAACAATGGCCATCTACAACCGCAGCTATAGAACGGCCAGAAAGGAATTTAGAGAGGAAGGCACAGATAGGAGGATAAAAACCGAAGGAGGGCAGTTTCGAAATTAAAGATTTGTGCCACACACTATCAAAAGCTTTTGAGATGTCTAGCGTAATAGCAAAAGTTTCACCGAACCCATATTGACCATCTGAAATAAGATTGTGAGAAGAGAGGTGTTTAAGAATCGTCTTATTAAAGATAGATTCAAAAACTTTAGAAAGGCAAGAAATCAAAACAATTGGATGATAGTTGGAGGGTTGAGAGCGGTCACCCTTTTATGGGATAGGCTGAATGAAAGCGAACTTCCAGCAAGAAGGAAAAGTACCAGATGAAAGACAAAAACGAAAGTGTTTGCCAAGGTAGGGCGTCAGCACAGAAGCACAGTTCTTGAGAACAACAGGAAAGACACCAGACCGTACACCTTCCTAGTATTGAGGCCAGAGAGGGTAGAAAAAACATCTTTGGAGGAAACTCTAATTTCAGACATAATAAAGTCAGAGGGAGGAGGAGATTGAGAAATGTTATGCCTAATAATTTTACCCTTAATTATTTATTTATTTTATATATTACAAGTGAACTGTTTGAAGGCATGGGTCGCCGAACTAGCCTCACGAACAGAATTTGGGTTGCAGCCTAAAAAGGTTAAGAATCACTGCTGCAGTGGCGGATCCAGAGATGGGCTGAATGGGCTCTAGCCCCGCTAATGATAGAGATGTTTCGCGAATTGCAACCTAAGTGGAAAAAATTCATATCTTGGGTGAGTCACATTTCCAAGTTGGAGAACCAAGGAAACTTGCCGCAATCGCACTGGATTAAGCTCGCAAAGGAAAAGCTTCTGCTAGCTATGGCGACGCTCCTTCGAATATTCGGAAAGCTTCCCGTTTCAAACGCCACCACTGAGATCATTTTCCAAGCTTAAACTGATAAAAACTTATTTTCGGACAACAATGGGATAAGAAAGATTTTTTGGCCTGGCCCTTATGTTAATTCATCAGGACATGGCGATAATACCAAAAAAAGTTAGAGATCTTTGCTGATAAGAAAGATCGTCGGATCTTCCTAAAGTGAAAAGGAGACCTTTGACGGTTTTAGTAAAGATCCATTGGCACATCCACACATTTTTTTATAATGTGTTTCAAACCAGAATCATATAATTTACAGTAACTCTCTTTTTGATTTACGAAATAACCAGAGATTTATAGTAACAACTTCAAGCTAAATATTTGTATTTGTAGATGTATTTTTCAATGAATTTTCTGTGTCCCGCGATAGGTTGGAGAGTCGTCTAGAAAGTGGGTGTACATTATTTCTATTGTGAAGTGCTTCTGGCTTTGATTGAGCGTTCCTAATAAATTGGTAATCATTGAACATTAATCTTATTACCAAGTACTTTTAGGGGAATGATTACATGATACTCGTATTTAAGCTTGGTCCAGAACTTCATCCGACCCCCCCCCTCCCCCCCGCCTCAAACAAAAATCCTAGATCCGCCACTGCACTGGTGTATCAGTACATTATATTGATGAGTAAATTTGTGTGTATACTGGTATTATATAGTGATGTATACCTATCTTTCGTACAGTGTAGTAAGTAATTCATTATTAAAATGCCGCCATACGAGTACAGTATTATTCAATGAAGGTAGAACTACAGGGGCGTATCCAGGATTGTAGAAAAGGGGGGGTCCCCAATCAAAATTAATTCGCAACTACTATCACGTCTGCACAGTAAGCGCCTGCACTAGTGAAATGACGGGAAGACTGATCTGTAAAAAAAAAAAAAAATTATTATTTGTTATTTGATTTATTCCTTAAGCAGGAGGGGGGGTTCCGAGCAACCAAAAAACCCCCTTGGATACGCCCCTGAACTATACAGGAAAGGTAGACTGATATAGACAGAATTTTACTTCTTAAAAATAGTATTGTTTATTTTATGTATTTTAAATATACAAGCTTGCGTAATAGAATTACAGTACAGTATATGAATTAGCTTAATGAATGTCTACATAGCAAATCCTGTGAGCGGCTTTTTGATGCCCTTTCTCCCAAAACAAATTATGAAATTTTATATACAGTATATACTCGTATATATACATGATACCCCTATACTACGACGTATCCTATAAATCCTCATGAAGCCTGTGGAAAATCCATTCTACATAAACTAAAGGTTTTTCATATTTAAAAGTATACATCTTAAGTGTGTACAGTATATTAAGTGTTGCTAAAGTAAAAGTTGCTTCTATTGCTAGGGTTTTCATTTCATTTTGACATTCATGGTTTCAAACCAACAAGTAATGCTCAAATAACACGAGTAAAAACAATTAATTACCTATACAAATACATGCATTCATCATAATATATATATATATATATATATATATATATATATATATATATATATATACACACCTTTGGTAAACTTTTGATTTGCTTCCGTCCGAATTGTTCATTCTGACGAAGGTCAAACTTTTCACTCCACCTTAGACCTACAGTTTAACATGGAATCCGAACCACGCCACGCCCCACCAGCAGCCCAGCGTCTTAACCGCTAGGCTACTCAGAGTGCCGATTTATCTATCAACAACTTTTATTATGTGGAGGGAGGAACTGCTGGGTTTTGTTGCACGCCGCCTGCCGTCATCGGGTCTCGATCCCGGGCTGATGGATTCGTAGTCAGCGACACTAACCACTACTACACCGAGGCGTATATATATATATGACTATGTGAATATAAGATTAATTGTATTGTACTGGTTAAAGTTACATCAGTGGTAAGCGTTACAGCTTCATATCATCCAAATTTGGAGGTTTGGTGCCAGTCTCCGAAACACAATTACAGAGAACTCAAAATAAACCTTATCCCAAAATCTCATAAACGATCGTTATCGACAAAATTTCGGTGGATTGTATTTTGGTTAGGTTGTATATAACATGTTAGATTGGATTAAATTAAATAAAATTAATTATAGAATTTTGATAAAATTAGAGTCTTTATAAAAAATATAATCGCGTCGCGGTCGCTCCCATTCTATCACTAAAATCACACGCGACTCGAGTAGTCAGCCGTGAGTCGCGAGACGATCCTGCGTACTGCCGGTTAAGCTACAGTTTCTCGTTAGCAGCAAGACATTCTGAAATGACTGATCAGTGTTCGGAATTACGCCTTTCCAATGTTTTTATTGTACAAAATTGTTACAGTAAATACGCATCACATAAGGAAATATCAATTAAGCAGTAGGTCTCCTATTTTATTTATACACCGAGTGATTACGAATGATCTTCCCGATTTTAAACAATTTATTATGAAAAAACTAACAAAGTTACAGCGAAAAGCAAGATATACGAATAAAGAAGAACTCAAAAAGTTTAGAAGCGGATTTTAAACTTTGCTCAACTGCAAATCAAACGATTAGAAATATTTCCTGCATAAAAAAAAATTTGCTAATATGGGTAAGATTTTTTATCTCAACCGTTTTGCACCGTTTTGTGGCATGTTTGAAACATGTTACTGGATCAATGGACCATAATTCACCGGCGAATCACAGTTCCGTATAAAAACGTTTCAATTTATTTTGATATATATATAAATGGACTAAACTTAATTATTATATCTTGTTTCTTTTTGCTTTATATATTCCATTAAAGAATAAAATTTAATTATTTCAGTAATAATATCATTCAATGATTGGTGCCTTTTTTAGAGACTGATTGATATCAATCATATCCAAGGCCTGGATATAAATCGTATCAATCAGTTCCACTCCCAGTGTTGTTCGTGAATGTTACGTTTGTGCATCGTGTAATAACAGTTAATGAATTGGTGTAATTTATCCTAGGGATTTATTTCAAAGATTTTAATCCCTCACAATGCCAAAGCAGAGACAATATAAGCAGAAATTTCGGAGAGAGTGGCTTAAAAATTAATCTTTTCAGAAATGGTTGATTGAAGTAGACAGTGATCCTAGCAAAGCACATTGTAAGTTTTGTAAGTGTGACATTAATGCCAAGTATACAAATTTGATAAAGCATTCAAAAAGTAAAAAACACGTAAGTGCCATGCCTTTTAAAGCTACGCCATTGAATCAATTTTGTAAGATTAAATGCAATGAAACTGCTAGACTTGAAAGAAATATTGCCATGTTTATGAGTTGTCATTGTGCTATAATCAATTGTGATCATTTAGTTGATATACTGTATGTAAAAGCACTATTATTGACAGTAAGATTACTTCGGAGCATTTTGCGCGATGCATTTTTAATTCTGAAGTTATCAAAAATGTCTTGAGTGTTCACTTTGTGAATGATTTAATTAGTGATATTGGAGATGGCAAGTTCAGTTTATTGTTAGATGAATCAAATGACATAACTGTCATACAAATGTTTGGAATTGTTATAATATACTATAGTAAGAAACATAATAGAGTTGTTTCTACATACCTTAATCTAGTAGAATTAGAGAAATGTGATGCTAGTAGCATTGTGCAAGCAGTAAAAAATGAATTAATGAGTGAAAAATTAAACATAAAAAACTTATTGCAATTGGAACAGATAATGCTAGTGTCATGGTTGGAGTTAACAATGGGGTGTGTATCAAAAGCTTAAAGCAGAAATTCCTTCACTTATTTTATTTAGATGTGTATGCCACTCACTTCAGTTAGCAGTTTCACACGCTTCTTCCGAATGTCTTCCCAGAAATATAGAATTTTTAATAGCAGAAACATACAAATGTTTTTCTTTATCATCATCAAGGCAGCTATTTTACAAAAACTTATACGAAGCAATAAATGATGGGGAAAAGCCTTTGAAAATTCCTAATGATTGTAAAACTAGATGGTTGTTTATTGAACCAGCAATTAAAAGAATTCTTACTCAATGGCTCGAGTTAAAAACTCATTTTCAGATTATGAGAAACACTGAAAAATGCTATACTGCTGAAATTCTGTATGAAATGTATTCAGATGAAAAGACCTTGTCTTATTTATTGTTTTTACAGCCAATTGTTTCCGAGATTCAGCAAGTAAATAAAACATTTGAATCAAACATTGTTGATAAGGCCAGATTATTAGATGCTCTAATACTACTTATAAAATCAATTGGTAATAAGCTGATAGTTCCAACTTCAAAAGTTGACTTACTAACCTGCAATATTGTAGTAGTTTTAGACCCAAAGCCCTATTTAGGTTATAGGTTTGAAAATCAATTGGAAGGGTTGCAAAAAAAGGTGAAATTACTAAAGAGGAAGAAATGTGTTTAAGACAAAGATCCCAAAAATTTCTTTTGCAGTTGTTCAAACAGCTGAAGCAAAGGCTACCAGAAAATTAAAAAATTTTAGGAAACATATCTGTTCTTTCTGCTAAAAATGTTCTTCACCCAGTCAGACACACAAAGTCAGTTACCAGTTTGACGGAACATACGGGGGAATCTAAAGAAACCATATCTGCTGCTGAATATCAATTACAAAAAATTCATTTGATTGATTGGAGTAATAAAACCAATACTGAATTATTCTGGAGTGAAGTGAATCAATATATAGATTCATCTGGAAGCAATCCATTTAAAGAACTTTCTAAGTTTGTTATTTCAATTTTAATATTACCTCACTCCAATGCTGAAGTTGAAAGAATATTTAGTAGCATGAATAATATAAAGTCCAAGTTAAAAAATAGAATGGAAACGGAACTTCTCAATGCTATTTTGTCAGTAAAATTTGGCCTTCTGAGAAATAATAAATGTTGCAGTAGTTATGAACTTCCTAATAATGTTTTAAAGGATATTGGAACACTTCTACTTCGTCTTTAAGCTTTCAAAACTAGCAATTTACATGCTTTATTAGGCAAGTAAAATGAGTTTCTTTTAATAAATAAATCTATTATAAGTTTTTTGTTGTTATTTATTTGTCAAAAATTTCACCTTGAATTTGTAATTATTCTTTGTATGCATATTCTCTTTATGTACTGTATGTTTGTGTTCTGTGTATTGTGAGGGCCACTGAATCACAGCAGTGAATTGAGGCGCTCTGCAAACAAATACATGATATATACATGATATATATAAAATATTCATCATTTTGTATTGAAATGAATTAGTTAATCAATTTTCTAAAAATATCTAGTCTTCTAAAATCTAGCTTTTTTTTTTTTTAGCTTACTTAGAAAACTATTTGGATTATTTTAGCTTACAAATCTAGCACTTATGGCTTAAAAATTAGATTCTGAGTTGGCAACCCTGCATGTAAGAAACTGTACACAGTTTTATGCAAAGTTTTGTTCATGACTGACTGAAACTACTACTTCTTTAGAAGTGAACTTGTAATATACACAAACAAAGAAACCAGTTGGCCCCACTTTCACCTTTTCTTCACTTGCCCTCCATCTTTGTAAAGATGGAGGGCAATTGATTTACATTTAAAACTGTACAGTGTTCATACCATATATTCTTTTATTGTATTCATGAAGTTATTTCCTGACTGCAACTTAGATATGATAGTTAAGTGAAGGGAGTTCTAAAACTAGTTTAAACGGATGCCGGGCGTAAGATTCAACTATTCGATGGGCTCAGAAAATTTATCGGTTTAATTTATGGATTATACAATCGAATCTATATTTGTTTCCATAAATATATTTAATTTTGATATAAAATAAGTATCAAATAAAGACTAGCTATATTCAAATCTAATCATGTTTTGGATCTGGTCTGTACGAAATTTTTTTTTTTTTTGTGCTGTGTTTGAAGACAATGGCGTTACATGCAGGGCCGGATTAACCATTAGGCTAATAATAAGGCTGTAGCCTTAGGCCCCTATCATATATGATAATGCGAGATTAAAAGAAATTACGTTTAAGAGGGCCTACTTAAGTTCAGTATCGCGCAGCCAAGCGGCAATCAATGATAACTCTCTATTCCTTCGCCAAGGCGAAGGATCAGCTACAACCTTACTTGGCAGATATACAAATTTTTTTCACTTAAGTTGCGTTTTGCAAAACATCTCTATCAATGGTGGGGCTACAACCATTTCAGTCCCCTCTCTGGATCCGCCACTGTATGTGAGACAAAGAAATTGTTTGATAGGGCCTACTTAATCAAGTTAAAGCCCATATGGTTTTTTAACTGAAATTCGTTTAGTAACGTTATGGATCGAAATAACGAGAGAGAATCTTAAAAACCTCTCATATATATATATATATATATATATATATATATATATATATATATATATATATATATATATAAGAGTAACTCACTCAATTTACACACCAAAATACATTTTTCTAGTAGTATTTGATGTGATTTGTTCAAATCTGACCTCCATTTCCCTCGGAAATGAGATCCAACAAAGTTATAGTACTTTAAAGTTTGGCTCATTTTCAAGGGAAATGGAGGTCAAAATCTAAGCAAAACACATCAAATATTACTAGGAAAATGTATTTTGGTATTAACCTAACCTAACCTAACCTAACCTAACCTGATCTAGAGTATCAATTTTCGAATACGCGTTGCACTTAAATCTATGGCGAGATTCTACTAACGAGCACTCGCTTCCGCACAATTCGCACTTACGGGTCGATGGTAAATATTGTGTTTTGTAAATATTTCTATTGCTCGGGAGTCATTACAATGCACTTCGTATATTAAATCCTCAAAATAATATTCGCACCCTTCACATGTCATCGCGACCAACATCTATGAAAAATTAACAAGTTGAACTAGTAACTTAAAAAGCCTAGCTCATATATCATGTTCTCATGACGTCACCAATCAAATATTGGAAGGGCGGGAAAGAAATGCCACAAAAATGTCATTATATTCAAATCTACATAATTTGGTAAGGACGCATCTGCGAGCATAGTGACTTACATGAAAATGATGAGAAAATTATGCTTTAATATTTTATAATTATATTTGCTTTTGATATTCTGAGTACGATGACATATATATATATATATATATATATAAATATATATATAATGAGGTTTCGGTTTCATTCATTGCCAATTTTTAATAAAAAGATATATTCTTTTTAGTTAATTTTATGCACAGAATCCAATTTTGGCCTTTCTTAAATGCAGAAATTAACCAAAACTAAGATATATGAGCCCAACCCAACTAAAATAGAAAACAAATTACACCCACCTCTAGCCTAAATCAGTGGTTTCCAACCATTGTGTCCAGACACTTTAGTGTGTCGTCGATTTTCCCAGGTGTGTCGCGAAATTATCCAAGGTTTCGAAGTTGTTTAAGTTATTCATGTATTTTTAATTACTTAACTACATATTTTGTTTATATCTGGAGAAATATGTGATGTGATATCAAGCTCAAGTATCTCATTAAATAAATGTTTTCTTTGCAATGCTAGTTTTTTTACTCATTGCTGTTAATTATTTCTTTGATTGTCACTATATTTTTAACTTCCCTATAAATAAATTTTAAACTCGATAAATAAATTTTAAAAATATAAATGGTGTGTCGGATCCTTTTTGGTACATCGAAAGTGTGTCGTCATCATAAAAAGGTTGGAAATCACTGGCCTAAATGAACGCAATATCTTCCACAAAAATCATACGATATCTTGTTTCGAAAGTATATAATATCCTTTTCATAATGTTCGGTTAGGATAGTACAACTCACCTCTCTTAAATAGTTGTTATAGTCTGTTACTGCGTCGGTTTTAATTTCGAATTCACCGATACAAAATTTTATGTTCGTGCATTCTTTTGCCCAGCAATAAACATAACATTCTTAGATAATGGAATATGGGTGACTTCGAACCATGTTCCACTGCGCACCGAAACTATTTTATTACACCCACTCTTTTGGCACCTCCATACGCAATTATTACACTGGGCAACACGTATTTTATTGAATGATATCTGACACTTGATTCTAGGTAATTTGGGTGCGCTGAATACGAATTTCAACTCGGTTTGGCTCTATCAGGTCCTGATTCTTGTCGACAGCCTATGTGCCATTTTCCAGATTTTTCAAATTAGGACTAAAAAATTAAGTCATGTGTTAATTTTTTTTTTCAAGTTTCATGAATACAAGCAGTTCAAACTACAGTAAAATTACATTATAACGATAGAAATGACTTAAAATAAAAAAACAAACAGATATGAAGCTTTCACTGTGGCAAAAATTTTCTTTTGTAAGACTTTCTAGCGTATTTGCTTGTTGATGGCAGGTCTCTTTTCAAGCACCAGCAGTAATCAGCCATCATGTGGGAATCCCAGCGGCCTTGGTACCGTTCCTCCATAATTTTGATATCTTGGTGGAATCTCTCCCCTTGTTCGTCACTTACATCACCTAAATTACTTGGAAATTGGTCAAGATGGCTATTCAAAAAATGCATTTTTATGCTCATATTGCAACCTAACTCTTTGTAGTCCCTTAAAATTTTTTTTACGATTTCTTCGTAGTTATCTGCCCTATAATTGCCTAAAAAGTTTTCTATCAAGTCCACGAATGAGAACCAGCCATTTTTTTCGCGTTCATTCATGACATTAGGAAAATTGCTGTCTTTAATCATTGTTCTTATTTGTGGACCGTCGAAAATTCCCGCCTTGATTTTTTCATAACTTAAACTTGGAAATTTTGAAGTTATGTATTTGAAACACTCGCCGTTCGTATCTAAAGCTTTTACATATTGTTTAATGAGGCCTAGTTTTATATGCAGAGGAGGAAATATGATTTTATCTCTTCTCACTAAAGGTGGATTAATTACGTTTTTTTCTCCGACAGTAAGTGATGTTCGTGCTGGCCAGATTTGTTTGAAATAATGTTCTTCCTTGGCTCTGCTGTCCCATAAGCAAAGGAAGCAGGGATATTTAGTATACCCTCCTTGTTGTCCTAGCAGAAAATTAACCATTTTTAAGTCAACACATATGATCCACTCGTGCTCCCTATATTTGATAAGATTTAAAACCTTTTCTATATGTTCATACTTTTCTTTTAATTTTGTTGAGTGCCCAATCGGTATCGAGCCGTATAGATTGCCATTATGCAACAACACACACTTAAGACTTCTTTTCGAACTGTCTAAAAACAAGCGCCAATCATTTGCATCGTAAGACTCAACCCCCATCTTCTTTAACAAACCAACTATGTCGCAGCAATATACTAAACTATCCTCTGTTCTAAAATATTTAACAAGTTCTTCTTCTCTTTTTCTGTAAAATGAAATGTATGTGTTTGAAGTAAGCAAGTTTTTCTCTTTAAGTCTTGAAGCTAAAATTTCCGCAGCCTTTTTTGGCAAATTTAGATCCCTTACAAGATCATTCAACTCGGCCTGGTTAAACTTTTGCGGATCGTTTTGACTTTCAAATACGCTGGGGTCAAAATCGGTGTCTGACTCCTCAAAGTGCATAACAATATTTTCAGGAACATCTTCAACTAATTCTTGAGTTGGCAGACCCTTAAATTTTGGAATGGGGATCTCATTTGAATGTAGCACAGGTCGTATCGCGGTGTCGAAATTTGGGTACTCGATACAATGTTTATTTTTCTTAGTGAAGCCCGAAGTCTTGACAAAGCAAAGGTAGCAATCGGTCTCGTGGTTAGTAGGCTCTCGCCACACCTGATATGGAAAAAAAATTGTAAAGCGTTAACAAAAGCGACGAGAGACTTGTTTTATGAATTTTATCAAAAGTTATCACCCAAACATTTAACATTTCTATGTGTTTCAACCTTATGCAATATTTGAGATTCTTATAAACATTTTCTGTAAATTTTTGTTTATGTACCTAAGTTACAATTACATTTAGGTAAGTTACAGTATACTAGTGATTAAATTACGTACTTTTATGAAATCATAAACTTACCATCGGAACTCCAAAAGGTATTTTTGAATCCGAACCCTTCATCCAATGTCGCAGTCTTTCAATGCATATAGTGCAGGCTTTATGTGGAGCCCACGATTTATCTTGGTCCCCCAGTTTTATGCCAAAATAAGCTAAGTAAGCTCTTTTTACGAAGTCAGTTATATTTGCTCGTTGATGTGGAAGTGTAAAATTTCCACATATATAACAGAAGGAATCAGGGTTGTTTTCATTTGAACTTTCTAGTGCTTGATGACATATTGCTTGACTGTTCTGCCAATTTGTAAAGGTATTTAAAGCCCTTAATTCATATAAATTTAAGAAAATCTGAAATATAAACACAAAAATTAGTTTAAATAGGTACTTATTATGAAATAGGTACTTACAATCTATGAAATTAAACTAGAAACACGGATGAGTAGGTACAATATAAATTACGTCTAATTAAATCAACTATATTAAATCACGATGACAAAATTACTCACTAAATCATATGCCAATTCAAAATTATGTTAATGCCCAAACTTAATTAACTAACTCAACTGACTGACTGACTGACTGACTGATTGAATTGACTGATTAACTCTGGAAACGAGTCGCTTTTATATATTTTAGTTGTCCCTCTAGAATACTCTACAGAGAACAGGAACGCTCGAGAAAATTTTAGAATTCTATGATATTTTTAGCTTAATTTACTAATATTAAAATGGGTTAAAAATGACAAAATTAAAAATATTTTTAGGGTGTTACATATAAAAATATACATAATACAACAATACCATAACAATAGGTACAAATACCTAGATAAAAACCTAGTTGCATAATGTGTAACTGCAAAAAGACAGCGAGTATTGAGAAAAAAACCTTTTTATGAATACGACGAAAGAGGAGGGGTGTTGAGCAAAATCAGGACCTGATAGAGCAAAACCGAGTAAAAATTCGTGCTCAGCGCACCCAAATTACCTAGAAGTAACTGTCAAATCTAATTCAATAGACAAAAATTTGAAATTTGTTCCCCAGTGTTATGTACGATTTTGATCACCATTTTATGTTTTCTACGACATTCCTTCTCTTTTGTTATTATGTTCCACTTCTGTAAAAAATGTACTGTATCTTCTTCTGTCTGCAATCTATTATGCAATTTTATTAAGTTAAATTCTTCATCCATCTTAACTGTAAGTGAACCGATATCTTAACTGCTTAACGTGAGCCCTAGCCTAGCACCTGATGAAAAGGGTATTGTATACTTTCGAAACAAGATGCATGATTTTTGTAAAAGATATTGCGTTCATTTAAGCTATAGGCGGGTATAATTTACTTTCTATTTTAGTTAGGTTACAGTTTATACAGTATATCTTAGTTTTGGTTAATTTTTGCATTTAAGAAAGGCTAAAATTGAATTCGGCGCTTAGAATTACCTAAAAAAAATACCTTTTTTTTTTTTTTAAATCATCAGTGAATGAAATGGAGAAGATCCAAATGTTGCAGGATAATGTTATGCAATCGCAGTGAATTTACGATTCTCTCTCATTGGCTCGAAGCGGTTGTTGACACGAATTCATAACTACGTTCGGGCGTAACAGGAAAAACAACAAAACAGGAAAACGGTTCCTAACAGCAATTAACAGCATTTGTTTAAAATAATAAATTAATTTATTTATAAATGTCATATTAATTGGAATATTTTAATTGTTTTAGGGGGGTGGGAAGAAATATATACTGTGTACACACACACACACACACAGTGGTTCAGATTCCACATTAAGCGGTAGTCCACGATGGGGGCGAAAAGGTTTGACCTTCGTCAGAATGAACAATTCGGGTGGAAGCAAAACTGAAGTTATATACATGCTTTAAGTGAATTATATAAACATTTTATGTTTTCTACGACATTCCTTCTCTTTTGTTATTATGTTCCACTTCTGTAAAAATGTACTGTATCTTCTTCTGTCTGCAATCTATTATGCAATTTTATTAAGTTAAATTCTTCATCCATCTTAACTGTAAGTGAACCGATATCTTAACTGCTTAACGTGAGCCCTAGCCTAGCACCTGATGAAAAGGGTATTGTATACTTTCGAAACAAGATGCATGATTTTTGTAAAAGATATTGCGTTCATTTAAGCTATAGGCGGGTATAATTTACTTTCTATTTTAGTTAGGTTACAGTTTATACAGTATATCTTAGTTTTGGTTAATTTTTGCATTTAAGAAAGGCTAAAATTGAATTCGGCGCTTAGAATTACCTAAAAAAAATACCTTTTTTTTTTTTTAAATCATCAGTGAATGAAATGGAGAAGATCCAAATGTTGCAGGATAATGTTATGCAATCGCAGTGAATTTACGATTCTCTCTCATTGGCTCGAAGCGGTTGTTGACACGAATTCATAACTACGTTCGGGCGTAACAGGAAAAACAACAAAACAGGAAAACGGTTCCTAACAGCAATTAACAGCATTTGTTTAAAATAATAAATTAATTTATTTATAAATGTCATATTAATTGGAATATTTTAATTGTTTTAGGGGGGTGGGAAGAAATATATACTGTGTACACACACACACACACACAGTGGTTCAGATTCCACATTAAGCGGTAGTCCACGATGGGGGCGAAAAGGTTTGACCTTCGTCAGAATGAACAATTCGGGTGGAAGCAAAACTGAAGTTATATACATGCTTTAAGTGAATTATATAAACAAAAAAATTGTATGAACGTAACTGTTCAAAAATGCTCTCTCTACGTATGCGTGTGTGTGTATATTATAGACATATGGTACATACATATATGCGCGCGCGCCCGCACACACACACATATATATATAGAGCATTTTTAAATTTTTAAACAGTAGTTTCGTTTATACAATTCATTTAAAGCATTTTCGGTGTACATAGAATGCAAATTAAAGAAGGAAATATTTTCCATTTTGTCTTCAAACGAAACGAACTTGTAAACCTGTTTAAGTAATAATAACTGATAATTAAGAAATACATTTATATTCAACCATTTCTCCATGCAATACCCACGCCCCCCGCACACACACACACACACCAATGTGTATATATACTAAGTATGTGCATGTATAGGCGGATTTACATATAGGCCAAGTACGTAGCTACCTGTCTAGCAGGGGTGGGGAGTCGGCCAAGAACAACCGACTCCCGACTCCTGAGTCGGTATTTTTAAAAACCGACTCCGACTCCCGACTCTTTCCTTATCATGCTGATCTACAACCTTATAAATATTGGGATGTTTGTTTCGTAGATGGCGTTTCAAGTTTGAGGCTCTAGTTGGAGCATTAGCATGTTTCCCAGTGTAAGCACTAATTTTTGCATTACACTCTTTACCATCCTTTTCTACTTGACAAATAAAAATACTTTCATCCTCATTTAGCTTAAAATATTGAAGACTGCTGATTTTCTACTAGGCCCACGACTCATTACTAATAGGGGCTAATTAAATTAATAATTAATATATTGCTAATTTTTATATGGTACCTAGTATCCTAAAATAGAAATATGAAATTCATTTGCTAAGATTTACCAGAACAATAAATCAAATGTGGAAATGTGAATCTAGAATTAGTTCAGGAAGATAAGCACACCGGACAAAAAATTAGTCACCCCTCTCAGAATGTATCTAATAACGTGTGACGGCGCCTCTGGCCTTGATAACCGCACGAATCCGGCGAGGCAGAGACTCTACGAGGTTGTGCATGTACTGAACATCGATTTGCTGCCA